>BPTQ01000007.1:211360277-211504071 GCA_019973895.1 Chrysanthemum seticuspe | reverse complement strand
ACTGTGAACTCTATAAAGGTAACTTGGTTTGTGACCTACTAAATTTTATCTACCGAAGTCGAATGTAAAGTTCACAACCACGCATTGTGTCTAAAAACGTATATATTAATTTAGTTCTGTAAGCTGAAGCCATCTATTTTAAATCATCCAGTGTTTGGTTCAATGGAAATATCTCAAGTGTCAAGCGATGAAAGTTGTGATGTGGCCGCCTCAAAGGCAAATAGTTTATTAGTTTGCAATGTTTTACTGCAGGTTGCTAAGGTTTTGATGGACATTTACGCGGCACAAGGACATGCTAGGTGACATGGTATAGGAACTGTAAGGCAGCGTACATATAACTTACTTTGCCTGTACATATAACTTACTTTGCCTGAACAAAGTGACGGCAAAATCTGCACTATTTTGTACTCACCGGCGTATGCAATATAGCTAAGTTCGAGCGCCCCCGCCGCAACGCGGCGGGACATACTACCTTTTTTGGAAAAAGGTTAGCGGTTATCGCAGTGATCAAAGAGGTAACCTTTTGAGAGAACATTTGCCATTTATTGTTTATTGATATTTATTACTGTAGGTTGTTTCAAAATGTTTAATGTAACTACCACATTGTTTGGGATCCTAAACCATTTCTATTAGAAGAAGCTTAAAACAATTCTCCCAATATGGTGAGCTAATTCGGTGTATCATATGCAGGTTTAAAAAAGGGAAACAACGAGATGGGTACTGTTTTGGAAAATAGACGTCGCAACTTGATTGCGGGTACAAAATTTTTCAACTAAAAGGAACAAACGTCAGGGTAAATGGTAGGCTCAACTGACTTATCATTTACTTTTTGCACTAATTGTGTATTTGGGTGCAATGTGTATGTTTGGGTGATAAAATGGGGCTGAATTGGGTGTCTTTGGTGCTTCAGATGGGGGTTAACATGGGTGAATTTGGAAACTGAAATGGGTGTGGGCTTGGGAGCTGAAATGAGGGCTAGGAGGGTGCGTTTGGGTCCTAAAATGGGGAGTACAGTGGCTGTTGAAATGGGCTGAAACGGGTATGTTTGTGTGGGTTTACCCGCACAAGCTTTTACACCTGAAAGTATGCTTAAACAAACACCCTCTTATTTTTTCCAAGCCTTTTTTTTTTTTTTCCTGGCTTAACCTTTTTACTTACTACCTTATTAGACTCAAATATGCAAATAGCCTCGAAATATGAATTATATGCTTATAATATACATTTCTTTGTTTTCCACCTGTATTTATCTGTTTGGTTTAAGACTTACCTCTAGACAAAACAAGAGTTACCTTCTCCATTGTGTTGCTCACAAATTAATTTCGTGTCTGCAGAATATGGATACGTTAGATGAACGAAGAAATTGAACAGCTGCAAGTTTCACTCATCTTTAATGGTTTGTGCACATAAGAGTGCATACGAGGTATTTGCGGCGACTGTAATGTAGTGCTTTTATTCTTTCGGAAGCAATTAAAGGAGTGAAACCATATAATCAACACCAGTACCATATGGGAAAGGATATGCCAACATAAGCTACCTGTTGTGTAACCTAGACAATCTTCACTTTTCCCCAAGGCGATTGGAGTGAGTATTTTTTTTTGTTTTAGTCAGCAAACTGTTCTTTTTGGTTTTGTTTGTAAAAGTTTTCACTTTTGAGCAGGACTACATGACCAAATTAAGAGATACCTCAAGTAAAGGTGCATTGTTCTTTGCTGTATGTCGTGGAAAGGTGCGATTTCATCCATCTTATACATATAAAAATTTTGATGGATTATTTTGATAATCTACTAAAAATTCTGAACCGTGGTTAAATTGGTAATCCTAAGCACTAGAAATTCTGATGGATTTGATCCAAATTGTCTATAATTGTTTCACTCCTTTAATGGATTAGTAAAATAGTTATCATCACAATTAAAATAAAAGGTCTATATATTTCCCTATAACTATATTAATTAAAAATGCTTGGAAGTATCTCTTATAGCGTTAATTTCCTTTAAAATGCTTTGATTGTGATAATTATCCAAAATGCTTTGATTGTGATAATTATCCAAATTGCCTATAATAGAAAACCACCCTTTGGTGTTTTCAAATTAACGCTATAATGATAGTATGTTCACACGCTAATGTGGATAATTATGACTAAGAAGATGTGGATAATGATAGTATGTAAATAGGCTATAATCGTAAAAGTCTCAAACAGTCCCAAAAATAATGTGATCACTAAAGGTCTAAAATTTTCGTTATAGATAGCTATTGGTTTTACGTATAAGCGGGTCTACTCGCGCAATCTCTTATTTGTAATGGGTCAAACTATATAATAGAGTGTTTTAAGGAAGTTGATATTACTGTGTTTACGATTCTAACTATTGTTAAAAATGTCTAAATGTTGTCGTCATGATCTTTTTTATAGGTGTGATTGTGGCATACAGGAGGGATTCAAAAGAATTGAACAAAGGGATTCAAAAGTCTTGCTGTCACATGTAAACCCAGGCTTTGCACCACTCCCATACATGCCTGTAATATGTGCAAACATTCAACTCCATTTGGGAACTGAACTAGGGTTGAAATAGGCGACTTTAGGAGCTCAACTGGGGGCTGAAATGGGTGACTTTTGTGTGCTGGAACAGGGGTTTCGATCGTCACGTTCGGGAGCTGAACTGGGGTCTGAGCTGCACGGCTTTAGGTGCTGAATACTCAGGTTTATAGGATGAAATGTGTTTTGTTGGGAGCGTCAAGTGGCTGTGTAGTTCGGAATTTCGCAAGCTTGATGGTTATCTGCATCAACTAAACTGTAGCAACATTCATGCAATGGAGCTTTCAAACTTACAAAGGTTGAAAATTATAGCAAACGCCCCCGCCGCAACGCGGCGGGTTCCTGCTACTCGTTTTACTCATACGATGATTATGCTCATGCTTTATCAAAACACGGTGATGTGGATGCCATTGTCGATGAAATTCCATACATCAAGATGTTTCTTGGCAAGTACTCCGGTGACTGTGCCTTGGTCTCGTCTCATCCTATCACCTACGGTTTTGGCTTTGTAAGTACCCCTTTCCTCTACATCACTTGCTTTATTTTTACACACACAAAGACACTTGCGACTCTTTTTTGTAACAAGTTTGAATTATGAAAAATGGCTCTTTGGAAAAGAACTGCTTGATGGTTTAGGCCAAAATCTTCTTTGCTATCGCAAGATGTGACAAAAAAATTGCTAAGGCGATTGCCCCGACACTTTATAAGCGGATTCAGGAGCCTTAGTGTAGTAGCACATTTCTTGGTAATATGTATTGCAACATATTTTTATGGGTCACTTTCTCAGTACATGTATATAAATATGTTGGTGGTCCTGACCTTCCAAAATGTCATTATGTTACTTAATTTCTTTTTTCGACATTAAGAGACACAACTATATTCATATGTCACGTCAAACTTTAGATCTTTTATAAATACATAACAATCTTGTTGTTTCTGTTTTTCAAATATAAGGTTTTGACATGTACCATGACCATTTAGATATTCCAGAAAGATTCACCATTGGTAGAAGATGTGTCAAGAGAAATTGCCAAAATGAGATTAGACGGGACTCTAGGAAATCTGGAGAAGAAGTGGTTTGAGAAACGGTTATTTATTCCATCACGAAATTCAACACATGCAAAAGCCTTGAAGCTTGATAGTTTTGGTGGTGTGTTTATTGGTAATGGGGCCAGTTTGGTTCTAGCCCTTATTATAGCTTCAGTTTGTGCAAAATGGGACATCAAGCATATATTCCTAGAAATAATATTTAGGGCTATGATAAGACAGAATTTGATGGGACCACCTCAGCTTCAGCCTCAGCCTTAAGCACCAGCACCAATACCTGCATAACCTCAGCCTGAAGCACCAGCACCAGCACCCGCACCTGAAAGAGTTCACTGAACGTGGACTAGATGAAAGAGTTGCACAAGCACAAACACCTCTTGAACCCATAATGAGTTGAATTTTGTCGGATTGTGTGAATCGCATTAGTTAAATGATTTCAAGGTGTAGCTTGCTTTTGGTATGAGTCTATGCATTTGAAGGTGTTAGAAGATGTTTGGTACTTTTTAATTTTGTCCCTTGGAACGCGAGTTTCATTCTAGGTCCTTAAAACCCTATCTACTTCTTGTATTTTGATATAGAACAACAACCCACATTTCTCTTAATGATTCAACAACTTAATAATTGATGAACTGGGTTGAAGAATTAGTATCACATTTCATGTCTCCATCTTTTAATGTTAACGTTAGCGATGACGGCATTAATGCTGTAAGTGTTCAAATTTTTGTAAATACTCTTCTTACATTTATGTGGGAAAAAGGAAGTACTTTATTAGGCGTTTGAATCAGAGGTGCTAATATTGACCCATTCACTCACGAGTCGGTCAATTCGAGTAGCTTGAAAGGGAAAATCCAAATTGCTCGAACGCGTCAAAAGTTGCCAATGTATATTTTCATCACATAAAACTTCTAAATCATTTTATTAAACACTACATTTTTTATTGGAATGTGAACATTGAAATTGGTATATACATGTATAACGGAAACTATATAATACGGGAATTGATACATACACCACATTTTTTGATGCATGCACCATAATTTGTTATAGTTTGTACCGTACAATACTGTAATGCACAAATTATGGTGCATGCATCAAAAAATGTGGTGTGAGTATCACCCCCATATAATATCAAAATGTGAACACATCATTTAGAACATGTGATGTTATTCAAGGTGTTTATGCAATTCGAGAAACAAAACCAAATTAGGTAGCTGAAATGTTGTTTAAGTTTATTTGGAGTAATTGGTATGCTCACTTCTGTGTGGTTTTGATTTGAGTTGTGGATGATCTCGGCACGAGTTAGGTGATAGTGTCATTTGTTAATACTTTTAGTTTTGCAGCATGTTCGTACGACAAATGACCAAACAACCTAACGTTAAGGTATAATTTCAAACCCCGCCCTCGGTTTTTTTAGCCTGTCTTTCAAGAGCCTTATAAGGCCCGGCTCATATTTTGTGCGCCTTTAAAGGTAACCACCACGGATTGTGATCATTTTCCCCCACTACACGTTAACTAACAAGTATAACGTGATTAGCTAAAAAGTTCATATATCAAATGTAAACTAGAATACAAAAACCATACATTTTGGTGTCTCTTGAATACGGAGTATGAGCTAAATATCTAATTTAAGTCAACTTATACTGGATCCCTAGGTGCAATGCACAAGAATTTTTATAAGTCATCTTTGTCACAAGCAATGTACCAAGTCTGCAAAAAATTATATCCATACAGAAATCATAATAATACTACAGTTTTTTCCGGTGTGGTCATTTTTCTCATTAAGTGACTATGAGATGGGATAACAAATCAAAATAACAGTTTATCCTTGAAAACTAATAAATATGGTACGAAATTTAACAAAGAATACAACTTACAAGAGTTGCTATAAATAGAATATTGCCCATATAAAATGAAGTTTTCAAATCTAAAGTCTACCTCCAGTGTAAAATTTAAAATTTAAGAGCTTAGAGATCATCGAAATTAATCATCAGCTCACTGTTCCAAAATACTTCTGCAGACTCCTCTTCATGGTCCCCGGAGACTGTATCAATCTCACCTAATGAATCCGCTAAGTCCATTCCTAAAATTTCATATTTACAGGCCTTTTTATATGCTTCATAACCAGCAGCCATCATCCCATCCGCCGCAAGTTCACCGAGCCCGTCTCCAGAATTAAATGCATTAAGAAACCATTCCGACACTCCATTTTTCCAAAACACAACAACAGCACAACTCTTGTCAACCAACCGGACATCAAAAACATGTTCTTTTGACAACATATCGTGGGACTCGCAAAGCAAATTTTTTAATTTTCCAGCAGATATGCCACTTCTGAAACCCCACAAGAAAACCAAGTTGTTAATGCTGACTTTCTTTGGATTCTGAGTCCATACACTGATGTCATCAGTCTTGCTGGAGCCTCGGAAGTCATTGGAATCAAGATTAAACACATTTGAGTATTGTTTAAGGGTTGAAGGTCCATTAGGGTTTTGAAGTTCGGTTTGTGGAGTGATTTTTTGGATAAAGAATAGTTTAGCAAATAACTCACTTACTCTCACAACGTTATGGCCATGATTCTTGCTTTCCTCCATGCTAGCTGTTCAAACATACAGCAGTTATTTAATAACTAAAAGTGGTAAAATGGGTGGGTCGGTCAATTGTTAAAACAGATTTGGTTTAATAGGGTTATACCTTAGTATATGTCAAAACGCTACTGAAAAACGGGGTTATCTGAAACTTTTTTTTAACTAATGTGTTATTCATTATTACAAAAACAATACCACTAAAGGAATAGTCAAGATCTAAAAAACGAAGTTGTAAACATTCAACATAGATCTTGCGAAACTTTTGATCCAATTCCCGTCCCTTTTAGCGGAGTTATTATTATTTATTTTTTTTACCAATTTGAGATAAAACACAACCCAAATCAACCTTTTGGTTAGTAATATGCTATCCTTGATTTGCGAGATTCAAAATCAACTTTTAGATATTTTTAGGTTCATAATACGTCATTTGTAGTTTAGCATGCAGGAACTTTGATGTAAAGTTGTCCTGTTATGCACTTCAGTACAAAACTGTCTGAACATTTTAGATACTGTAAGATACTGCATTGCAATTAGCATATCCGACTAACCTTCGTGAGGTATCTCTATTTCTATAGGTGCGAAGAAGTGTTTTTTCAAGTAGGAAATAGCTGCAGTTAAGTTAGTGTATTTATTTAGAGGGCCGATTCCCTTCATTAGATGATTGACCTCAATTATGTTGGGAAAAGCTGAATGCAACGAGCTTCTGAATTCATCCATTGTGGGTGGGAGCGGAGATAAGAACTTGGAATGAATAAATGTAAATTCTGCAGGATATAAAACAAAACAGTGAGATTTATTTTTAGGAATAAGACGGCAATAGAGGTGGCAAGATGAGACAGTTGGATAACAGGTCAAAACAATTTCGACTTACAACAGGCGCGGGTTAAACAGGTTGGTTGAGCAGTTAAGCACTTATTAACGTTAACCATGATATTTATCAGTCTAAATGTTTTAAACAAAATGATTTTGGAGGTTGTATCCATTTATTATAGACTTTCAGTGACATACAGCCTGCTTCATCTATTTGACCACACTTTGAACATTTGAGTTTGGCCTGTTTGATATAAAGCAACACCCAAATTGACCCATTCTCAAAATAAACGGGTCAAAAAGGCCACACATAATTTGCAATAGAGCAAAAGAATAGTTTCTATAAAGATGGACCATTAAGGGAGTTGTGTGCAATGACTGGTTTCTGAGAAGTAGAAATCAAATCAATCACTTCTCGGAAGCCACGAACACGCTTGCTTTGTTCCTCTTCCACGTCTTGAAGCTCATTCTGCGATTTAAAAATCAAAAATTAAATTTTATTGACAGTTTAAAATTAAAAATTCATGAGTATGCACCTCTAAAAGATCCCTGTCTTCTTTTGAACTTGTCAAAACCACCCGAACAGCTTGGGTTCCTCCTCCTTTTAAAGAGATTGTCAATGGTACAACATTCTCATAATGGGACTTTACCATCTGTAACGTGCCCAATGTTAGTAAACATAAAACATGTGAAAAGAGATCATGTCATTAGGAAAAAAGTAGAGGTAGCAAAATAGTGGGTGAAACAGATCAAAGATGTTCATGTCAAAATGGGTAACTTTCTAGTAGGCTTGATATGGGTTGGGTTTGATAGAATATTGTTTTTCCAAGACACCAACTTTAACTAAACATGATTCATGTTTCAGAAATCAGTACGAAAAATATAGGGTGCGTGTAGTTGGAGAAAAAACTCCTTGATTTTCTATTTTCAGTTTTGTAAAGAAAACAATGTGACTTAATTTTCCACAAACATAGAAAACACGTTCATATGATATTATTTTCTATTTTGAAGAAAAGAAAGGGGGTCACAAGGGAAACAAAGAAAACACAAAAAATGTGTTTTAATTTCCCTTGTTAAATTAGGAGGTGCAAATTTTCTATTTTGTAGAGAATTTGACGGGAAATTCTTGATTTTAGCGCAATCTCTAATTTCCTTGTTTTGTACCAAACAATTTGTGGAAAACAAGGGTGTTTCCTTTTAACTACACACACCCATATTATTTAATAATCAAATTTCTTGATTAAAATAATTTTGACCGATTTAACAAGGGTCCTAAAATGCTAATTCATTTGAATTTACCTGTTTGACTCTTCAGAGATAGCTATAACCCTAAACCTCTAAAAAATATAGAAATTATTCCATTAACAAGATTTAACCTCGAATACAAGCTGTACTTGACGTTCACTGCAAACATCTATGTTCAAAGATGGCCTTGATCCGTGATCTTCACCTCCTAATATAAGTTTCCTAAGTGAATTAACTAAAGCATCTGCAGCCGACAAGAAATTATTAAAAAATAAATGCTTAAAGTCAAATAAGACTGAGAAAAGAAATTTGCTCACCATCAGTTTTCGTGTCTGAACGTTTACAAGCATTTATCCAGTTCCCAATTCGGGATTTAATCCTTTCAACAAATACGTTATCTGCAACTGAACGAGAGGAAGGAGATTGTGGAGCGTAACCACTTGAAAAGGGATTTCCTATTTGACGTTTTGCTGCAGATTCTTGTGCTCTGGACAAGTATGATATACCTTAAAGGGATAGTAAAATCAGAAACTTAGACCATTTTGACCAAAAAGAAGTATTGGGCCTTACCATCATATATGCAGAAATTAAAATCAAAATCTTCTCGAGCCATAGAAGCTAAGTAAGATGGTTGACAAGAAAAACTGTAACAGGGCATTCCAATTTTCAGCTCATCCCTTGGGAACAAATGGAAGTTGAACCTGCACACAGTTAGAAAACAGTGTTAATATAAGTTGTTGCATAACCTTTTACCAACCATGACTGCTTAAATATTTAAGCTTTATTGAAGGTCTAAAAAGATTGTCAAACTCAAACATACAATATTCATGTATTACTCGATTTTTATTAATTAATAGGTGAGATAACCAACTTTTTAGCAAGGAAACAACCAATATCAATCCTAAATAAGCTCAAAACCTCATCAATCATCACAACTGAATCCCAACATAACCATTACTCTATGAGTAGAGTACAAAAATCTATCAAATTATCATAGTTCTAACGTAAGCTGACTACATATATTCATAGATCTATGCCACTAACAATCCTACTGATACTTCTAACCTTCTGGTACCTGAACACTATAACTGGCTCAGAAGTATATAGCTCCGGATTTGGGATGTAGAAACAGGAGGTAACAACAGTAGCATAGAAACTGTTTAAGTATTCTAAAACAAGTAGGATCCAATAATAAGCTTTAGGTAGATCATGCATGTTTGTCATAACTATAGTAACATAATTCGCTAGAAAGAGTGAAAGACCAAGAATTGCGATCCAGTTCACGCGTTCCCAATTTGGGTACGATTCGGTCGGGAACAGGGAAATTAATGATCCGAATCTCAAACCTTCTCAATCCTGAAATTGTTATTTTTTAACATTGATACAGAAACTTTAGTCTGTAAATGACTAAAGGTTATGTGACTTATGAAAATATCATCAGTGTCAAACTATATTTTTTAATTTTGGATGTTAGGATTTTTTTTTTTTTTTTTTTTAAATCATCCTTAGGAATATATTAATTATTAGGTGCATCGTACCGGAATACCCCCCATCGAACCGGATTTTAGGCACCTAGCGAACCGCGAATCCCGATCCTCGATCGCATACCAGAACGATCCCCGTTCCATGTGACTATTCATAACATAAGTACCCAGTTTTTTCAAATTTATATGCCAATACATATAGAACTATATATACAAGAGATGATTGTTCAGCAAACTTGCCTATGGCCACGTATCAAAATCGTTCGGTTGTCAATAGTTTATGTATAAGGTACTATTTTTTTACTTAAAAGCACCATCTCCTCATCTCGTCCCAACTCTAAACACTCTCCTCGACTTCCAAATCTTATATGGTAATCTCTAAATTCGACTTTAAACCCCTAACCACCCCTCATCACCGTCAAACGCCACAAAACATACAGTCATGACCAAAAACCTAGGTTGAGAGTACATGTACTATTGGTTTGATGGGTTACACACTAATGCACTATTGAATTAAAATGCCATCAATCAATCTCATGACATTCCTGCATATGAGAAAATTATACATCTTGTACTCAATTTAAGCACTTTCATGGATATCCTTACCTAATGTATTTTTGTGTACGGTGTACCTTGTTAATGGCCAGTCGTTACTATCAGATAAGCTCCTCTTGTTAATGCCATCTACTTTCTCCCTTTACTTCTAGTTTTTCATTTGTATTACGAAATCAAGTTGTTTCCTATTGCGTATATCCAAGTGCCTCCTTATTAACCAAATGTATAATGTAAACAGTATTATGTCTACTAGTAACAATCAATGTATGTCAAGGCGGTATAGCATCAACAATCTGAAAGTTAAACATGTTTGCTTCCAACACCTAACCAGTATTCGACGATGCAACAGGAACTAAAAAGTTAACATAGCATAACAACTCGAAATATCAATGAAATTAACGCCAACCCTATCATTGAATATACAAAGCTTTCACTTTTTTAAATGGCGACAATCTACTAAGCTCTTATAAGGTAAACAGGTAAATAGAGAAGGATCCATGTTAAAGCTACTCAGGGAAGTCGAGTTTTTGGCTCTTATGTACAGGGCCTACCAAGTAATCCCGTGGCTAAGACTTGTCCCTAGCCATCCCAAAATGTTCACCCAGAAAGGTTTGAACGTTGGACTCTTCTGAGACATTGGAACAACCTTACCACTACACCACCTTGGAGATGGTTTTAGGTTCTTATAAGCATTATCGAAAAAATGAATAAACACCAATCTCATTCCGGAATACATAAGTGGGCAAACGTCATATAATAGTGACCTTCTGTTTAATGTATATATGTACCAACGACACAAAGTGGAACAATTTACTAAGTTTAATAACTAAATTGGCAGAACAGTATCCACATAAGTTAATCAAAATGGAGAAGCAATAAAACTAGCTACATTTCGATACATAGGAACAAAATAATTAAATGCAAGAACATAAACGACAATGAAAAAGATATTACGGGTGAGCTATAATCTTATTAGTAGACCCCGTAACAGAAAAGGGGCAAACAGCCAACTGAAATATCTGAAACTTCTCTGCGGCATATTTGGCTTTAAAATAGGCCGTTTCGGCCGTATCGAAAGGCAGAATTCGATGCCACGGGGACGAATAAGTCCCCGTTTTCTGTAACGAAATGGCGATATAATCGGAATCGGACATGAGGTTCTTGAGTTTAGTTACTGAGTTTGTAAAGTTGGATTTTGTGACTTGGGTTATTGGCCAGTTGGGGCGGCGTATGTTAGCTTTTGGGTTTAAGGTGAATGGTGGTATTTGGGTGCTGAAGAAGCGTCTTCGGAGCATCGGGAAGTGTTTCAGAGGAATACTGTAACACTCACTACTCTCTATTTGTGTTTGGGATTCCTTATTCTTTTTCTTGGGCTGTGTTCTCGAGTGGATCATTAAAGAAAAGAAAATGAAAGGGAAGTAAAGTGAAGATATTTACTTCCACATTGTGTTCTTGAGTTTTACTTGAGGGGGAAAAGAAAAGGAAATGGAAGTAAAGTTAGTGTAATTTGGGTGATTTTGTTTCCTCCCAAAAGTGGGCGGAAAAGGAAGTAAAGTGTTTTACTTTACTTTACTTCCATTTTCTTTAATGACAAAACTCAAGAACTGAGCGTTAGTGTAAATTACATGGACAGTCGTTGTGGTTACAGCTAAATTGCACTTAAAGTCTCTAATTCAGAAATATTACACCAATAGTCCCTGTGATTAAGTTGTAGATGGAGATGATGGAAGCCGAGATTAAAAAAGAGATTATTTTTATAAGGTATATGAAGTAGCATTTGATTTTATGAAACGCTCATAATTTTTTTTCTTTTCTTTTTTCTTTTGTTGCATACAACGTATATGATCTGTTATGTACGACGTATCGACCTACAGTACGCAAAACAGCAAAACTAAATTCTGAACTAAACCCATTTCTGGTAATATGTAAATTCTGAATTATATCTCATAATTAAAACAAATAATAATTGTGCATGGGTTTCGTAAGCGGAAGCGTAAGTTTCTACACAAAACGGGCTTATTTCAAACATCCCTCTAAAACTTGTAGCTACAAACATACGTAGCATTTACTACACAACTTGTTACCAAAATAATATTCCTTTTGGGGGGCATTCCAAACTGATAACAAATGATGAAAATGAGAAGCTCATTACTTTACTCGCGAGTTACACCATTTTGACCCATTACGCCCAATTTAATACATAGATTGGTCTCATCTTACAAACCTGCAAAACATGAACTGAGAACGTTAAATCCTTGCGACTTAGTGAGTAAAAAGAGCTAATCTGAAATGGTACTTGTAATTTTGAACATGAACATATTAATATATAATATGATGTAAGTGGTACGACTTGTAGTCGTCTTACTTATAGCATATATATATATATATATATATATATATATATATATATATATATATATATATATATATATATATATATATATATATATATATATATATGGGCGCGTTCTATGCAGTACCAATATTAGATGCAGTACTTTACAGTACTCATTTAGACAAATAATAATTTAGTATTATCAAATCTTTTTAATTAATTTAAAAGGATAAAATAGTAAAACACATTTTTACTTTCTTTTTTTGTATTTTTTAATTAAAAAACATTTTTCTAAGCCCCTTAATTTTCGGAATTAATTTTTTTTTTAAGTTTTATATTTTTCTTTCGCATATGTGTTTTCAGAAAAATCAAGTGCATATGTGTTTTTTTTAAAATATTGTATACTTACATATATTTCTTGCGTTTAATTGTTTCGACGTCAAACTTATTTTGCTTAAAATGATAATTGCACATATGTTTCTAGTGTACATTCTTTGATCTTCGATATTTATGATCAAAAACAAAAAGATATACATGTAACCTCTAAAAATTAAATAACAAACCAAGAACATAAATAGTATACACAAAATTCAATATCAAATAAAATACAATACATGCAGAAGTATCTTGTTAAAACATAAATGTGCAGGTCATTTGAAAACATATGCACTCTTCCAAAAACATACGTGCACGGTTCACGTTCTCATCAAATTCGTTAGGACACATAGATGTGCACGTCAGTCAAAAACATGTGTGCACTCTTCTAATAACATATGTGCACGTTACGCTTTCTCGTCAAATTCATTAGAACATATGTGCCCGTCTTCCAAAAACATATGTGCACGCTCAATACTGAACGCCTTTTGCTATTTTGCGATATCTGTGAAAAAACCGTTACCAATAACAACATCAGCAAATCCACATTTAACATTTATATAATCCCAAAAAGGCTTATTAATAATTAAGCAACCACTGAAACTTTAAAATCTGATTAAATATTTTCCAAAACCGACATATATGCTCGCTTTCCTAATAACCAATAACTATAAACCTATTTGTTGTATTCACTATCATGCATGTTTCTCAAATTGATTACATATATCTTACCATCAACCATTTCATATCATGCATGTTTCTCAAATTGGATTACATATATGTTACCATCAACCATTTCATATAGTCAAATAAAAAAAACAAGATGGCAATCGCATGTTTTTGGATAGTCATTTATCTTCCAATTAGTAATTCATGCCTACCGTATATTCCTTCATGAATTGCAATGCATTAATTAATAATAAACATCAAACACAATAAAACCATCATGGTTTAATATTAAATTTGAAGAAGTGGACCCAAAAGAATGACCACACATTCACAACAAGTCATATACATAATAAATAATCCAATGACAAAGTTTCAATTAGTTTTTGCAAATCACATCATGGCACAAAAATATCTCTACCGAGTCTTTGGCCAATCAAAAAATCTATAGTCATCGTAACCGCCAAAATAATATATATATATATATATATATATATATATATATATATATATATATATATATATATGTATATATATATATATATATATATATATATATATATATATAAAATATATAACAGGAGGCGTTACACGTAGATAATGCCACGTAAACACCACCTCATTGCCCAGTAATTCATTATCAGCCATGTCATCACATTGTTGCCATGTAAGCATTTTTAAAATTTATTTTATTTGAAGACATTTAATTAATTTCGAATTTTAGGCTATTTTTTTTATTTTTACCGAAATTATTTATGTTTTATTAGCAAAGATTAAATGTTTAAAAATGTAGTTAGTATGGTTCGAACCTTGGTCACTCTCCAAACTTAACCAACATCTCTACCACTAGAGCAATTCAATTTTTGTTTTATATTTTGCAACACAAACTTAATAAATGCAAAAAAAAATGATAAATATAGATAATGTGTAACATACAAAATAAAAAAAACATATCTGTAAATATTTTAAAAACGTGTTAAAAAACAAAAAAGTTCCTAAAGGTTCTAAAGATAACGTATATGTAAATATTTTATCCATTATAAAAAAATCCGGACCTTTATTTTTTCACAAAATAAAAAGAACCCTAATCATCAAAATTCTCTCCAAAACTCCATCACAATTTTAAGGTTTTAATAATTTTAATCTGATTTTTGCAGGTTATAATAAAAATAGCTGTCTGTTTTGCAGTTCTTGAAGCTTTGATAACGTGTGTTTTTGTTTTAGCTTTGTAATTCTCATACAAAAACTCTATTTGAGTTTAATAGGTCCCTTTTTTTTACAGGCACCTTAATCCCTAATCATCAAAGCTCTCACCATGAAGAAAACCTAATCTTGCATGGCTAAAGGTAAATATTGTGTAGCACTAACAAAAGAAACCAATGGACCTAACGTATGCTTTTGATATCATTTTTTCTTAATTGATGGTTGAGATAACCGAGCAACAACAGCAAGAACTGAGAAAAGGGATAGCAGAGTTCTACGATGAGTCATCAATGTGGGAGAATATATGGGGAGAACACATGCATCATGGGTATTATGATAATGATGTTGTTGATGTTCAGTTGTCTGACCATCGTTCTGCTCAGATCCGCGATATAGGATATGCTAATGTTCTTATGCTGTTGAGTTTCCTAATGCAGGGAAAACTTAGAACTCTTGAGGCAACAGTACTATTATACAACGTGGAAAGCAGACGGAACACGATATATGATGTTATATTGCAGCTCATGTTTTGTTTCGGTAACTTTTTCTTTTTGTTACAGGAATTGATTAATGGTTTGGTTACAGGTTAGAATACCATATTTTTAAGGCATTTGCTCATAGAATTAGATGTTTTGTAAGGAGATACAGTTGTGACTTTTCTTTTTGCAGCTGTCGCGAAGATTAACTTTAAGACGCTGTCATTCTTAAGGAGAGGCGAGTTTTAGTTATGAGTTTACCATGAGCTGCTCCATTTAAAGTTCTTTGCTGTATTTCAGGCTTACAAAAGCAAGTTAAAGGAACCCTTGAAAGCTGTGGTGGCTGAGCTGCAGAAGGTCAAAAATGTCACTGAGAGCACCAAAAAGCCTATAGTGCTTGACTGAAGGAACAAGTATTTTACTTTGTAATCTGATATTGGTTGATGTTAGGGGTAGGAATGTAGTAAACTTGTCACTAATTTAAGGATTTAATCAAAAACGCTGATGCAATATTGTATAGATGCAAATTCTACTCTTCCGATGCTTAAATGGTGTTTTCAATATCTTACGTATTGCTTTTAACATAACATGCGGGTTCAGGTCTTCTGAAAATAGGTTGAGCAGTGATGGATCTAACCAAGCGCTAGCTTTGTAGTTGATACTTTTTGAGTATTCCTTTGTAGAAATAACAAGCAAGCAAAAGTATACCCGGAAAATCAAATAATAAAGGTATGTAACTGTGAAAATTTGGTAATAAAGATTTATGAAATTTTGCTTTATGACTGTTTCTTGCTATTTACGTACAGATGATGCTATGTTGATTCAATATTGGAACATAAAGAAACAAACGCAAACCTTCAGAACACCACAAGGTCCGAAGGTTGTGGGTTCGAATCGGGTTTAGTTGGTGGCTGTTGGGTCACGCTAGGATTTTGATAGTGTTTTTGTTCGTGTGTTCACTACCTCCTTCCTCACCCTTCGTTACCTCTTGCCTATCGTGGGTAATCTTGACACACCATCTATTCTTTCCATTATCTTTATTTAAAAATTGTATACATAATGATTTTGCAAGTTTTCGTGGATATACAAACTAGATTAAACATGTTTTAATAATCAAATTCGTGTGGTTAAGACTAATTGAAAGAGTGGTGTTTGTTTATTATTGATTCGTGTCAGGTATTGAACCCGTTTGGGTTACGAGTCAAGACCAGAGAGGGTCACGACTCAGGCTGGTTTTGGTTTTGAGCTCATGTTCTTATTAGTTTATTAATGAGGGTGTTGGTTAGCTTATTCAATTTTGGATTGTTTTGCCAATGGTGCGTTTGTTTTTGCTCCTGCCAACCATATCCAACGAAAGAGGGTGGTTTGTTTATCTCAGAAAGCCACCCAAAGTGGTATTTGTTTACGTGTCACAGCCCACACTGCAAGGGTGTGTTTGGTTGTTGTCCGTTTTTGCGTGTCACAGCCACCCCATAAGGGCACGCCTGGAATAATTCTCGGCTACAAATCACCCAAAGAGGGTGTTTGTTGTTTGCGGGTCACAGCCACACCAAAGGGGTGTTTGGCCTATTTGATTTGATTTTCTTTCTTTTTCTCTTTAGCTTATTTGAATAAGCTCATAATCTATTTTCTACTTGAATTGCCCATTTAAGCTTTTAGTCGCTTATGGCTATTTTGGTTTTTGCACTCGGCTAAAAACCACCCCGAAAGGTGTGTTTGTTTGTCACTCGGCTGGAAAACCCACCAAAAGTGGTGATTGTTTGGCCTGGTTCATGACAGCCCCGAAGAGGTGTCGTTGTGATTGTTTAGGTTGAATCTAACACCCAAGAGGGTGCACTTCGTTTGGTTGTTCTTGCTTCTGTTTCGATCCAACAGACCACCCAATAAGGGGTGTTGGTCTTGGTTTGTTCGACTGGAAAAGAACCCACATCAGGGTGTTTGTTACTGCTATTCGAACCCAACAAAAAGTTTTGTTTCATTGCTTATTTTTCTGCACAAGGTTGCGCTTGGTTCAGCTCATTTTCCAGCCCAAAGAGGCGTTTGGTTCTGCATATTTTCAGCCCCAACAGCGGGCGTTTGTTTGCTGCAATACAACCCTAAAAAGGGTGCATTTGCTGTTGATTTTCTACACTAAAAAGGGTGCGTTTGCTGCTGATTTTCTACACTAAAAAGGGTGCATTTGCTGCTGATTTTCTGCACTAAAAAGGGTGTGTTTGCTGCTGATTTTCTACACTAAAAGGGGTGTGTTTGCTGCTGATTTTCTGCACTAAAAAGGGTGCGTTTGCTGCTGATTTTCTGCGCAACAGGGGGTGTTTGATTTGCTTATTTTTAGCCCCGAAAAGGGTGTATTTGTTTGCCTTGGTTGGTCCTTGGTTCACAGCAGTAACACCAAAGAGGTGTTTGGTGTTTGTGTGGCCTATTTCAGCCCTCGAAAGGGTGTGCTTTGTTTGGTTTGTTTCTCGGTCCGGTCCAACACCCACGGGGATTTTAGTTTTGTCCTAATGTAGATTTTAAATTATTATGAAGGTTAAACATAAAGAAATTGTTTCCCGTCTATATAGATGTTATCCTTTGAATATGCGTAAAATGGAATATTGCAATAGGATCTCCATTAAAATCTATTCGATTATTTATTCTTTGTGTATGTAGGAAGTGGGAAAATGGTTGTGGTAACAGTATATATAGTATACTATTAAGTGACATCGATAGGTATCCCTGCATTAGCAAATAAAAACAATCATATTCTTTATAGGAGCTCACACGTTTATTGATTTACTTCAGGACTCATTAGGTAATTCAATTTTCAGTTCAATTCTCGGTATATAGGTTGGGATTTGAAGCATTAATGTAAAGTGTATGGATGGTTATTTGACCTATTTCAGGTGGAGAGTCTAAGACCTCAATGTTCGTGCGAATTGGTCCCCTGGAATATGACCTGAATGAGACTTTGAGATCATTAAACTTTGCAACAGTAGTCAGAAGGGTTGAGCTGGGCATTGCCGCAGACTGATAAAAGTGAGATTTAGAAGATGAAACTAATGGTAAGTACGATCTATTATTATTTTTATCTCACAAAAAAAAATAACTGAAGTGTTATATTAGTCTAACTTGGGCTGGTTCGTATCCATCATGAAGCTTGATAAAGCAAAGCAAGAATTACATTTTAAAGATGAATCATTCAGGAAATTAGAAGATAGTTTACATAATATAGAGAGTGAGGTTAAAGGAAAAATATCAAATGCTATAAGGATCGGGCAAAAGATTTAGATTTCTTTATATGTATGCTAATGTTTTACAGATCGATTCAACATGATATTGAGAAGAGGTGGTCGATTCACTATTTCCAGAGATCAATACTTCAACGACAACAGCGTTGGGTACGAAGATAACAAAAGCAACATGAAGTTCATAAATCTCATTGTTTTTATGCATGTAGTATTAGGCTTAATCGTAACGAACCCTTTTGCAATGTGTTTCAGCTCTCAAACTGGAGCTCTTGCCCCACTAATACGGTGGCTCTCACAAGAAATGAAAACAGCGGCTAAACCTCCTGGCAAACCTGGAGCGGCTGTTACAGCAGATGATATCCTGATGAGTGTGTAAATACTCATCATTTTTGTACAAAATAAACTGCAAATTCATCTGAAAACACTCAGAAACACATCAAAATGATCAAAATATCACAAATCAGTGTTTTATGTGTTTTAAATTCAAAAATATCAAAATCAGATGAAAAACATATCAAATTTGCAAAAATTGCAGTTTCAGTCCCCCAAGTTTCTAAAATTGTCAAAAACAGTCCCTGAGCACAGAATTTCAAAAGTAAAGTCATCAAAGGTCCTTTTAAAATCAAAAGTGGTCAAATTTAATCCTTTGGTGAAAAATATCAAAAGTTTGAGAAAATTACAAAAATGGTCCTCCAAGTTTGAAAATTGGCAAAATTAGCCCCTGGAAAATTGCAAAATGGCAATTTTGGTCCCTATACTTTTGAAGTTTGTCATTTTCAGCCCTTGGAACAAGTTTGAAAAAGTGACAACTTAGGTCCCTTAACTTTCAAATAATGACAAGTTAGGTCCCTAAACTTTCAAAGCTTGTCAATAATGATCCCTTGAAGCAAGTTTGGAAAAATTACAGGTTTGGTCCTTGGTCTTATCAGATTTGCAAGTTTAGTCCTTGCTTTATTAAAACCTAAGCCTTGTCAAAATAATTATGGACCCCTGCCAATACTCCCATTTGACCCCCCTGTCAAAACTCATTTTTGACCCTTTGGTCAAATAAAGTCAAATAAGCAGAAAACCCGCCTAAGCCTATCTCCTTCCCCACTTGGCCTGTAACTACCCTGCAACACTCAACCAAACCCCATGCCTTATCTCTTTCCTCCCCTCCTCAATAATCATCACACACCTATAGTCCACCCCCCCTAGTGTCAGTTTCAGAAGCCAACAGGTCAAAAACAAGTTTCCCGCCAAAATCAACAAATGGCCATATTGCACTCAAAGCTCTCCCATTGGCTCAAAAAGTGGTGGGAAGTGGTCAGAGGTGAGAGAGGGACTCTTTGGAGCTATAAAAGAGGAAGATGAAGCAAAGGATGAGCAGTAGTTAGTTTTTAATTAAAACTGTATGTCGTGTTTATTAATTAAGCTTAAGTAATGTTTTAAAATTGTAATTTTCTCTTCCATTGTACTTTAATCAAGTTTTTTTTAATCAATATAAATTAATTTTAAGTTCCAAGTTAAGATATATTATCAATTCATATGGTTAAGGTCACTGTTACAATTTTAATTTTCAAAATCTTGTATTCAAGCTTTATATAGCTTCTTTTCTAGTTTGTATAAGCTTATATGAGCTGGTGATAGCTTTTCATAAGCTCTCATATCAGTTTCTAGCCATTTTGGCTTAGGGTCAACAAAAGTCAACCCTCAGGCTCAAGTGGGAATTGGAATGGTTACTGGTGTTGCAAGCTTGGATATGGGTTGGATTTAGTTAGGTTAGATCATAGTTTGGTTTTGGGTTTGGCTTGCACCATATGGACACATGTAAGTTAGTTTATCACTTTTCATTTTAAGTCAGTTTTGCATTTTTTTTGCTTATCTGTATATCTGTGATCACCAACTGATTAGACCTGTTTAAATAGTTGTAATAAGGTCATATTAGCTCATTTTGATCCTTAGTGCAATCTGGTTCAGCAGTTAGCTTGTTGTTATTTGCTTAATCATGTTTTAAAGGGTGTTTGGATTTGAGGTTTAAACTGCATTCAAGGATAGTTCAGGGTGTACTGCCTGTTGGTTTAAGTTTGTGTAACTCTAATACACTCATATCAGTCACAATTTTGTACCAGCAAACCATAAAAGTCAATTTAATCTTGAATCTGTCTTAATAGGCTCAACTGTTGAAATTTTTAGAATCTAAAAGCTTATTTTGTGTTAAGAATTCAGAGACATTGCTTGCAATAAGCTTATCTCATCTATTTACATCATATTCAGTTGGATAATCAAGATCAAAGTTCGAATAAGTCAATATATCTAATCTGTCAAAAAGTCAAATATGTGCAAAAGTCAGTTTTGTTCCCAACTAGAAAGAATTTTCATTGATTCATTTCTGAGTGTTAACAAGTGAAGCTTAGTGTTCTAGAAACTTCAACTGATCCCATTTCTTGTTACCATTTTTGTTCAATTTTACAATTTTTTTACAAGGGTCAAAAATGCTAGTCAAGTTGGTTGCATTTCCCCTGTGCACACTGCATTGAACTGCAGTGTGTCTGTGCAGTTCTTGCAGCTTGTGCACAGAGCTCATTTGAGCTTGACCATAGCTCTAATTTGGTGCATAAGTAGTTGGCCAGGTCTAGTATAGAGTCCCATCTCTGTTTTTCCATTTTAGCTTATCTAGTAACTTGTGAATAAGCTTAAAGTTGGCTCAATAAATCTGTTTTAGCTCTAAATCTCATAACATCAAATCTTTGCAAAGTGCAATCCAGAAGTTAAAAACAGTTGATTCTTGTTGCATTTCACTTCTTCAAGCTTATTTAGGCCTCTGTGATCAGTGGTTGGTGTTAGGCTTTCATTTGCTTCTTTTAAGTGCTTATCTCATAAGCACTTACAAGAGCAGTTGCTATTTCTCACACACAACACCTTGTTTTTCTAATTTTCCTAGATTCCTTTTAAAATTTTAGAGTTTTCCTGAAATTTTCAGATTTTTCTAAGTAGTTTTGCTATTTTTCTTAATTTAAATTAGTTTTTAATCCTTTTTAAATAGCTTTTAATACAAAAAATTAGAAAAAGGTTCAAAAAAATAAGTTTTCAATTTTCTTAGGTTTAGATAAATATAAAAAGTAAAAAAAGTAATTTTCCATATTTTTCATAGTTTATTTTGTAATTTTTAATAATTTAATTAGTTTTAAATAGTTTAAAATTCCTAGAAAATAGAAAAATAACCAGAAAAATACAAAAATAGTTTTTAAAATTCTAGTTTGATATTTTAGACTTTTTCATTTCATAATTTTATTTTTCTAGCTTTATTTCCTAATTTCTTGCATTTTAGGTAATTATTTAATAGTTAAAAATAGTTTTTAATTAATAATAATTAGATAATTAGTTGTAAAATTAATTTTCTTTTTCTAATAATTTTCTTTTATCATTAGGTTTATAAAAATATCATTTTCATATTTTTAGGGTTAATATTGTGTAAGTTTCACGTTTTTGCTTGTACGTCACGTAGTTTTTAATTAAGTTTTATTAAAACAAAAAGAACAAAAACATCATTTTAATAATAGTGATAGCGTTTATTTAATAGATTTTATCTTTTTAGATTTCCTTTAATTTGCATTTAAGCCGCTGTAATTTGTTGGCTATTTCTGTAGTTATAATCATAAATCAAATCTCTGTATCCATTCAAATCTTCTCGATCACTAAACGTTTGATAATCCATTGCACAACTCGCTGGGACATAACGACCCGGGGAAACACTATACTCCTCAGATCTTCATTGATTTCGTGCTTAAGCTGGTTTAAGTTTTCTTACGCTTGCGTGAGAGAACTTGACTGTTTTGCGCGCATCATATCCCATCAGCTGCAAGGCAAGAAAGTGAGAATGCTCGTTTGGTAGGTATGCTTTTTATTGTGCATTAACTCATGCTTAATGACTATATGAACCTTTACACCATTGTAAAATGCAGGACTATTTACATAGTAAAAATAGAATTTTCTTAATGAGATATTGGAGCCCCTGATTCTTTCTTGCCAAACCCTTATCTTCCACAACACTTATTAATCTGGACATGTCCCATTATGGGCAATGTGATGCATTTATAAATTATAATGAACCAATCTACCATTTTTATGCGATTTAGTCTAAATAAAACCAACAAGTAGCATTACATCATATATATATATATATATATATATATATATATATATATATATATATATATATATATTCGTAAAGTAATCCATTCAAAAATCAAATCAAAATAAAAATTACAAGTCATGCCCGCCCATTGGGCGGGCTTCGACATCTAGTATATATATATATATATATATATATATATATATATATATATATATATATATATATATATATATATAGATTTGTGTTCATGTGGTGAACACTTTAAAATGAAAAACAATAGGTACCAATAACGTTACGACATGTGGAGCTTCAGGATTTAATTAAAAACATAAATGTAAACTTAATAAAAGGGCATTTATGTAATTTAAGCCTCCTTAGTTTTCTCCATCTTCATGTAAACCTAAATCAAATTGCCGTCATTTATTTTTTTCATTCATATCAAAAACAAAAACACCATTTCCATCTCTTTCAATATCATGTCAAAAACAAAAAACACCATGTCTTCCATCCATTTACGGCGACGTTACCTTGATGCCATTTGTTGCCGACGTTGCTAACAACTTTTCGTGACAAGAACCGCATGTCTTCCTCCAAAAGACAATTGAATGAAAATTTGTTATCTTGGTTAACACGGGTGAACATATTACAAGAATATGTTCCATCGTTGAAACCATTACAAGAATCTGTATTCTTTGTCGATAGCACCGTTTTCGTCTAATATCCTTTGAAAACCAAATGCATCGTCAGATATACATTTTTTCTTTCGTCTAGCGGTTTTGTCGACGGTTTCAAACAAGATCTAGCCAAAAGTATGTGTATTAACGATTATTTGGTCCACTTGTGTGATTTTATGATTTTAAAATTATATGTGTATATGTTGATTGTGTATTTTTATGGTTTTAAGATTATACATCGGTTTCGTTCAAAAAAAAAGATTATACATTGGTTAGTGTGTCACTGGTTTATGTTTTTGTATAAAAGCAATGTATCAAATGTTATAAAAGAGATCTCGTAGATGCTATGATTTTTAACATATTGAAAAGGCAGCAAAGTGTAAGTAACAATGTGTCAAATGTTTGTCAATTACCACATTAGCTAAAAAATTTGTATGTTGCAATAATACGTTAATTGTATCTTAATTACAAGAAGTTATGTGTAAGTGTGTCACCATATTTAAAAAATTCGTGTGTGTACGCCAATACTACGTCAATTGTGTGCCATGAAACTAAGTGTGTCACAAACTTGGTGTGTCACTATAAATTTAGTGTGTCATAAATAAAATATAAATAATTTCAATGTGTCACTACATATGTATCAAAATTGGTGTCGGTATAAATTTAGTGTGTCATAAATAAATGATAAAAAAAATTAGTGTGTCGGTATAAATTTAGTGTGTCATAAATAAAGTATAAAAAAAATTAGTGTGTCACTATGTATGTATCAAGATATTTATGTATATATGTATAAAAGAAATTGGTGTGTCACTATACATGTATAAAAAGTTGGTGTGTCACTACAATATGTGTCAAGAAATTTTGTATGATAATAAGTATATATGTATCAAATAACCTATAGAGATTGGCAACAATATATTAGCTTTGTATCAATATCAATGTATAAACAAATAAATACTAGAAACTGAGAAAGTTGATGCATCGACCAAAAAAAAAGATGCATATTAATGGGACTGTAATTAATAGTTTGGTTGACAAATAGAGTATGTGAAGACTATAATTAAATGAGAGTCAAAGAATATCTTCGAAGACAAATAGAAAAAAAAATGTATTAAATGTAAAAACTATTTTTATTAAATTTGTACATAATGCCATTAGTTTTCTATTTTATTACAATTAAGCCATTCATCTAACTAATTTTGATCTAGATCCATCAAACTTGATCCAATGGTCAACAAGTGTACCTATTATTTTCTATTTTAAAGTGTACACCACAATAACACTACCATATATATATATATATATATATATATATATATATATATATATATATATATATATATATATATATATATATATATATATATATAAAAGATAATAAAGGAACCCATATTTTGACCGAAGCTATCATTACTAATTTTAGATTGAATCTCATATTTTGACCGCAGCTAGAAAATGTTATCATATTGAAATTATCAGATCTAAACCGGATTTTCAAAAGAAATAACTTTTGTTTTACACAATCATGGAAAAAATACGAATTATAAAAAAGTAAGACTTACAAGATTACTAAATCGCTAATGAAAATCATGAATCCGAACCCAAAAAAAATCGAATTAAAAATAATTACTAACCTTGTAGATCTCTGAATGAGATTACATCGATCCAAAGAGATTAATGACGTTTATTTTTTCCTCATAATCGTTGATGCTTGCTCGATTCAAAAAAGATTGGTGATGTTTTTATCCAGAGGGAGAATAATTTTGGGAGGCGGTTAATTGTTTTGGGATGATAGATGATGGGAGGGTTAACCTGACACTATTTTAGGGTTAAATAGGAAATACCATGATTACCCTTTAAGCTTTTTTAATCTTTTAAAATAATGGCTTGATCTTTCAATTTATTACATTAAAGGCACAAGTGATCTCATCCATTGATTAAGTGATCTAATGGTTTATATTGATCTAGAGTACTGTATCTAATATAAGTACTGCATAGAATACAACACTATATATATATATATATATATATATATATATATATATATATATATATATATATATAGAATCCGGATCGATTAAGAAGGTTTTTATTTTGAGAAGATTAAGAAGGTTTTCAAAAACGATAGATTTTTAACTTTGATTCATGATTTTCAAGCGTAAAACTCATTTTTATGTGATTAAACTTCAAAATGTGTAAAAAAAAATTGAATCAATGTTAAAAATCTCTCGATTTTGCAATATATGTAGAATACTGAATCATCTGTACAAATTTAATGAATCATCATCATAACTCGATTTTAACAATGATTTGTGAATCAAATTTGTGATTTATTGATTCAATTCACCATAAAATGATGTTTACTTGTGAATCAAATCAAAAACATGAATCAATTTGCTCAAACGAAGATTTCTCAATCTTCTTTAAATAAAAACCTTCTCAATGGAACCGGAGCCTATATATATATATATAGACTTGGGTTATTATGAAAAGATGCTTAGAATGAAAAGGCTAGGAAGCAATGACACCTTGCCACGTGTCCCCCTTCCACCTGCTTCTCAATTATAACTAGCGTGGGTATTTTTGTCATTTCATCATTATGGTATATATATATTTTTTTTCCAGCTAGTCTCATTATAACTCGCTTCATCTTTTCTGCTCCAAAACCCATCTCTCACCACCTTCATCTTCTCTGCTCCAAAAACCACCTCTCACCACCGCTTCATCTTCTTCGTTTCTACCACCATTCACCACCTTATCTACCACCGTTAACCACCGTATCTTCACCGTCTTCTCCACTGTGATCTCCACCGTCTTCTCCACCATTCTCCACTATAGATTCGTCATTCAAAACTAAAAGTAAGTTTTTAATGGTGTTTTGTTGTTACCATGACTCATTTGGTTATATGATCTTCAATTACATGTAGATGATGTTTATTGAATGTATTTTGAATATATTCTTCGCTTTTTGTGTTGTTATTGATCTAAATATGTTATATTCGGAGTTTAATTCAGACTACACCATGTTTCTTTGTGGACTTGAAACCAAATCGAAAAAAAATTGATAGAAAAAGGTGATTAGGGATGTTGCACATAAGGTGTTTATTTAAATGTCTTTGTAATATTTAATAACTGTGATGCGTCAACTGATAATCTGTCATTTATTCAGGGGAAAAGGCTTGTATGTGTAGTTGTATGCGTGATGCAACTCTTTTAAAATGTTGATGCAATAGGTGCTTGTTCGTGGCAAATATATATCTAAAAGCTTATATTTTTTAAGTGATGAGTATAAATTGTTTGTGTGTGTAATTGTAATGATGCAATTGATTTGGAACTTTGATGTAGTAGGTGTTTGTTTGTGACGAATTTGAGTTTATTAGCTAGTATTTTCATTCTTTTATCAGAAACTGACTTGTATATTTATATGTAAGTTTTATGCAGTTGTTTTGAAATACTGATGCAGTTGGTATTTGTTTGTGAAAAATTCGATATATTAGCTTATTTTTTGGTTATTTATTAGTAAAATACGCTTGTATGTGTAGTTATATGTATGATGTAGTTGGTGTAGTAGGTGTTTGTTTGTGAAAAATACGAATCTATTAGCTAATATTTATGTTATTAGACACATATGTGATTGATTGTGACTTGTTGTTAGGTTGATTTAGTTTAAGTAGTTTTAGGTTTTTGTAGAATTAGTCGATATAGAGGCGTTGCTATGTGGCATTTTATCCGGCGAGTTTGTAATTTTGTCATGATATCAACATGTTGTTGGTGAAGCACACCGCGCGCATACTTGTAGACACATATTTTAATTGATATTATTCGTTTTTCATTTATGTTCATTTTTTAGTTTATATGATTGTGATATACTGTAACTTAATAAGTTTGATGCATCCTTTGTATTATAGTAAAATGTTCATCATGATGTATTCGGTTTTAACTAGGAATGCATTTTATTTACACTTGTTCAGACTATTTGTGTGAAAGAGCATGTTGGTTTTTAAACTTCCATTGATAATGAAATTATAACTTAGCTTATTGCATCTTTTCTTTATATAAAAATTATAACATATATAACCACTGCATCAACACTTTATGTTCACCGCATCACAATTATCTTATCAAGTGCATATCGACATATTACTGCATCACATATTTCTTATCAAATACTTACGTACTTAACATTGAATCGACACTTTAAGCTCACTATATCATAGTTAACTTATTAAGTGCATACAGACTTATTACTGCATCACACTTAAAACTACACTTTATCGTTGTTATTTCTCTTAATTTCATCTTCGATTGTTATCTAGTGTATCTTACAGTTTATATATACATTGTAATGCAGTAGAATAACATGATGATGCACTAAAGTAATAAGAGGAGGACATGTGGTGTATGTGAAGAAAACGAAGGCAATAATTCCAGCACATGTTCATTAAAATTGCCACCATCGAATAAAATCAAGCAACCAGTAGAGCCAACAAGAGCGACAAGAGCTGGGCTTAGAAGATCTCGTAAAGCTTAGAACATTATTTAAATATTCTTTTTTTTAATTCGCAATAAGTATTGTATAGAACTATAGATATTAAAGAATTACTTGCAAGACATGGTTTTTGTTCTATGATGTCTAACATTTATTACCAAACATCAATAGTGTTTCTGAAATATACTTGGTATCTTTCTGTTTTATGAATAATAGTTATTGCATTATGTTATTTGTTTAGTGCATTATGATGCAGTAAAATATACATTTTGATGCAGTAACATTTACGTTGTGATGCAGTAAAATAATCATTATGATGCAGTAAAATAATGCAGAGATGCAATAAAGTATTATTTTGGTGCAGCATCATGATAACAATGAGAAGCAACAATATGTATAGCATTATGATATAGTAAATTAACATTATGATGCAGTAAATTAACATAGTGATGCAGTAGAATTATATTGTGATTCAGTAGTATGATAACATTGTGATGGTAATATGATAACCTTCTGATGTAGTGGAACAATATTGTGATACAATATAATTTCATTTTTATTTAGTAGTATGATAATATTGAGTAGCAACAGTATGTATAACATTGTGATGTAAATTGACATTGTGATGCAGTAAATTAACATAGTGATGCAGTAAAATTATATTATGATTCAGTAGTATGATAACATCGTGATGCAGTAATATGATAACATTCTGATTCTGTAGAACAATATTGTGATGCAGTAGAATTTTAAAAATATTTAACATTGTGATGTAGTAGATTTATACATTATAATACATTAAACTTATGCACTTGATATACATATTATGATGCACCAGTTGTATACAATGAGGTGCACTAGTATTTCAGAGCAATATGATTTACAATTTAGTGCATCTATGTTCATTCAGATATCAGCATCAATCAAAAGTAATTAATATTAAACAAGCACTGTCATCATTAATATGTACAATACTTAGTATTAAACATGCAGTAATCCAAAGTATTACATCCAATTGAATTTACACATTGTTTTTTAATGATCCACAAGTATCATCCGAGAATCCTTGTTACGCGTTCAATAATCCTTTCTACCATTCCGTCTTTCAATTTGATTGTATCATTTGGTATTAGAGGATTGGAATCTACTCTTTGCAGTTTGTTATATGCATCTACGTCTGCTAAGACTTTCGCCTTTTCCTTATTCATACTTGTAAGAATCATCTTTGCCGTGTAGTTTGCTTGCAATAGATGGATTTGTCCTCTTTGACCTACATCTTATTTCTTTAACTCTTCCTCAAAAATACCACGACCCTTGTAAGTTTCTATATGATTCAAAAAAATCACGACCCTTGCGGTAAACATCTCATTCCATCTTGGGTGTTTATTCCTCATCAAGTAGTCAATATGCATGTTTATCTGTGATAATTTATAATAGAGTATTAAATTAATATAGTGTTTTCATTGTGATGCATTAATTAAAACATTATGATGCAGTAAAAAAAATCAACTAATCTTCTAATCAACTTTTACTCACTAGATCAATGTCATATTCACCATATCTTAGTGTGCTATTTTTGTATTTATTTTTACCTGTAACATGATCAAACAAAATCCATTAATTAAACATCTACTACATCACTCTTTACATCAACTGCATCGTACATACAATACACACACAAGCACATTTCGACAAATAAAACACACTATGTGTGACCTAATTGAACCTTATATGCCACAAATGAACACCTAATGCATCACTTCTTTACAAAAATTGTATCATGCATACAAATACACATGCAACCTCTTTTATAGAAGTATTATACCCTACGCATTACCTAGTCGAACCTTATATGACACAAATAAACACCTACTGCATCACATCTTTACAGCAACTGCATCATGCATACAAATACACACACAACCACTTTTCGACAAGTAAAACACAGTATGCACTTGACGACAAATAAAACACACTGAGTCTAACCTAATCTAACCTTATATGCCACAGTAAGAACCAACTACATCACATCATCAATCTAAAACATATGAATACCTACTGCATCTCAGTTCAAATTTCAGTGCATCACATATACAACGAATCATACAAACACATTTACATACATAAAACAACCTACGTTTAGCTTGTTTCATCCTTACACGTGACAACTGAATACCTAATGCATCTCAGTTCAAATTCTAGTGCATCATGTATACAACCAAGCTTACAAAAACATTTACACACATAAAACAACCTACGCTTAGCCTATTTCAACCTTTCACTTGACAATTGAATAGCTATTGCATCTTAGTTCAAATTCCAATGCATCACATGTACAACCAAGTATACAAACACATTTACACACATAAAACAACCTACGCTTAGCATATTTCATACTTACACGTGACAACTGAATACCTACTGCATATCAGTTAAAATTCCAGTGCATCACATATACAACCAAGCATACAAACATATTTACACACATAAAACAACCCACACTCAGCCTATTTCATCCTTACATGGGCTAACTTAATACCTACTGCATCTCAGTTCAAATTCTAGTGCATCGTGTATACAACCAAGCATACAAACACATTTACACACATAAAACAACCTACGCTTAGCCTATTTCATCCTTACACGTGAAAACTGAACACCTACTGCATCTCAGTTCATTTTCTAGTGCATCGCACATACAACCAAGCATACAAAGACATTTAAACATATAAAATAACATGCGCTTTAGCCTAATCATCCTTGTACATGACCTATGAACACCTACTGCATCACATTTCAATATCAAGTGTATCACACATACAAACACATTTACGCACAGTTCAGAATCAAGTGCATTGCACATACAACAAACCATACCAACATATTTACGCACATAACTCAACCTACGCTTAGCCTAATTTATCCTTATATGAGACAAATAAACACCAATTGCATCACAGTTCAAAATCAAGTGCATCAGATATACAATCAACCATACAAACACATTTATGCACATAACGCGACCTATGCTTAGCCTAATTCATCCTTAAACATGACAACTCAGCACCTACCGCATCACAATAAAAAATCAAGTACATCAGACATATAATCAACCATACAAACACATTTGCTCACATAACACAACCTACGCTTAACCGAATTTATCTTTATACATGACAACTCAACCCCTACTGCATCAAATTCAAAATCAAGTGCATCGTACATACAATCAACCATACAAACACATTTACACACATAATTCAATATACATTTAACCTAAATCAGCTATATAAAGAAACCTACTGCATCTCCGTTAAAAATGAAAACCTACTAAATCACTTCTTTACAAATACTGCATCAAGTATTCGAATACACAAACAAGCACTTTTTGACAACTAAAGCACACTACACGTGACCTAATCAATCATCAAACACCAGAAAACATAACCTACTTCATCACTTCTTTACAACTACTGAATCATGCATTCAAATACACACACGAGAATATTTCGACAACTAAAAATCACTACGTGTAACCTAATCATATATCATACGCTGCAAAACATAACCTACTGCATCACTTCTTTACAACTACTACATCAAGCATTCAAAAACACATACAAGCACATTTCGAAAACTAAAACTCACTACGCATGACCTAATCGAACTTCAAATAGCGGAAAACATAACCTACTGCATCACAGTTCATATTCAAGTGCATAACACAAACAACCAAACAACCAAACACATTACGCACATAACGCAACCTACGGTTAACCAAATGCATCCTTATACACGGAACTGAACACCTACTCCATCATAGTACAACATCAAGTGCATCGAACAAATAACCAAACATACAAGCCCAAATAACCTACTGCATCATAGTTAAATTAAAAACGTACTGCATCACAATGTAAATTTAGCGCATCACGGTTATAAAATCTAGTTGAGACATTTTATCAAACATCTTGTCTGCAACTTTCTTAAACACTTTATTTATTTATTTTTTTCTACATTTTGTTCCAGATCTAGAAGAGAACATACATAAGCATACACATACACACACTCTTCAATAGATTTGAAAGTATACTTCATCATATTAAAAAAATGAACCTAAATTGATAAATAAAACATGATTTTAGAAAACCAAAATTAACAAAAAGATGCACTAACATAATTAGTGTTCATAAATCAACTTACGAGGTCGTTTAAGATGCGGTAGATTCATCTCAGATCATGATTAGAAGGTTTAACGATTTGATTATGACGAGTAATGATTCGATTAGAGATGAATATGATTAAGATGTGTGTGAATTTCTAGTGTGAGAAAGTGTGTTTAGAGAGAAAAAGCGAGATCCAGGAATAAGTTTGAGATAAATGACGGGATAGGTTTTGTGTTGAAAATACACTATAACAAATTTGCCCATGAAGTTTGCATTATTTACAAAAATGCCACCGCCCAATTTGATCTGGTCAACTATGATCCAATGGTTGAGATGCCTTCCCACCCTTTTCATTTTAACAATCTTTTCATTATAACCCCACCCTATATATATATATATATATATATATATATATATATATATATATATATATATATATATATATATATATATATATATATATATATATATATATATATATATATATATATGGGAGAGTTAATGTGAGATCAAACTTAAAGTTGTAAAAATAAGATCAAGTCTAAAAAAACCACTAAAATATTTATAAATAACAATTTTAGCAATAAAACACAAAAAAATAATATTTTAATACAAATTAACATTTTAGCAACTAAAAACCAAATGATACATGAGTTTGGATTAGTGATACACCTGATACACATTACACTAATAAATATTCCAAAACATGATACACATACAAAAACTTGATACACATTACACTTCTGATCCAAATGTATCACCTAGGTTTCGCAAATTTTAAAAAGAAATCTATCGAAACTTTAACAATTTTATTTGTAGTAAATAAAAAATTTATTTTTGTTGTAAGGAGAGTGTCACTTAGGGATGGCAATGGGACGGGTTCGGGGCGGGTTTTAGTGAACCCGTACCCGTACCTGTTTATAATATCCAAACCCGAACCCGCCCCAATACCCGATGGGTACCCGATTATTATTATCCATTGGGTTATCGGTTTTCCCCGCGGGTATCGGTTATCCCCAATTAAAATCATCGTTATACAACTCAACCTAAAAAAAACCAAAACACCCTAATATATTCAAAGTTTTTAGAAGTTAAAGAAAACGACTTCAATATTCGTAATGTTGAAGATTAAAGAGTTAATGTGTCATGTGTGTGAGAATTAAAGCGTCAAGCGTAAGTGTTAATTTAATAGTTTGTAATTACCAAGATATATGCTATTAAGGAGTAGAGTAGAAAAAAATTGTACAAGGTTAAGAGCTCAAAACTTATTAGGACCTTATATAAATTAGCAAAAAAAAACGGGTACAAATTCGGGTATACGGGTACGGATACGGGTACGGGTAAACGGGCGGGTATTACTAGAACCCGTACCCGAAAAGAAAAGAATATTTATACCCGAACCCGTATCCAAACCCGCGAACCCGCCCTCGAACCCGACCCAACCGGTTCGGGTTTCGGTTTTCCCCATCAGTTTCGAGTGCTTTTGCCATCCCTAGTGCCACTTGTCAATTTTTAATTTGATCTCATTTTAACAACTTTAAGTTTGATATTATTTGATCTAGATTCTATATATATATATATATATATATATATATATATATATATATACTAGTGTCAAAACCCGTCCGATGGACGGGTATGACTTGTGGTTTTTATTTTTATGATTTTGTGGATCAAATGTATAGTAAAAAGTAATTAAAAGTTAAATTAAATGTTTGAGATATATGATTGATGTTACCATAATCTATTAAACGACTAAAAGCAGGTAAGTACTTTGATTTATGTTTTTTTTAGGGTTTAGTACTACAAATATATAGTTAAAAGTTATTAAAAGTTAAATTAAATGGTTAAGAAGTATAGTTGATGTTACCATAATTAATAATACGGCTAAAAGGAGGTAGCTACTTTATAACATTTTGTTATAAACAATATTAATCATGGAAATCTTTTGCATTTTATAATATTATTAACATTTATTATTTTTTTGTGTGTGTTGATACAATTTACCCACAATATACCTATTACCATTTTCTCTTATTTATCTATATTCAAAGTCTGGTCTAACTGAGTGTATTACATCATACCTAAAAGGTAAAATAGATCTGAAATATAATCTTTGTTCATAGTTTCACATTGAATATACGTAAATGTATTGTTTTTGAAGGTGTATATTTCTGATTGAATTTTGATGCATATTTAGGTTCGCAAAGGGTTTGATGTTGATAATTAAGGATCGCTACTTCATATCACAATCTTAGGATGTGATTGAGTTTATTTTAACTCAAGTTTTTTTCATTAAGAATGAAGAATACTTGCGGACGGGTATTAATAAGGATATACTTTTGATCTTTGAAGAAATATACAATTTTTATGGGCACCGAATGATGAAGAAATATACCCATCACCGACAACTGAAGAAATGTTAGTATGCGCAGCTACGTTTTACGTTAAGTAAGTTAAACAAAAAAAGATATAAACATACTAAATTATATATTAAATGGATTAAGAACGAAAAGGAAATATACGTTTATCGAATATGATATAAAATATAAAGCTTGACAACCTTTGTGATTACAAACATATTTACATGAATGTTGTATATGTTAAATCATAGATGGGCCAAGATGCTTGATTGATACCTTCAATCCAGAACCTTTACAGCCGGCACATTTCATTGAAGCGCCTGACTTTGACCTGTTACTGCAACATTTATAACTTTAGTTAGACAATATAACAGAATATATTATATGTTAGACAACATGGACTCATTAATAACATACATTAAGACTCTAAACGTAATGCAAAAATGCAGATGAAACAACTTTACATCAAAATCACATATCCAAAATCAACATTTGCAACTGAGTACTCGTTTAAGCGACATAATACAGGTTCACGTAATCGTGTTTTACCAATTCCAAATAGCCTACGCACTAAAATACTTGAAAATTTTAAGTAAGGTTGAGTAATTGTTTCGCTAAAAGCCTAAAAAGCTCTTAAAGTTAGGCAATATATCTCTAGGTAAGTTAACAATGAATGTTGACATAGTATTATTTTCATAACGATTTAATACATGAAATAGTTTAATAGGAAATACCAAAAGAACATGTATAATCATATATGCAATATTATAATTAGATGTACAGGACCATGAGTTTGGTGGAACTATTAAAATACTAAATCTCCTTGCATAAGGCTAGGAACATGGGTTGTTTGGACATGATCATAACATGTTACTAAATATGTGTATCAAACTAGTAAAGTAATTCTTGCATCTAGAGGTCCAACTGCTGTAATAAGTATATATATGATCAATGCTATTGGTAAGGCTGAGTTCATGGAAAAGTAGTGTCGATATAGAATGATCAAATGAACAAAAGATGAGTTAACTTACATAAGCGAGTTCTTCTATTATGATGAATTGGGTGCCATCTTTTTCAACAAAAAAAGGCTTTACTAAAAACTGGTGTTACCCGCACATACATGAACCGTCTGTTGTATGATCAATTGGCTGTACCGATGGCGAAACTGTTGACATGATGCCAGAGGATCCTGTTACAACTCTCAGCTATATGAATTCTAAGTACATTTATGCTGCCTACATTCTGATAATCTGATTAGTACATGTATGTTTTAATAAAGACCTTTATGATTGTAGTCCTTTGGCCTTAATCATAAATTTCAACATGAATACAATGGTTTCAGGTTGCCAAAATTTTTCAGAAAATTTAGGAAATGGTGGAGGAGGAGGAGAACAATTTAGTATTTGTTTTAATTGGTGGGAAATGCATACTTGTCAATTACTAAGCATCTTCGAGGCAAGAAGGTTTTTAGTCTCGTTCGCTTCTAGTAATGCAAAAGATCAAGACTTTGGGTAGAAACTTATTGTTACCCCAAAACGCTTCATCAATATGTGATAAAGGTTCTTCTACACGAATATGATTAATTGGTTCAAAAACTTTTGAAGGCGCGATCACAAGTTCAGTAAGCAATGATCCTATCAGCCATAACCTGAAAGTCGACCTTTCCAATTTCTCATTAAATTTCCCAAGAATTTCAATCTCTTCACCAGGGTACTCTTTCTTTCATCTTCCTTTCATTAATAAGATTGCTTCTTTTAATTGCAATGGTTGAAGTGGCATTAGATCAAAGTTGTGAACCACCTCATATCTTGATCTCTACCTTCCCACCAATCGTTTTCCGTTTTCAGATTATCGATGATAAATAGATAAGGCATATCATGAAATAATTCTCGTTTTACCCTTTTAAATGCTTCAGTTTCTTGCTCATCGATGAACCTAATCCTCCCTCTTTCTTTCTCTTCATCTGCACTTACATCTAACCCCAAATTTAACGATAAATTCAACTTGTTTTGTCTGAAACACTGAGCTTTACCATCAACCCATAACACCATCTTGTATCATTGACAGTATCTGTCAGCAAACTCTAATGCTAGCTCGGTTTTCCCCATCCATGGACTCCCATTGATGCATACTATGTTGCTTCCGAAACTTTTGTATTTCCCACTTTTCGTTTTCTTGTATTTCTGCGTCATAAATGAATTTCTCCCAGTTATTGGTTCGACGGCATACAAAGTCAATCATAGACTTCCTCCTTTAAACTTCTTCAGTTGTTGATCTACGTGTACGAAATAAACAAATGAAAGGTACTTGATTCAATAAGAAATTTACATGAAATAAGAATTTTGTTGAGACTAATATTAATTATTAACACCATCAAAAGCCAGAGAAAATACAAATGTTGCTTCCGAAACTTTTGTATTTCCCACTTTTCGTTTTCTTTTATTTCTGCCTCATAAATGAATTTCTCCCAATTATTGGTTCGACGGCATACAAAGTCAATCATGGACTTCCACCTTTAAACTTCTTCAGTAGTTGATCTACCTGTACGAAATAAACAAATGAAAGGTACTTGATTCAATAACAAATTTACATGAAAAAACATTTTTGTTGAGACTAATATTAATTATTAACACCATCAAAAGTCAGAGAAAATACAAAGCCCTATCATTGGGTAATGATGGGGCGGGTATGCTTCATAAAATTGTTTGTCGAATTTTTTTTACGCGTAGAATAAATAATGAATAAGTCAAGTATGTTGAAGGCAATAAATTGAAAATCATAAATATATTGCTCATGTATTATGTATAAAAATAAAAATAATTATCATAATAAATTAATTACATAAGGGTTATCCATATGCGAAATAAGATTTCTTTGTACACGACGTTTGTTGTGTAGTTAGCGCGTTCACCATCTTTGTTACAACAAAGAATCTTCAGACCTTATTTCGGCTTTACCCTTGAAACAACAACATATAGTTGTCCATGTATTATATGTTAATAGAAAAATTATAAGTTCGAGAGGAACATATAAATTACATGATTTATTCATATACGAAATAAACCTTCCATGTAAACAACGTTTGTTATGTAGTTAATGTATTTGCCATTTTTCTCACAACAAAGAACCTTCAAACCTTTTTTGTCTTGACTCTTAAAACAACCACATAAATTTGTCCGTGTGAGAATACCGGCTTTTGTAGAAACAACTCAACGTGCGACAATGTTTTCCCTTTCGGCTTCTAGCTTCTTGCCACCTCTCCTTTCCTTTCTTGAATAGATGTCTTTGCAGCGTTTTCTCTATCCCAACACTTGTTCAAGATGCGTTCATTAACATTCGCCCATACCATAGCAGATTCGCTCGCCCACAATCCCTGATTCATACAGATAAGGTCATCCATTAGTAAAACCTTATTATCAATTAAATAAATAAAGTTTAATAAAGGATTGACATAGGTTATGTTTTCTTACCAAAAGATAAAATAGTTAGTAAATTTCTTTTAGTAAAAAATTGAATAGTTCAAATGAGTAGGGTCAAATGGGTTGAAAACCGCCAAAACTGCATATTTAGCGCACATAGCTCCCCAAATCATTAAATTCTAATATTTAAATCATTAATGTAATAACGTTAGTTTTTTTTTATACATAAGCTGTTTGTGGGTCAAGCAAACCCGAGCAGGCCCCCTAGCCACCTGAACCTGAACCCATTTGACCCGTTACCCAACCCACTCTTCCTATACTTGAAATAGATGTTGCTTTGATTTTTGTTAAACATACTGGTATATAGCTTCTTTGGAGAAAAAAGATTTTGGATAGTTACCCTTTCAACCCAATTAATATGTTTCATTCTAACCATAGTCATTGATGTAAATACAAAGTAAAACATCTCACATCTTTCTGATGCAACAGGATGAAAGATGCTTAGGGAACAAACAGATTCGTCAAATCCAATAACTCCATTTTTCTTGATGTCAAATGGCTCAAACAACTGCAATAATGCAATTAAAAAATCAAAAGATTTTGGCTGATAGCCTTAAAATAAGATTCATCCTAGATTTAAAAGACCAACAGAGCTCAACATTTAAGGACCGAAAACATATTTGAGATATGAAAAAATTAAAAACTTTGTACATACTCTATCTGCAAACAAATTATGCATACCGACATGCTGCTATTGCTGAAAAGAGTAAGCCGGATATCTTCATGTTCATAAAATGTTGAAAAGACAGATTTGAACGATTTTTCATTATTCTCTGCAATGAGCACAATGACCCTACAGTTCCAACACCATTATTCGTTTTATTTTTTTCATTTAACAAATAGTTGAATACGTGCATAAAACTATGTATGTGGTCGAATATTGTGATCATAAAGTCTACTTTAGCTAAAAGACTGCAGGATGAAAAGAACGGGTCAAAAGAATTACCAGACACTTGTTCCTCTAAAACTTTCAACTGAGTCATAAACAGCTTCCTTAATTGATGATTGCCTCTCAGAGTTCCTATTACCCTAAATATACAATTCACATATGCAAAAAAGTGAACCAAAAATGAACACAAAATCCGAAAAGGAAAAACACCTAAAGGGGTGTTTCGATTGCTTATTAAGAGTGCATATCTGCTTAAAATCAGCTTTAAAGCGGCTATTTTACAGTAAAATGTGCAAATAAGCAGCTTTATCCGAACTTTCTAAAGAAAATTTGGAAGTTTTAAGAATTATGGAATTTGATACTATTCTTTATCACGTTGCTTTTGAGCTTTCACTATATAGAGTTACATAACCCGTCCACTGTTTTGGTCGAAATGGTTAAGTTCACCAATGTGTCTATTCTAATATGGCAACCTACAAACATTTTAATCATTTTTTTTAATCACGTACAAATGGTATTTTAGATCATAGTGAAATAAATGAGAACATAGCAGTTGGTGCCATCCTGTAACACGAATCACAAAGTATGAAATGAGAATATATCACTCGGTTATATTATCACTTAAACAGTCTTCATAAGCAGCTCCAAGGTTTTTTTTCATGCTTATAATCTCATAAGGCCAAAAGCCAAGTTTAAAATAGACCCTTGGCTGATCAGCTTATTTAGATTTGGAAAATCTCATAATAATAGTTTGTAAGCGTCAATCCAACCAACCTTATTTTCTTGGATGTAGTATATTGTACACAACCCAACCAACCTATGTAGTATACATGGGTTTTAGGCTAATGTTTAGAATACGTAATATCAGATTTTTTTTACTCTCCTTATACTCATAAAACAAGATATTCAAATATACAAAAGCATCATTTTACGTAAAAAAATTCACGCCTTAAGGCTAGTAAATTCAGGTAGATAAGCTAACAACACAACTTGTTACTTACCCTTTTGCAGCAATCATATGCCCGTGTTCAGCTCCCGTAGTCTCTGCACCATCGAGACACAGTGGGCCACGACGAAGGTGGCAGCTGAGAAAACAATCCCTTTTTTGTTATTTGCATAAACAGGCATGAAGAGATATGGGCATAACGTATTTACGAATTTTTTTTACAAATTCTAATTCATTACTTTGTGAATGCATTACCCACGGACTCTAGCCTGCCTGTGTATCATGAACTACATCATTATGCTGACATACAAAAAAAATGTTTTTGTCATCTTAGTCGGCCACCTCATTTAACCACCTCTACATCAATATCATACTCAATACAAATAGGAGTATAACAATTTATATATACCTTGAACCAAGAGATCAAGCATTGTGTTTGGGAACATGTGGACATGGTGCCTGATTCTGCATTGCAGAAAAAGAGCATGTGATTAGAAACAACGTAAAATAATGCACAAAAAGAGCATGTAATCATAAATAGACATTATTCTCTGCAATGAGCACAATGACCCTACAGTTCCAACACCATTATTTGTTTTATTTTTTTTGTTTAACAAATAGTTGAATACGTGCATAAAACTACGTATGTGGTCGAATATTGTGATCATAAAGTCTACTTTAGCTAAAATACTGCAGGATGAAAAGAACGGGTCAAAAGAATTACCAGACACTTGTTCCTCTAAAACTTTTAACTGAGTCATAAACGGCTTCCTAAACTGATGATTGCCTCTCAGAGTTCCCATTACCCTAAATATACAATTCACATCTGCAAAAAAGTGAACCAAAAATGAACACAAAATCCGAAAAGGAAAAACATCTAAAGGGGTGTTTCGATTGCTTATTAAGAGTGCATATCTGCTTAAAATCAGCTTTGAAGCGGCTATTTTACAGTAAAATGTGCAAATAAGTAGCTTTATCCGGACTTTCTAAAGAAAATTGGAAGTTTAAGAATTATGGAATTTGATACTATTCTTTATCATGTTGCTTTTCAGCTTTCACTATATGTATAGAGTTACATAACCCGTCTGCTGTTTGGGACGAAATGGTTAAGTTCACCAATGTGTCTATTCTAATATGGCAACCTACAAACATTTTAATCATTTTTTTAAACACGTACAAATGGGATTTTAGATCATAGTGAAATAAATGAGAACATAGCAGTTGGTGCCATCCTGTAACACGAATCAGAAAGTATGAAATGAGAATATATTACTCGGTTATATTATCACTTAAACAGTCTTCATAAGCAGCTCCAAGGTGTTTGTTCAAGCTTATAATCTCATAAGCCCAAAAGATAAGTTTAAAATAGACCCTTGGCTGATCAGCTTATTTAAATTTGGAAAATCTCATATTAATAATTTGTAAGCGTCAATCCAACCAACCTTATTTTCTTGGATGTAGTATACTGTACACAACCCAACCAACCTATGTAGTATACATGGGTTTTAGGCCAATGTTTAGCATACGTAATCTCATATTTCTTTACTATCCTTATACTCATAAAGCAAGGTATTCAAATATACAAAAGCATCATTTTAAGTAAAAAAATTCACGCCTTAAGGCTAAATCACAAACTGCTATTAACATAAACAGATGATCATGTATGTGGTTAAAAGAACGAAGAAAAGATGTTACCTTGCAGTCATCAACCTTATTTTGGAAAACTGATTGTGCCTGATTCTATCAAAGTAAAACGCTTTCTGAACAGAACCACTAACCCATACCCTTTTGTGAGGATACTGGAAGAGCAACAATTCAACTGAGTACTTTTGTGCGCCCATTTTGCCACCTATATTTTTATTAATGGGCTATACTTCCACATAATCTCAATAGTTAATATATATTTTATTTTTTATTTTTATTATTTTTTATGTCAATGAAGGATTCTTATCATAGCACCACCTTTTAGTCTGGAAGTAATTGGAGCAATTAGAGGGTGTTTGGGATTGCTCATTTTAAGAGCTTATCTGCTTTGAGAATAATCAGGTTGATACCTTATTCTTTTTAAATTCTTATTCCTTCTAAACTAAGCAGACAAGCGGTTTTCAGTAAAGTTGTATGGATTTAATTATCGGGTTTATAAAAATCAAATAAGATCATAAGCAATCCCAAACAACCCTTTAAGTTTGGCACGGTTTGCTAAAGAGTGAGAATCATGTACCAACTTATCATTCTTACAAACAAATCAAATTCCATTCAAATAAAACCAAAAAGAACATCGGTAGTCGTACTTCACATAAACACACTCGTACATCCGCATAATCTCAAAAAAGTCAGGTGTATAAATTTCCAGAGAGTAGACTACATGGAGGACTGTATTAACCTTTAGGCCACTCGGAAATGACACTATGATTCTTCATCCGGGTCACGACCTCTGTTATGGCGACCAGAGAAAGCGCTTTTCTGCATAAAAAAGGTTCAAATTTCATGTGAGAAAATTTGCATTAGTTTCACTAAGTAATGACCTCTTATTTTGCATCACGTATAACAACAGCACAGATACCACACCAAGTTAATGTTACGTTGTGAAGCAATTACAGGTCATAAGAAGCTAACTACTCCGTACTACAACAGAACAGTGTTCTATGAAAATATCACAGACATAGCATCAAAGTGTACTGACATTCATGTAACTAAAATATAATCACAAAATACGGTAGATATAAAGCTTCAGTCAAACCAAAATACCTACCCGTGGTGTGTATGATGTAATTTCCAGAGGCGGCCACTCATCTGGAACTCTCGAGATCTTTGCAATATCGTCAAACATGTTGACAGCAAAAAAGCGTGCTCTGTATAGCTTGTACTTGTCCGTATTCTCCTTAGCAAGTTCCACTTCCTACAACAACCCACACCACAAAATGATATCAAATTTAACACCACATTGCTAAAATACTTAAATTCAAACTAACAGAAATTATCTTTAAAAAATATATTTCAAGAATCGATTTAATCATCCACTGTCACGCATATTAAATTCATCCACTATGAGTAAGGAGCAGGTGTTGGTGGTTTGTATACTTTTTTTCCCTAGAGAAAAAGGATCAACCCAGTCTGGTTCCTCCTTGACTGTCTTTACCCATTGTTGTTTTATTACATGTTTGAGTAAAATACATAACCCATTGCAGGTTGACCCAAACGGCCATTTAAATTTTGTTTCAGAAGATTGTCATTCACCCTAACTTATTTCGCAACCCATCAATATATGAAAGTTATAGGACCTATATAATTACTAAATATCAAAAAGTAAATGGGTGAATGTGGCCTGGTGTATTTTGGCTTAAGGAATAAGTAACTCTGTTGACCCGTTAACAAAACCGCAGGCCTATGATGATAAAACCCTTATTTACATCTGTTCCAAAGTTGCCTCGCGTTCATTCAAAAGCTTATAGTGTACATTATATTGTTTAAAAGAAAGCATATGAAATTTAGTAATATAAGTTATGTAACCATCTATATAGACAATTTTAAAAAGGCCCAAACCGACCCATTTTGACCCAAACTTAAAAATCATTTGTTTGATCTGTTACTAAAATGTCAATTCACCCATTTATCACCTCTTAGGCTCTTGCTATTTCATCTTCTTAGTTCTAAATTCTAATCATGGTTCTACTACTTTTGTTGCAGTATGATAAGCAGTAGGTTTGGTTTAGCATATTACTCATACAATATCCATATATCTGTTTAGTAGTGGCTAGCAGGTTTATATCTTTTATAAAACCAAACACTCCCTTAGATAATACTGATGTAAGTTCACATAATATCCACTCCGCGTAATAAATATTCAAGCAACTTATAATAGACTTACACGTTAAAAAATCACCCGCTGTGACCTGTTACTATACCTACCTACTTATTCATTAAAAATTAACAGTCCAAAAAATCCATCCAAGCTATTTTCAAGATATATATCAACTCATTTGAGCTGTATGCAGTAAGTTGTTTCAAATTTTTGAGTTAGTTTCAACTTATTATTCAATCCTTATATAATCAAATTATCATAAGTACCAGTATATCTTTAATTACCATAAAAAAATCTATATAGTATATACTACTTCTCATTGGCTACTTTATTCTAACTATTTGCTATCACATAATCTCAAAAGCTTATCCAAACTCAAATGATAATAAGATATGTAAAAAACACAGACAGAAAGAGACAAACCTTCTTCATTAGGTTCAGATAAGCCAGGAATCCTTCCAGCCAATAACCCTTGGATTGGAATTGTCGATTATCTGCAACAACTTAGGTTTAGGTTTTTGAATAATTTTCGATTATGTGATGATGATGATGGTGGTCTACTTTTATTGAATGATTTTAGGTTTTGGTTTTTTAACAAAAATACAGATAAATTGTGGATGATATTTAGGGATACGTTTTTTGAATATTGGCATAAAAAATCTCACAACCTTGAAATGTAGCAGACCCACGGGTTGCTGATGCTAACTATATAATTTTTTAATATCGTGCAACCTGCAAATGCTAATTATATACCTTTTTAATATCTTGCAACCCCTAGTATGTTTTAATACTTGTTTAAGACCCGTGTAATACACGGGTTGTTTAAAAAACTTTAATAAATTTTACATTAATAAACTACAATTTGATTCTCACTTTATGTCCACTTTCACCTTCAATTGATATTCAATTCTGAATTCAGCTACAACCTAAATTTGGATCTTCTGTCAAGCAAGTTTCTTCATATGTTGATATGGCCTGCAAATATCAAAGCTTGCCCATTCTTTTTTTTAAAGCATTGACTAAGGATCTTATGATACTTTTGTTTCCATTCTCTTTTAAACATGTAGTAACAGATACAGTATCATATTGTTTCCATCCTCCTATTTAGATAAAATTCTTTTCACTTTTCAGATCCTCTATTTTGCTCCCCTCGTATACTTTTGGTTTAGAAAGATTAATTAATACCAAAACATAGTACACATAAGATGAATCACGTCCCTTTCTTTTTATCTCTGTTGACCCATGACCCGTCCATAAAATCTTCCCTTCCTGCAAATATAATACAAAGAAGAAATGATTATATAGCACAATCACTCGAGCTATCAACATAAATAAACATTTGAGCTAATTGTTTTCACCCCTCTTTTCCTTGAGAAAGCAAAAAAGTATGGTTTTGCCACTTTCATGTTGTTCTTTGGGAATAAGTATGTCACAAATAAAACGAAACTGAAAATACTTTGTGAATGTGCTCAAGTAGAAATTTTGAAAGCAAATCATGAAGAAGAAACTAACATTTCATCATTAATTACTGCAGCGCAAGCTCTATGAGCACCAAAGTAGACATCTACTAACAATGATGCCAAAATAGAAAAGCAAAGTAAAGAACAAAGTTGGGTTGAAAAAATTCTTTTATCTTCATAAAAATGATATCAACTTCCTACCCGAAAAACCTGTAGAAAGTATTTGAATTACAAATTCACGAACATGAAAATAAATAATAATGAAAGTATTTGTGTCACCACAACGCCTATTTTGTAAACATTGGCATGTAAAACTTGTTTTAAAGAACTCCCTTTCACTTCTCTTTTTATACTCGAATTTGAAGAAAAAACCATCTAGACTTGAGTTTAAAGAAACCCATAATTTAGTACCAAGTGAACCAACAGTTAAGCTCTAAACTATCGGCACACTTAAGTCAAAATCTGACCATGCTTCAAATGGAGAAAACATGTTTGAGGCTATCTGTTAAATGGCGATAAATGAATCCGGAGACAAAATCCTTTGAGATTTGCCTTACAACTTCACCTTACAGTGATGTATGATCATACCTTTAAAGGACCATGATATTTGCTCGTGTTTCTATTCATTTCTTAATGGCACTGTCACAAAACAACTAATTTGATAAAGACCAAAAAAAATATTTACTACAATGCAGAAGTTCACGACATACCTCTCGTGCATTGTATATAAGTGTTCTTATCTCACTAAATAAACAAATCTCCATCACCCGGAGAAAGAACCACCCTCAAACACCATAAAATACCTGTCCACATAAAAATTATTTGAGACTAGTCAAAAGCAACAAAATCTTACTCATAAATAGCAATCCACAATTCCACATGTACACACAATAATTGATATCTTGGTATATGTGAAGCCATTCATTTTACGGATTTATAGAAACACACTTATAAAAAAAATTATCAAAACACTTTAATTAATAAGAAATTGGTGAACACAATAAGATCGTATCAACAACAAAAGGTAATATAAACTAAATTAAATATGTAGCATAATATCGTTTCAAGACTATAATAACTTCAAATATAGCAACAAATACTTTAAATAGGCTTAAACAAACACCCCTTTAAAATACTAATGGTTGGTCATAACATCTAACAACCAGATATTAATTGCCTCGTATATGATTTTAAACTTTTCATTAATTTTATATTTGGAATGTTTCGATGCACAAAGCTAGAGGGGCGCCACACTGAGAACACATATACCTTTCTATGAAAAGAAGCACAGAAAGGGAATTTACTCGAAAATAATTCAAGCATTTCATCAAACACTTTATATGCATGTAACAGTCTTATCACTTTATCACTCAGTCACTTAATGTTTACCAACAATAGAACAAATCCCACTATACAAATGCAATTACATTGAAGCACATGAAGTGACTGAGTGATAAAGTGATAAGAACCCACATCAATTTTGAGAGCCTAACATAAAACTCAAATAAATTATGAGATGAAAGAAAACCAGAATCATAACTTGTTAGAATGGAGAATCAGTGGTCAGAAATATGAGAAAACATAGCAATCTAAAATGAAAATCTGCACAAATCACTATGTCGGAACAAAAATCAGTTGAAGTCGCGGGCTTCTTACGAACACCTGGTTAATTTCTCGTTTGGAACAAAATATATATGGTGGAAGATGGAAAAATTAAGTAGATGATGGAGATGAAGTAGGACAAATAAAGTGAGTGGTCATAAATTCAAATTTCAAAATCTCGAGTGAAGAAATGGTTATGATGTTTTCAAGAGGTCACATATTGGAAATATCAAAATCAGCTGAAAAGAAGATTTATGTTTAAAATTACTATTAAAAAGATTAAAAATGCATTAATAAGTTATTATATTTTATGACATCAGCATTAGTAATTTTTTATTTGGCTAGCCAATAGAAAAATGCCACCTAGTCAAGAATGACTCAAGCAAAAACCTTGTTTTAATAGTATTATTATTAATAGAAGATTAATAGATAGATTAGGGTTGCCAATTTAAGCTTCAACAAATACTATTTTTTCATTAGAGGATAGAGCTGAGAAAAAGATGATATTAGGGTTTTGATTTTGTTTTTGGGTTGAATGATTTTTGAATACGTATTAGTTTAGCTTCCTTATTTAGTGGGTTTAATTTAAAATTAAGTACGGATTGTGTTTATCAATATTGACTTGAAAATTAAATAACAAAAGTTAGGTTGCTCTAGTGGTTGAGATGTTTCTATGTTTGATAGAAGACAACCCAAGTTTGAATCCAGTTGCGTACATTTTTTACAAACATTTAATCCGGTTTTTAGGTACACCTGACGTCATGTATATCAATGATGACATGGCAATATCATGTATTGAATGATGACATGGCTTTATGACGTGGCATAAATTGAGATGACATGACATAAAAATATACGTGGACATATCTTGATTAATCTACATGTCATGCCTCCTGTTATATAATATATATATATATATATATATATATATATATATATATATATATATATATATATATATATATATATATATATATATATATATATATATATATATATATATATACTAGTGGTCGAAGCCCGCCCAATGGGCGGGCATGTCTTATAATTATCGTTGGCATAATTTGCTATAGCGAAATTAACGTTTTGAAAAAATAAGTTAACGGAAAATAAGATATACACGTACCAAATTTTTTATTGAATGCATTAAGAATGAAAAGAAATAAACGGTTACTGGGAGAAAAAAAGTTTAAAACTGGTACGCGAAACCAAAGTATCAAAGCACTATAACACAATAAATATTATAAGCGATTTAATAATTGTTACTTTTTTGACTGATGAGTGTTGTTATTGCCGTTTTTTGTTTGAAACTGTAAACAAATTGTTGAATAAACATATTTACACATTTTTTTTGACCGATGATTGTTGTTAGCCGTTTTTTTTAAGCTCTATCCAAATTGTTGAATAAACATATTTACACATTGTTTTTTAATTGGTTTTTATAATTTTTTTTACTTACGAAGCGCAATTATATATGTATAATGTTGTGCTAAATCCAAATACTTAACGAATAGGAATATATGTATAATGTTTTCTTTAAAAATATTATAGGATAACAGGGCATGGCCCGGTTTGTATGTTTAGGGTATTAGTTTATGTTATTTTTGAAGATAAAAGTATGAAAAAGAAACAAAAGATAGTGGCTAATCCAAGGCCAAACAGCATGTAACATAACTCGTTATAGACTTTGTGAGAATTGCAATTTTTTAACTACAAACAAATGAGCGTTATCATACCTATAAAAGAATTTTACACCCATGTTAGAAGCAAATATTGTGATTGGTTACGGCACTCATATTAACATCATAGTTCATTAAGGTATATGTGTGTCTAATTAGTTATAGTTATCAAAAGCATTTATGGCTCTATTTTTAGAAGAAAAATAAAAATGAATGATTACACATAAGAGAAACTTACACCTCTCGATGGTCAGAAAATAGTATGAAACTCATCATAACCATGAATACTCCTACGTACATCTTAAACATAAGTAATATGCACAGTTGTCTGATTATATAAGTAATATGCCGGTACCAATCTCAATCCCAATCACCCTAATTACATTCCCCACTGTACATCCTCAACATTTGTAATGTCAATATCTTCAACACCAATAGCCAGTGATCCCCATTCAAATTCTCTCCATTATCATCATTGGAAGATTCATGTAAAGTTGCCTTTCGCTGAAGTTCTCTTACTTGAAGGAATTCATCATAGTGAGCCTGTCTCTGGTTCTTGAAGCTTGCACTTCTGCCTATTCATAACTTGTATATATGTTAAAGCCGCAATTCATATTGTTAAACATTTAAATACCACGCAAAAAGTAAAGAGTAATGTATACATTAAAAAACTACATCAATCAAAACCATAACTTCGTACCCACGCCAATAAAATTTAATGAAAAATCTCATTGTAGTTGGCGGTGACACCATTGCAAAAGCCTTTTTTATCCTTTCAGGAAGTCCGGGTAAATGTTCGACCGTAATGACAAATTGAACAATAAAATGTGAAAATAGAGACACATTATTTATGGGGGTGATTTCATAAATGATTGGAACACTCCTTTATTTATTGAAACTATAAAATGAGAAACGAATCATCGGATTTGCAAGAAAAAACAATAAACCATTCGCTTAAGCAATACCTGGACTTGTGGTTTAATCTTTGTTTTCATAATATTGGTGTTTCTTACGCCAAAAATCACCACCTCGAACATTTCCTGTTACCGCGTCAAACAATTCCTCTTCCACATGATATCTACTTATCAAGGAGCCAACACTATATATTATCTCAAAAACTAAATCTTAATTGTTTCAAAAGATACATAAATTACAGTACCACTTATAATATTTTAGTTTGAGGAGTCGAACTAAAAACGAATGCAGGAAAAGTGAATATATTAAACCACTTGGATTTTAACTGGTCAAATAGGATAAATAAGAGTATAACTTTTACATAATACCTTTGGACGTTTCAACTATTATCTAAAAGCATCTTATTATTTAAATCATAACAGCGAGACTTACACTTGAATAAGGTAGTTTACCTCGACTTTTTAAAATGTGAAAAGGCGTCATTTACTAAATCCTTAGGCCGAGGTGTTCCCAACGCCTCAACCCTTGGTGGATTTTCCAGTGGGACCGCTTTTGGTGGTGCACCAATGGCTCGCCTAGCAATTTACAAAGTCTGCTGGCCCGTACCAGGCAATGGTAAAGAAGATGGGAACACGTGTCTTTTTTAAGACATGTTAGCCGCTTTCGATGATGCCATACGTGATGGTGTTCATATAATTAGCATTTGTATTGGTTCATCCACTCCCATTGATTACACACAAGATGGCCTAGCAATTTACTCACATTGGTTCAAGCCATTGATTTGATATGTTCTTGTAATGCTTCTTCAGATTGTCTAGTCCCTGCCCCATAAAAATGCTATTAAATGTTAGCAAGTGCACAATTTAAAGTTATAAGTTTTTACAACTTCCTATTAAGCATAGTACTTATTGATGACGCGCCCTACATAGCTGCTTGTTATGAGGAAAAGAAAGAGCGAAAACTGACCTGTGATTGCCTTTCCGTTAAATGATGGTGTTGATCTTGACAAAGTAATCTTGAAGTCACGATTTGATATGTTCTTGTAGGTCTCTTCAGCAATGACCACCTGCTGATTTCATAAATAAACTTGGTATCAGAAAGGAAAAGCCTATGGCAAGTTCAAGAACCAACATAAAAATGCTGATATTCATTCAAGAGATCTTACAGACCGGCTTGGAATCAAGCTACCGTCGAGTAAAGAACAGCCTAGAACCTCTTTGATGTATGCTTCCTGCAAAAAGGAATATAACATGCTATCAGGTGCCGTTAACTCGTAACTAATTAAAAACAGCTAGTAGCCAATAAGCTGATCTCTCATTGATTCAAAAGAGCTAGAGGTGGCGAAATGAATCGGACAGATAGGATTACATGTGAAACAGATACTGTTTAGGCATCTGTTTGTTGGGTTGATCTGCAAAAACTTATTTTCTAATCAAACAACCTCTAGGACGTATGCATTATAAATCAGGCATTTTACAACAATTGTGGAATTGAATGCTGATCTTTTCTTTTTTCCAGGCTGCTAGAAGTATAGAGTTGCTATGAGCATTGCAACTTGGTTGTTGAATAGAGTCAGGATTTTCGGACTGAGCACAGTAATGACGCATCTAATGATGCAAGTCGCCAGCCATTCTAAGTTTACACCTTCCTTTACCCGAATCTTGCTTCTGCTCCTTGTTTACTTGAGCTGCTAAAATGTGAAAACACAGACGATACAACTTACTTCATCATTAACTATTGTTGAATAGATGGTGTATCTATTCAGATGCTGCCCAATCCTTCATTATATCTGAATCAACCGAGATGATAGCTACCAAAAATGAGTTCAAGCTATCACCTGTCAATGTCACACAAACAATCAACATGGTTTATGTATATTAGAGTGTTTTATTAGAAGTACGTTTTTAGAAGCATAATGAGTAATCTTCTTACCAAATATAAAAAACTGAGTAAGAAATTTACACTTGGCAAATACATTTTCAATTTTATTAGGTGCTATATACTCGACTTGTGCCAGCTTAAATATGTTTTTTTCCTGTCACAAAGCAATTTAACATTACATAAGTAACCAATATCCAGTGTTCAATTGGCAGCAATGCAGTAATTTTGAATTAGTAAGGTGTACTGAGAACCACTGTCAAATGCAGCATTCAAAAGCATCGCCTGTTAAATGATAACTATGGAGATAAAATACAAAGACACAAGTTGCTTATCAATTACTTCTATTCTGTACAATTAAGGTAATTTCAAATCAGTTGAACCAACACATATATCTCGTAAGGAAATTCCAAACACCCATGAGCATACAAAAGTCAACAAAAGGAGATACAAAAAACCTTTATAGTATTTGATACTACTGATTCGCTGATTCACCATGTTATGTTGGTTTGTACTTATTGCAAATATTGACGTTAATGGTAGTTAAATATTACCTAGATGCAAAGTAAAGGCCTGCATACATTCTTTATAACATCTGAGGTGCTTAATTTTTGGTAGAAGTCACCCGCTGAATTTAGATTGAAAGCAACTGCAAAAAGACATATAATTTTATAAGTGAGCTTCCATGACTATCCAGTTCAAATAGTACAGAAAGGGTATCTCGTGTGTATACATAAAAGGCAGGTATTTGTGAGATACTAAAAGTATCAACTTTATAAAAACCCTTATTCACTTCCTCAACTGCAAGGACTACATTAATATGACTACGTAATAAATTTACAATTATCACTTATCACACTAAATTTTAGTTTCTTCATTAAAATCATCAGTTAACTTTTATGTTATGCAATGATGAATATGAATAGAGAAAAGGCACAGCTAATAGCTTTACATGCTTTTAGATAGATAATAATGAATCGACAGTTCCGTTACTCAACCCGACCCCTTTTGAGTAGCAATTGAGTAGCAACAGACAGTTCCGTTCGAGTAACTTTAAGAACCTATTTAGCCCATCAAATGTATCATTAATTACTCAAACGGTACAAAAAAAGTTTAATAAGACAAACGGTCCACAAATTGATCAGTTAAAAGGTGTATTTTATCAAAACTAAAGAATATTCATAACATGTGCATTTGAGTAAAAATCAGTATATTTGATAGTAGGAGTCGTGAAAGAATCCATACCTTATTAGGCTGCACCCTCCCACGACTTGTATTGATCGTTACATTATCTTATATTTCCACAAAGTCCAAACCATGTCTTGCTCGCTTTCTCGCATAATTCTCCGTTCAAAGTCGCAAAAACTATAGACATTATACAAAATGAAATCTTTTAAATGAAACGTAATTAAATGCGATATATAAGTGGTGACATAACCTCGAGTAGTCGATTGACACCCTGGTCTTTGCATCAGCTTCTTGTCTCCTCTACAATTCTCCTACAATCCACCCTCATGTAGCAGACTAACACCTTGCAACAGATAACCTATGTTAGTTATAGGTTAGATAGGATTACATGACTGTGATAAACTTACCCACTTCAGGATTTATACTAAACAAACCACAAAATTTGAAACTGAAAATGTTTCAGTTATGCATGGGTTTAAGCTCAAGTAGGAGTTGTGAAAGAATCCATTACCTTATTTATAGGCGGCACCCTCCCACGATTCGCATTGATCGTTGCAGTGTCTTGTATTTCGACAAATTCCAAACCATCTCTTGCTCGCTTTCTCGCATAATTCTCTGTTCACGGGTGCAAAAACTATAGACATTATACAAAAGGAAATCTTTTAAAAGAAACCTAATTAAATGTTATATATAAGTGGTGACATAACCTCGAGTAGTCGATTGACACTCTGGTCTATTCATGATCTTCTCGTCTCCTCTACACTTTTACTACAATCCACCCTCATGTAGCAGACTAACACCTTTCACCTTTTCCTTATAGATTACCTCAAAAGTCAATAATTTATCATTGCTTCATGCCTACTACCCAAAAATATTCACTGGTGATGCATTGAATCATCATTATATGATACATATCTTTACTATAAGGATAACATCAGTAGAATTAAAATCATACCTCCAAGTTGAATTAGATTTGTAAAATCTATGTCACTTTGATGATTAACTTCCAAACCTGTTGCAAAAAGAAAAGAAAAGAAGCTCATGGTTAAATGTATAATTACGTAATCACACGTTTATGTAACAATAAGTAAAATCATTCTCATCATCCGACCTATAGCAAGCTTTATTATGAAGATCTTTGTTGTCACAAAAATTGCATCTAAAAATAATTAATACTCATCCACAACCATTACTATAAACAATGATTAACAACATTTGCGTTCATATAAACTCATCCACAAATATATAGTTCTTAACTGTTTTAGATCATAAAAATCCCTAAATAAGTAAATATATTACTATCATAGAAGTACGAAACTCAAGTTTACAAAAGCTAAAACACAACTAATAAGTTACAACATGATAAAACCAATCAAATTAAATACTATATAATGATAATCACTTATATTAAAACGATTGTTAACCTCGTGCTTCCAGTTGCATGGAAACATCATCACACTTTTCTCCAATGAATAGCAGCCGCTTAATTTTAGTACGACCACAGGCGTATGACTTTTTAGGGTTATATCTAGGTTCATTGAAACACAGAATGAGTGCTAAAAATATGGGAGGTTTTAATGAACTCTGATTTTTTTTCCGTATATCATATTCTTATTTTAAGTAAAAGATTTATAAGAATTGTATTTAGTATAGGACTCCAATAAAATTATAGCCATTTATAGATTATAATATGCAACATAATTATCAAAATAACTTGTTGCCTAAGTGGTAAACACACAAGTTATTTATCCAAATGACCAAGGTTCAATCCTTGCAAGGCTCCTTTTTTATAAATAATTTTCAAAAATAATTATTAAAATCCGAAATTTACAAAAAAAAATTATTAAAAAACCGAAATTTACATAAAATCAAATTAAATTAAAAAATTAGTGCTTAGGTGGACAACTTATGCTTATGTGGCATTGAGGTGGCATTGAGGTGGCATTGAGGTGTCATTGAGGTGGCATTAATGCCAAATGCCTCCTGTTATATATAATATAGAGATATATATATATATATATATATATATATATATATATATAGATTTGCGTTCAAGTGATGAACACCTTAAAGTGAAAAACAATAGACACCAACTAGAATTTGCCAAGTGTCTATTTCATTTAAAAGAAAAGATTAATTAATTTTTAAATCCTTAAGGGTATCACGGTAATTTAATCTATCACTATATACCAAAATAATCTCAAAGTTAACTGACATCATTCATTTTCTTCTCAATCATTCACTATTTCTTCTCCCTTTACCTCTCCCACCCTCTTGACTTAAACTCACCAAAAAAACTAACACTGATATTTTCTTCTTTGATCCCAAAAAAACCTATTACATCTCCATCAAAAGTAAAACCTCTTTAAAAACCATAAGCAACCACACAGGACAATGACATCTTTGTAAGCCTTCATCGTTCTCATATCCATCTGAAATCGACTATATCTCGACGGCTAACATAATCCGACAGAGGTCCTCTCGTTATGCATCGTATATTTAGTGGGTTTGTTGTATTAAATTTCCCATCAGCAAATCTAATCGTTGTTAATGTTTTGATTTAGTTATTGTTTAGATAAAAATCGAGAACTGGGTTATTAATAAAAGTATTTCATGGAATGGATTTCATTGATGTTCTTCTTTTACCATCAAACCCTAACGTATAGTCATTCTCGAATTCGTTGTGAACACCCTAACAACTGCTTCAGATTGGGGTTATGGTCGATGTTTTAAGGGTCATGGTCAAGTCGTGTTTTCTTCAGATCTTATACCCTTATCAGTTTGTGGTCAAGTGGTTAGGGTCAGGATTAGGTGGTGGTTCGGGTGAGTCAAATGCGAAGTTATTATTATTTTTCAGATCACGGTTTGCTTGATTTTTATTAGGCTTTTATTTCAAGATGACAATGTTAAAAACAAGTGATGTATGAATTTACTAGATCTACTATGTTTTTTTCTTTTTGCAATTTATGTATTCGCTATTGGATGAGTTGTGAAATAAAAGGGTGTAACTTTGTGTATGAATAGAAGATGAACAAATTTTGGGTTGCATTATTTGTGTGTCAGTTCTTGTACGAAACAATTGTGTTTTCATTTATGTTTTTTTCCACACTTAGCTCACTTTTTATTAGTTAAAAAGTAAAAATATGCTTCATAGAAAATGCATAATTTTGAACATAATTCTTGTGTCGACGATAGTGCCTTGAAGTTTGGATGGTTTTTTGGGCATTTATTTTTAGCCCTTTATATAATTTATATTATGAAAACTAAGTGCGTCAAAAAACTTTATTTGTCATTAAAATGTGTCACTAAAATTTTGTGTTGAATAAATTTTGTGTGTCACCAAATACGAAACTAAGTGTGTCAATAAATTTAATTTGTCACTAAAAATGTCATAAAAAATAGTGTGTGACTACAAACATTTAAAAAACAAATTTGTGTGTCACTACATATATGTCAAGAAAATTTGTGTGATAAACATAGTGTGTTATTTAAAATGTCACTAAAATTTTAATATATCATTATATATGTATCAAAAAATTTAGTGTCACTACATATATAAGATGTGTATGTCAAATGTATAAGGAAGTGTCACTCTATTAAACGTGTCAAAAAACTTAATGTGTTTATAAACATGTTTTTTTAAACTAAAGGTGTCAAAAGACATAGGTTTGTCATTAAAAATGTGTCATAAAAATTATTGTGTCACTATATATGCATAAAAAAAGTTAGTGTGCCACTACATACGTATCAAGAAAATTAATGTGATATAATAAATTTTTAATCACTAGATATATCGATAAACTTAATGTGTCAAACAATTATAAATAAATTAGTTCCTATATGTGTAACGTGATACAAGTTTATGTTGGAAATATTAGTTTGGAAGTTTATTACTCATAAAGCATGAGGTGCAATTAGTTAATGCATCAACTTATTGTACATGGTATACAACATAAGGTACAAGGGATGATGAAGTATCTAATACCACTTGTGGTTGACTTGGTGTGTCAAGACCTGGTAAACAGGGAAAATGGATGCTATTTTGGTGCAACTGCCTCCACTCTTCCTTAGCTTTAGGATGACGTTTTACACTTCATCTTTAACTACCAGTTGGGATATAAAAAGGCTATGAAGAGTCTAACAAATCCACACAAAGAATATACACATACCACACAAGATTGTTGTTGGCATTAAACACTTCCTTTTAAGTTTTCTGTCTACCGCTATTGCGTTGCAAACCAAGTGTCGTTGCTGCTCAAGGTTTGTGTGTGTGGACTGTATACATCCTGAAGTGCCCGACTCGTAGACTCCAGCAACGTTACGGGGTGCCGATCGTACTTAAAAGGACAGGGATTAATCTCCTGTACAGTTCAATCTTGGTGCCGATCCCGGTTTAAAACCAAAAGAACGTTTCCTTATGTCAGGAAAATTGGGAAGCGATACGTGCACCCTTCCAATGAATATGTTCCTAAGAAATGTCTCTTTTATGCAGGAAACGTTGAGGCAAGAATTCGTAAAAAGATGTGATTCCTTGAGGGGGTTTACCTTGCTTATTGGAATTGAAGAGGGTTCGGGAATCACTCTCACGAGCTCCGGTATCGCATATACTTTTCTATCTTTTTAGGTACATTATTCCTTGTGATTTCTTCACGGAGTTTTAGCATGAAGTTGTCAGCTAGCTCCAAGAAAGTGTCGTGTGGTTTCTTCATTTGAGCTTCGAGTAGGCGTTTTATTTCCTTTTCTTGCTTGTTGACAAATGTCAACATTATGTCCTCGAATTCATCTTGCCGGGACTTTCTTGGGAGCAAAAATTTCTTGATCGTGTTCACATGCTCATAATCATGGGTGGTTACTTCCATTAATTCATTCACTTGTGCCTCTATACTCTTAAACAGTTGTGCACGGGAATCCAAATTATTTTCATGGATTATCGAAATTTCCAATTCTTCTTCTTCATATTGTGCTAAGTCTTCGATGACTTCCCAACATGCTTCAACATTGAGGTTACTTAGCCTTCCGCCGGCGGCATAATCAATGGTTTGTCGGGTGGAGGGACTGACATGATTGTAGAAGATTTGAACTTGAAGCCAAAGATCTATGCCGTGATGAGGGACTTTATGGAGCACGTCCTTGAATCGAGTCCATACCTCGGAGAGAGATTCACCTTGACATTGTTGGAACATCAAGATTTCGTTCCTAAGTTTAGTAGTTCTCCTCGGTGGGAAAAATTGGGCAAGGAAACGAGTAGTGAGATTATCCTAACTTGAGATGGATCTGGCGGGAAGTCGCTCAAGCCAATTACTAGCTTGGTCCCGTAGAGAGTATTGGAAGAGGCGCAAGCGCGTGGTCTCTCGTGTGGTAGCATCAAGGTCCGTGGAATCAACGATTTTAATCCTTGAGATGCTGATTAGGATCTTTGGAACGAAGTCCATGGAATGCACATCCGTTTTGCACCAACCGGATGGTGTCGGATCACAGGGCCGTAGTTTGAGCTTGATCGGGGAGCTTGTGGAGTCCCAAACCTTGGATCTAGAACACTTAACTTGCAAACGTGTTAGTTGCCTTGGATGGTTCCAAAACAACAATGAGAAACTTTGTTGTAGATACACACAAGTATGCGGAATCTACTTGAATGTACTTTAGAAGATTAATGTAAACACAATGTAACACCAACAGCTTCAATATTATTAAGCAATAATACGAGTACTCTCCTATTACTAGGGTTTACAACCTTGTAGCTCTTCTTAAGACGGCTAGAATATGAGATGTATGTTTAACCTAGCTAGGATCTCCTTTTATAAACTAAGGAGATCCCTTACAGAGATAACTATGCACTAAGTATATCATATCTTATATTGGAATAGAAGATATGCTGTTACAAACTGTTAGGTTCCCATATTAGTAACACAAGCATCAATATAAGAAAGGAGATGAATGAAGGATCGGATGAACACACACACACTCTACGCGTAAGACTTGAGAGAAAGTTTAAGCATAAATAAAATGTAAATGTGAACAACCAACCATCTAAGGATGGTTTACATGAGGTATTTATAGGAGAGAACTAGGGCAACACACCAAGTTCCCATCCTTTCCTTATTGGGCTTTGCATAGGCTCATGGGCTTTCTACATGAGCCTAGCCTTGATTACTAACATAAAAGCCTTAATTAAGCTAACTATTACATATTAATTACTAACACTTGTAATCTAGTTTAGGAGTGATTCCAACAATCTCCCCCTAAGTGTTGGTGATTAATGATACGAGTGATAACGTTGTAGGTGTTGATGTAATAGTAGCTTGACGTCTTCTAACATTCTTCTTTCTTGTGAGAAGAATTGTCTTGATTCGAACAATCTCCCCAGAGTGAGGATCTTGTTTACTTTGAAGATTTCAGCTTTGACGTCTTCTTTAATCTTTGTTCTTTGATCTTTGTTCTTTGTGGTGGTAGTGATAGTATGTTGTGGTTATCTGCATCAGGTCCGCTTCGTTGCTCCAGTGTCTCCACGTCTTTCCCCAACATGCTCACACACTCTTTGACGTTGGATTGCATTGTTGATGTAGTTCTCTAAGTCTTTAAACTTGGTAGATTCTTTTATTGATGAAGAATCATTTTGACTTTGTGTTGCCTTTGAAGGTGAGAGAACTTTTCGTATGTTGTGGTTGGTATGAGCATGAGGAGAATCCGCACGATCTCTTCCACCCGCGAGCATCCATAAGAAGAAAACATAAAACATGGGTTAGAGATAATCCAACGCTTACAAGTTTGAACTTCGAGCGTGTTAATAGCATAGTGTGAAAGCACATCTCTAATTCTCACAAAGGCTGTTCCTAAACTGGATTCCCACAAGTGAGATAATGCGATATACCGAAGTACATCTACAGTTCAGGTGAGTCGCTGAGGTACACCGAAGCATCACCCCACGACTGTAGACCGTTTGAGACACACTAAGCGTAACCCACAAGGAGTTACCGAAGTGACCTGCTGTCAGGGCTGTTTGATGTTGACCCTGGCAGGAGTTTCCATTCAATCACTGAGGATTACATTTGTGAACCTCTTATAAATGTTCTCGACAGATTGCTAAGATCTATGAAGGACTCGATAATGTATCACTTGCGTTCTTATTGTTGAACGACAAGCGATGAATTGTCAAGTGTACCTAAGAGATCTTTTGATGTATCTCGTGGCTCTAGACTCAATAGTGTACTTTGGTTTTCCTGAGCGGAGACTAGGGAGAGGGTCTCCTTCTTCAATACCAACAATCTCTAAGAGAAAGCATATAGTTTATGTAGGGTTCCCTGTGAGAATGAAACAAGCTTCTGTTGAGAGAAACTTGAGTGGCTAAGAAGGTTTAGTGCATGCGTCACTGGGTCCATGACAACTTTGATCTTCAATACCGGCGTCATCAAGTGACAACCAGTAGCATATGAATTGAACCCGGTGTCTGCCCTAAGTTGAATAATCTGGTGGGCTATTTCTTTTCACCTTTTTCTTTACTTTTCTTTTTAATTCTTCAACTCCTTCTTTCTCCGATTCTCTTTTTTTCTCCTTTTTATAATCATACCTAAGGACTTCTAATTCTAACTATTGGTGGTGTCCTTGGGTAGATCCCTCCAGCTCTGGCGGATCATAGGACGGTTATTCCTAACCTTAGTCACCTTATAACTCCATGACTAACCTATGTTGCCATAAAAACCATTTTCATGAAAATCTCTCAAAGTGGTTATGAGTAAAAGCATTTAATACCATTGTTGAGAGTTTAAGATTTTGCAAAAATACTCCCCCTTCACATGTGCTTAAGTATTTAGACAGAAATCTGCACGGTGAGAGAAGAGCGCACACTTTTGAATTGATCAACTCAAGATAGACAATCCCCAGCGAGACACGGTTACGTTGCATAGTTAAGGAGTTACATTGTCAGCTTTTAGGTGACAACTAGCTCTAATAACTACCTTGAAGGTGTGGACGAACCTCGAAAGGTTGTCAAACCCATCAAAGTTCATGTCTACCAAGAGTTTCTCGAATGGTACATTCTACTAGGACAAGTCCTTTGCGAGACACGTTTACATCACTAGCGAACTAGCTTGAAATTATTACCCGTTTCGGACAAGTCTTTTCGAGTTACTAACATTTAAGATCTCGTCAATTCATTGGTTAAGTCTTTTTAGCACAACGATTCATTTGCAATTCACAACATATTTCTTATCACATAATTTTTCTCCCTTTCAAAAATGGCATATAATGTTAATTTTGACAAAATTTGATATCGAATATGCCCATTTCGAGTTTTGTGGGAAGATTACCACGAAGAACAATTTTGTTGAACAAAGTTTTTAAGCAAATACTCCCCCTCAACAAGTGATATTAACTTTTGAGGTTTTGAAAAATCATAAGGGGAAGTACTTGTTCTTTTGAGCAAAACTTTGAAAGTGAAAGTTTTGATTAGTTTTACTCAAAAGTAAGAAGCTTTCGCTCCTTTTATAGGATTGTGGCACTGATGCGTACCACAAGGTCCTTTCATTACAAGTACGGGTTGTACACTGTTATGTGTGCACAAGCCATTGTCAGTTAAAAATCACACATCCAAATAGTTAATGAAAGAAACAGATCAAAGGGTACCAAGAGTCTCAGGTATTCCAGTAATAACTCCAGGAATGCGTTATGGACGTTGATAGCCCGTGAGAGAAATGCTTGGACGATCACCAACGAAGCTTTCCAATGTTCTGATCTGATCCCGCCTAAACAACCTTTCATCAATCCGCGTGATGATTTTCTTAACATCCCTTTTCTTCCTCGAATTCCATCTCTTTGGTGACCCGATGCCGTCATGAATCTCTTTCAACCTGTATGCTAGCCTGTCCCTAACTTTCTTCAAAGTGTGATCCCCAAACTTATGAAGTTCTTTACACGCCATGAAACAGTTGTGGTGTAGTTCACTTCTGTAGACTACCCCAAATGGTTTCTTGATGAGTGTGTATTGAGGAAGTCGGTTGATGTCGGGGAGGTCTAGTTGAGGTTATGTTAAATTGACCCATTTTTATAAGATTCTACGGCAAGCTGAATGTCTTCTACCCGTTCTTGGATCATTATGCTTCTAATGAAGATTAATAATAACTTGATGTACTCGCGTTGGATGGTTGTAGAGAAATGTCTCATTCGTCCTTGAACCTTAGCAAGATACATATCTTCAATGTCATTTAGTGACAATCTTGGAAAATCTGCTTCACAGAAGTCATATTCCCCTTCGTCTTGTCGTTTGACCACAATGTTCTTGAGGAATGTGTAGTCCCACTTTGACGACAGGGTAACATGCTTGATTGCAATGATCCGTTTTTCACTAAACACTTCATTTTTAGACTTGAGAACCTGACAGCTTCTATAGAAGATTCTTAGGCGTTCAGGCCAATGATGAATCCCATACAGCGCATCAATGTCGTACTTTTCCACTTGATCAGCAAACATATGTGTGGCTTCTTCCTCGATGGTTGGATTGTGAGAGTAGATTGCTGTTGGGAAAGGAAATGTGAGTGACGTAGCGTACTTCCTTGTCACATCGCTACCGTGTAGAAGAAACTCGTAGTCATTGTTGAAGAAGTAACGGTATGGAATTTGAGGTTGATCCGGTCGGCCAATTGTTGGTAGAGGTTTGGTCCAATAAGTGTAATAGGGAGCCTTGTCTTGTCTTGTGAAGTCGATGTTAGCTTCGGGATTGAGCCAATCTATATTGTTCGACACTGCTCGTGCAATGTTGTCGAGATGGTATTCGACTTCAATTGCACTTTCTGAGCTGTCTTTAAGCAGTTGGAAGGCATCATTCTTGATTCTCTTTAGCTCAGCCTTAGTCATCTTCTTCACTTTAAACTGTTCCTGAATCAGCTTCACATGCTCCATGGTACGACCATCTACCGTTTCTTGACCTTCAGGTAATGAGGGAGTAGCATCAACAAGTCTAGAAAACCAGTCATATTCTTCAGTTGTATCGTCATCTAGCCATGAGAGAACATCGGTATTCGTCTTCTTTGGCTTTGATGAGGACTCTAGTTTCTTTGTTGTGGCGGGAGAGGTGGGTTGTTGTTGGGGCTCTGGGATCTCTTCATCATCACCACCAGTGTATTCGAAATGATCACCGGTTTTCTCTGTTGATGGTGGTAACTCAGAGTCCTGAGGTTTATCTGTTGCAGTCAAACGTGGAGGAGATCTTGTTTCGGTTGGAGTCCTTTGGAGTGGTGGTGGCATAGAGGAGGATTCACTAGACTTCTTCTTGCGTTTCGATTCTTTGTCTTTATCCGCATCATCATCGTCTCTAGGACGCTTAGCCGTTTCAGCTGCCGATTTGCATCCCGTTTTAAGTTGGTATTCCAGCAATGCTTCAAACAGTTTACCTTCGTCAGAAGTAAACGTTGCAGATCGTTTAGACATTTGAAGTACAAGCTTGGAAACCAATTCTGCATCGGAGAAAGCTGTAGGCTCAGTTGGGTTGATTGTAACAGTTAAGGGCGTTGATCTTATTGTTTGTTTAGCCAACTGCATGAGATTCAGATAGAGTTGTCTGGTGAACATCCCTTTTGTCACTCCTGGGACGACGTCGAGAAGAAACTTGTGAGTATATTCTCTGTCACAATTCTCAATTTCCGGTCTTTTCTCAAACTCCATATTCATCATTTCATATCAAGTTATGCATGGTTTTGCATTTCACATTAAACATTTAATTTCTTATTAAATAAACGTTATCGCGTAAGTTATTATTTTGAACCTTTAATCCGATACTTCCAAAAATGATCCTGACATATTTTTATATTTACATTTAGTTTATAAAAACTATATTTTGAGTTTACCTAGTGGTTTAAAATTTATTTTGTATATAAATCGTTAAAGTTATATTATTACGACACTTTTCTTAAAAACTACTCGATAATTATTTTATCACTCAAATTTCACAAGGAATGTATTTTTACAATTTTTATGATCTCATTATACTTTATTTTGATCTATTAAAAATTACTTTTACCTAAAATTTCCTTAAATACATTAATGCATATTAAACCTTACAAGTTACATTTAAACTACATTTCACTTACACATTTTATACATAATACAATTTATAAAAAGAAAAAATATATAATTGGGAACCAAGATCCCTAAAATCCGGTCCAAGGGGATTGCATTTATTGGGTTAGTAGCAATTGATTCTTACATGTATACATTTATACTTAACTTACATTCACACACTTCATTCATTTTCACCAATAATTCAAGTTCTATTTTTTTCTTCTCTCTTTTCCTTTGTCTATCATAACCGGCCATGATAAGGTTTTTACAAGGGATCATCACAAAAATTTCTCAAGCAAGCATAAACAATCTAGAATCACACTCTTGCTAAGGTTTTGAAATAAAAACCTAGAGTGTTTAGGCTAAACCTTGTTCTTTGCACCTCATCATAATACTTGTAAGCATATTTCTATCATTTTACATATTTCATCTTCATTTTTATATTTATCTCTTCATTTTTGGAGCAAACATGCAAGACTTGTGTTGTTTATACCATTTTTACATGATTTTTAGAAATATATATATATAAGGTCATCCTATAATTATCCCCTTGGTATACTTTGGTCTTGATGATGTTTAGGAACCCATGACACCCTAAGAAGGTGTATGGTAGGATTAGATTAGCTTTGGAGTTGATTTGAAGGGATTAGAATAGGTTTAGTACGAGAAAAACTATTTTCGATAAGTTATAAAAGTGTTCTGTCCTTATTTTGATTTTCTGGAAAATCCGACAGTAGGCACGACTTTTTAGCCTTGATATTTAGAAAATATACTTTAAAACGAATCCGTGGCCGCTTGAACGGATAAAAACGGAGTTATAACGAAGAAGTTATGAATTTTTAAAGTTTGACGACGAAGTATATATTTTTTCAGAAATTTCAGCAAGTTATTTTTACTTTGTACGAGTCAAAAACGAGCCTTAAGCTTCACAAATTATTTCGACTTGTCAAAAATATAATAGTATACTTTGATACGAAGCTAAGGACGTATTATACGTAGAAAACGGAGTTGAAACGACAAAGATATACACGTTTTCATAAACTTGCCGTAACTATTATTTTTAGAAAACTATATTATTTTTACGAGATAAGTATTACGGTAACTAAAACGACCATGTTTGAGGCTGTTTTTAACTATGATGTGGAACTTTTTGGAACGAGATGTTTTCTAATAAAATGAAGATCATCAAGCATATTTTTCAAAACGACCAACCGTTTGTATAGCGGAGTTTTAATAAACTATTTACGGATGCTTAAACTTGGCCGAAACTTACTTTTTACACAACAATTAGACAAAACCACCATCTTTAACCCTTATTATCTTTATGTTCGAGACCTTATTGTCGAAAACTCCTGAACTGAAACTTCTAGATTTTGATACAAACTTTCCAAAACCGTCGAGTTCGTTTCCTAACGCTCAACGTACACCATTTTACGACTAGTTTTTCGAAGCCGTTCTTGTCACTTTCAAGAAATTTCCAACGACATTATTTTGCGTCGAAAAGTGCTAATTTCACTATAAATCATTACAAAACTATTGTAGGATGACATTTTGACGTAAAAACTTGTAAAGTGAATTAAGATTGGTCAAGACGTCAAAAGAGTATTTTTCGACGATAAGTATTATTTTCAAAACTCGCAAATGGTATAAATAACATACGAAATGCATGCATAACATTATATCATAACTCATTACGTATCATATCATTCATAATAGGTCATTTTCGAGATTCACGCTACATTTCAGTGCACTCACTTTTGTCTTCGCATCATTTCATCAAGTGAGTTTTCATAGCCCCACTTTCTATTAATTGTTTACAAACTTTTGGGGGAGATACATGCTCAAACTATTTTCATTTACTTTCACAAGTACTTTAAACTCTTACATATTACTGTGAGTTCATATCCCACTTTTACTCGTTTAAATTCTTACAAACTATTTGGGGGAGATACATGCTTAAATACTTATTTCACTCTTGCGAATACTCAAACCATTTATACAATTGTGTTACAATATACTTCTTATACACTTTGGACATTATGTGTGGTTTATTGCGATATGTGCCTTAATGTGCTAAACTAGTTTTCAATTATGCATCAACATACAAACTTTAGCAACTGGTTAACTCCTGCGGGAGCCGGCGGAGAGGTATTGATAGTACTATCGGGCTGACGCCCCCACCCTTGTGTCCTTGATGACGTGACCTGGGGTGAATATAATCCGTTATTCAATGAAACACAACAAACAAGTTAGACTCGTCAAGAGGTTCAGTTGGCTGTGATTCTTTACATTAAGTACATGTATATATCGTATGCACCTATGTCCTACTTACAAACAAGATTGACAATTCTATATTTTGGCAATGGGTTGTAAACACACAGGTTGCAAGTTTTGTATGGGCGGAACTTGGAACTGAGTGGATTTACAATGCCTTTGCTGCATAAACAATTTTTGAAAGGCTTTACATTTCAACACAAACTCTATGAACTCACTCAACCTTTGTGTTGACACTTTTTAGCATGTTTTATCTCAGGTATCTAAAGCATTCACTTCGTGGCACGCATATGGACATATCATAGAGTCGTGGTGACGACGCGTCTCACTTGGGATTTATAAACTTTAAAACATCGTTTGGCTTGTAACAAACTTATTTCCGCACAAGTTGATTTTCATTTGGGACCAATACTTTGTAAACTCTGATTGTATTAATAAATTAAACGATGTGTTTTCCAAACGACACTTTAGGTCGTTCGATATAACTGTAACTTTGATGCTATGACAGTCCTCCCCAAGGTATTCAATTCCGCTGCAAAACAGGTAATTTGGGGGTGTGACATTCTCTAGCCGTCTTCTCCATTTCCCTTTGGAAATCTCCTTTGAGAAGCTTCTGGATATGCTCCCTTTCACTCAACATCTCATTTATCCCATCTTGAAGAAGGTTGATTATATCAGCTAGTTGATTCGACTTTTTGTTGGTCACGTCTTTCTTCCTGACTTGCCTGAAAGCTTTGACAATCTTTGTTTTAGCTCGGGATATCCAAGAGTTGGTTGGTTTCTTTACAGACTTGGATGCGGATCTGGTTGAAACTTTGGATGGTGGTGGAGAAGAGTGAGAAGATGAGTCTGATGATGATGAGACATGAGGAGGCTCAGGGTCCTTAGGTGGCTCAGAAGTTAGTTCCTTGGAGCGTACTGGACTATCTAGAAGAAAATTATCATAATCAACATCGTCATCTTTTCCTGATTTAGCCATTTCTTCAGCCTTCATCCTGGCGTCTTCATCTATTTGAGCTTGAGCTTCTTTTTCTGCATTTTCTTTAGCTGCAGCCTCAACATCTTCATCAGGAATTTTCTCAGACTTCTCCATTTCTGGTTCCTCAAAGTCATAGTTGATAGAATCCTCAAGTTGCCTTTGTTGTTGTTCGTGGGTGGTGGTACCAGTTCCCTTATCGGGTTGATTAACCGCATCGGAAACTGGTGTGGCTTGAGTTCCACCACTTGACCCTCCGGGGCCACGAGTTTGTTGCCGATTAAACTCTTCAGAAACATGTTGGAGTCTTAGATTCTTCAGCTTTTTCACATAGTCTTTGTCCAACGGTTCTTCATCCGAGCTCTCCTCTTCCTCTGGCTCCGCAACTGGGGTTTTACCTTTATCAGCCTTAGGACTTAGAGGTTTTGCTACTGTCAAAGTATCATCGATTGGAGTTTCATAGTAGATGACCTCTTTGTCCGTTTCAGTGTCCTTTGAGTCTTCATCCATTAGCTTTTGTTGCGGTTCAGGTTTGGGAATAGGGATTGCCTCCTTTAATGGAACTTTCCTTTTACGGGAAGGACTCCTCTTCAGATACCTTCTAGTACTCCCTGTGCTCGCTATACTTCCTGTACTGCCTCTTTTGGTCTTTCTAACAGGTGTACCAGACGATTTTTCATCCATGAATCCCACTTTGCCTAGTGCAACTGCTTCCAAATATTCTGTGTACGATTGTAGTCCCTTGATATCAGCAGTGAGAAGGCAATTAGGTAATACCGCACCTTGTTTCTTCGTTGTTGAGTCCTTAAATCTGACAACATTGAGTGTGGGCTAAAGCAACACGGAGTGATGTTTGGGGTCATCAAGTCTCAAGGGAATATCAGGATTATTCCCTAGAGCCCTTTGGATCAACAATTTGGTGTATCTGATGTAAGGGATCTTGGTGCCAGGCTTTTTAAGGTATGACATCATGTCGTCCCAGATCAGAGCAGCAAATTCGATATGATTCATGTTGACCATAGCCCAAAATATTTGTAGTTCCATGAGCTTGGGATGCTCATAACCACTGTCACGTCCAGACACGGATTTGGCAATCATGATGTAGAGGGTTCTCCATGGTTGAGGAATATTTTTGAGATCTACTGAGGAGTGCTTAGTGATGATCCCAGCAGATTCATCATAGCCAATGTCGACCATGAACTGGAGAACTACCTCTTCTGTAGGAGTAGCAGTGTAATTAGCAGGCTGGATGGATGGAAGAAGAAGAACAGCCCTTAAATCTACAGGAGTGATGGCGACTTGTTTGTTGTTCAGTGTCACTGTCACAACACTTTGACCTTTGACCTTTAGTATTGTGTGCCAGAATTGGTGAACATAGATCTCCGACACAATAGCAGAGTTTGTGAGCATGTTCTGATACGGGTGAGTCTTCAGAATATCCACTGCAATCTGGCAAGACGACTCAGAGCAAGTGATGTTATCAAAGTCGAATCTGAGGTTATTCTTTACGATCTTCATTGGGTAACCATTGGGGAAGATGTCTTCAACAGTGAGAACATTTGGTGCATCTACGTTTTCCATTTGAACGTCCATATCATGATCTGAAAGAAATTTAGCCAAACGAACCAACATATCGAAAGACATTATGTTAGTCAAAAGTTGATTTTATTGTCTATTTATTGAAAATGATATGTTAACGAATGTTACGTGTCCAATGTCACTTGTTAGTCCAATAGTCCAAAGACGTCGTGATAAGTTTCGTGAGTTGATTAATTTTGAGTTTTAAAGTCCAAGTTTTCACTTATTTTCACAACTTATTAAACATTTAAGCTTATTAGTGACATTTTGGTTTCGTGACGTTATGATTTATTTATTTACAAGTTTGCACGCGTAACAATTCACAATTTTGGTTAAAAATTAGGCTTAGGCGTAGGTTTTGCAAGCTTATGCGTAAACAATGAACCATACGCATAGTTATAAGCTTATGCGTAGGGTCTTGACATACGCGTAAGAAATGTTACGCGTAGGAAAAGAGGGCCTTAAGCATAGAGCTTACTCGTAAGCGTATGTGGGAGCTTACGCATAAGGTTTACTTGTAAGAGAGAACCTTATGCGTAAAGCTTTACTGTTTACGCATAACCTTCACAGGATACGCGTAGTCCCCTTTGTAGAACCTTATGCGTAACAGTTACGCGTAAGATTTCTCTTACGCATAACATTCTACGCATAAGGTGATCCTTATGCGTAGAAGCTTAGTAAACCTTGAAATTGATTATTTCATGCGTAATACCCTGAAATAAATGAATCATAAGACATTCATTAACACCATATTAAATCCCTTTCAGTTCTAACATGAAGTCACAATTAAAACAGTTATGCGTAGAATACTGCTTACGCGTAAAACTTAAACCCTAGTTTTCAAAAAATTACGAATAAGATTTTTAGCCATAGAATTTGGATCAAATCTTTTCTGGGTTATCTTCGAGGCCTAGTGAGTTGTCCTAAACAAGTTTTAACACAAAAAACCCTTGTGAATCAAAAGTACCTAATTCGTATGAACATAAACCCTAAATCTTAGTTTTCACAAAATTGATGTTTCTGGGTATGTATCAGGCAAGGTTTTTGACAATTAAACATGTAAACAACATCTCTTAACCATCTTTTTAACCAGAAACTTTCCCAAATGAAAACACCCAAATTTACGCGTATGAACCCTAATTTGAAAAGTGATCCTTTTATGTTTCTGGGTGGATTTGTTTGATAGAAATGGTTTAAGAGTGATCATATCAACATTTTAACACAACCATTTTAACACAAAACACCCAAACATGATTATGTGTTCATACGCTTATGCGTAGAACACAAGATCATGCCTAGGGACAAATCAAACCGTTGGATTTTAAAACAAATCAAAACCGTTGTTTGTAATACCACAAAGATCATGAAAACACTTACAAATTTGAGATCAAAAACACGGTTATGAAGATTGAAGGATATGCGTAGGATGAAGTGGTTGAGGTATTAAATGTAAGTAATAAATGTGTAAGAATAGTTGTTGGAGTGTTTTTGTTTAAAAAATAGTTTGAACTTTTGACATCTTTAGTCCCTCCACCTTAACCATTTTCATCCATAGCCCATAACTTCCATTTTGGTTACGAAAAGCATGATTTTTTTTGGAAAGAAACTTGACGACACTCCCCCTCGTCTTAAGAAATAATGAAATTTTATAAATTTGAGCCCGGGGAGTGTCAGTGAACCAGAAATGTGACCACCATTAACATAGAAACAACCGGGATGAGGTAACTTGCAAGTACAAGGTTTTATGAAACCGAAAAATATTTACGTTCTCCCCCTCAACACTTGACCAAGAAAAAATACTGAATTTTGAAAGAGTAAAGTGTTGACGGAAGATTTGTACTTGCCATGTTGAAAGAATTTTGGATAGAAGAATATTTTTGAATTTTATCATATTTTATATTTTTGTATTTTCTTTTTGAAAAATATTTACAAAAGAGGTTTTGGTGTTTGACTGGTTTTAAGAATGTTTTAAAAGCTCATCCAGTTCCTCTGGAGTCAAACACCGCATACCAATCCGGTGGACCAACTCATTAAACCTAGCAGGAGCTAAGGCTTTGATGAGAAGGTTTGCCAATTGGTATTCAGTACCCACAAAGTATAATTCAACGGTACCATTTTCCACGTGCTCCTTGATGAAATGATAACGAAGATCGATGTGCTTTGATTTTGAATGTTGAACAGAGTTGCACGAGATCGCAATAGCAATCCGATTGTCGCAGTACATCGGGATTCTATCAAATATGTAACCATAGTCTTTGAGTTGTGTTCTCATCCAAATGACTTGAGCATAACAAGCGGACATGGCTACATATTCTGCTTCAGTTGAGGACAGCGATGTACAATCTTGCTTCTTCGATTGCCATGACACCAGTTTATCACCAAGAAATTGTAGAGCTACTGAAGCAATTTTCTGAGAATCTAAGCAACCTGCGTGATCAGCGTCTGAAAAAGCTATTAGTTCAAAACCAGAATCCTTCGGATACCAGATCCCCAAGTTAATGGTTCCCTTGATGTATCGGAGGATTCTTTTAGCCTCATAGAGGTGGGTTTCAGTTGGTCTCGACTGATAACGGGAGCAAAGATATACGGCAAAGACAATATCAGGTCTACTGGCTGTTAGATACATGAGAGACCCAATGATACTTCGGTATTTAGTAGGGTCAACCAATTTCCCATGTAAATCAGCGTCCAGTTTCTTGGTATGTGCCATTGGAGTGGCATAGGTGTCACAGTTTTGCATTCCATTTTTGTTTAAAATCTCAAGGGCATATTTGGACTGACTCAAGAAAATACCACAGGGTGATTGATGAACTTGCAGTCCTAGAAAGAACGTAAGTTCACCCATCATGGACATTTCAAAATGTTTTTTCATAAGTTTTGAAAAAGCGTTTGAGGATTTTAGATGTGTTGACCCAAAAATGATGTCATCCACATAAATTTGAACGATTAAAATGTGTGCCCCGTGATATTGTATGAAAAGTGTAGGTTCGATCGAACCTTTGACGAAATTATTGGTGATAAGAAAGGATGATAACTTATCATACCACGCCCGAGGGGCTTGTTTGAAGGCGTAGAGAGCCTTGTTCAGCTTGTAGACATGGTTCGGGAACTCTGGATCAACGAATCCTTCTGGCTGGCTGACATAGACCGTTTCTTTCAGTTTGCCATTAAGAAAAGCCGTTTTGACATCCATCTGATAAACGGTGATGTTCATGTGAGTCGCAAATGCCAGGAAAATCCGTACAGCCTCAAGACGAGCAACCGGAGCGAAGGATTCTTCAAAGTCAATACCCTCTTCCTGTCTATAACCCTTAGCCACCAGACGTGACTTACTTCTGATTACGTTTCCTTCAGCATCCAATTTGTTTTTCCAAATCCATTTGAGACCAATGACGAAGACCCCTGTTGGTCTTTCAACCAATTCCCATACTTCAAGACGTTTAAACTGATTGAGTTCTTCTTGCATGGATTCAATCCAGTTGTCATAAGTCATTGCTTCTTTAATGTTCTTGGGTTCAGATTGGCAAACGGTAAGTGCATAAATGCAGTGTTCACCGTCAGTCTGAAGGCGTTGTCTAGTTACGACTGGTTGATTAGGGTTGCTAATTATGTTCACAAGAGGATGGTCTTTAGTCCAACGATGTGTGGAGGGTTGATGTTGATATACATTCTGCAGATTAGGAGGATTCAAATGACTTGTAGATGATTCCGCAACATCAGAAGTAGCAGAAGCATTTGCAAAAGGGTTGAAGAACGCATTTGGATCATAATCTTCAGGTGGGGGTACTTCCTTATTCAGAAGAACATCAGCTGGTTGAGCGTCATTGGATGCGGTTTGTTCAACGGTTGTTGTAGAATCAACTGGTGGTGCTTCCTCAACAGTAGTTGTTGTAGCAGGTGTATCAGGTATTGGATTTTGATCAGGTTGAGCAGCGGAAACATTTGATACAACTGGAGCACGTTCATCAATATCATCACTAAACATAGGAGAAAATAGCTGTTCCATTTGACGTCGAGTTAGTTGTAAACTAGGTTCAGCTGATGATGGGGTTTGAGGGAAGTTTAAACGGTTATGACCGGGTTCCAAGCTGTTATGCTCAGAAGCCATTTCAGTAAGCTCATTGAAATTGGCATGAATCATTTCCATAATCTCCCTTGTACGACGATTCTAGATCCGGTAACCCTTGGAGTTTTCACAATATCCAACAAAGACTCCAATGTCAGCTTTGGCTTTGAGCTTACCAAAGTCATCACGATCATTATTCGGATAACAAAGGGATCCAAATACATGAAAGTGTTTGAGATTCGGTTTACGGTTGTGGATAAGCTCATAAGGTGTTTTGTTGTGGCGCTTGGTAATCATTGAGCGATTCTGAGTGTAGCATGCAGTTGACACGGCTTCAGCCCACAAGTAATGTGGAAGTTTAGCATTAATTAACATTGTTCTTGCAGCTTCCACTAACGTACGGTTTCGTCTTTCAACAACTACGTTTTGTTCTCGTGGACGTGCAATAGATGTTTGATGCTCAATTCCCACTTTCTCATAAACTGCACGAAGAGTTTGATTCACAAATTCAGTTCCTTTGTTTGTTCTGATTTGTCTGACTGTGTTCCGGAGTTGAACTTGAATTTTCGTGAGAAAGGTGATGATCATCTGTAGAGCTTGATCTTTACTTCGAAGAAAATAAACCCAAGTCCATCTTGAGTAGTCATCTACAATTACCAAGATGTAGCGTTTGCCATTAATCGTCTGCACGTGCATTGGGCCACACAAATCCATGTGAAGAAGATGAAGCACATGCTGTGAGCTGTGTTCCACCTTTGAAGGAAAGTGAGCACGAGTGCTTTTCCCTTGTTCACAAGCTGAGCATAGGTGATCTTTAGAATACCGAAATCTTGGGAGACCTTCAACAAGTTTGTACCGTGCAAGATTGGTTATGGTTTGAAAGTTTAAGTGTGAAAGACGACGGTGCCATAGCCAAGATTTTATAGATGTAGCCTTAGAAAGTAGACAGATGGGAGATTAAGCAACCATGTCTTGCATTGAGATTGTGTAGAGACTTGATGTGCGTTGACCAGACATAAGATCGTTTCCTTGTAGATCACGAATGAAACAAGTTTTCTCCGTAAAAGCAACTTCCAAATCTCCATCACAAAATTGACCGACTGAAAAGAGATTGTGACCGAGACCTTCCACATAATAAACTCTTCTAATTTCGATGTTACCATTGATGTAATCTCCGTAGCCCATAATAGCTGCGAAGTGATCATTCCCGAACCTGACAGTGCCAATGAACTTTGAAATAAAGTTTGATATTGCCTGTCATATGCCGGGAACATCCGCTATCAACAACCCAGAGGATGATCTGTATCACCTGCATTACACACAGACGACACAGATGGAATAGAAGTAGATGTGGAACCCGAAGTGTTAGAGGGTTCCGATGCAGATATAGATGAAACACAAATGTTCATGATTTTAGGTATCCATGTAAAGCCAAGTGTATTATGTAACCATTTCTGCCATCTCCAACTAGTCTTAGCTTTGGTTTTAGTGAATGCACTAGATGATAAGTTCTTCCTAGGAGGTGAAGTGGGTTCTAAGGGTACATCAATGATTAAAGTATGAGCACTAGAAGGCGGTTTACCTAGCACAGACTTAGAAGCAGTAGTGGGCCTAGAGGTATTCCGTTTTCTATTGTTCCGCTTACGAGATAAGATAGTCGTAGCAACACATTTGTCATGACAATCAGAAAACATACTTTTATGACAACCAACACAAGAAGCTTCAAACTTAACATTTAAATTACTTAACGGTTCAACATTCATTACAACACTTTTTCCATTACATTTGTCAGACGCAATATCTAAAGTGGGTGCAACTTGAGTTTTATTCAAATTCCTATGGTGTTCTTCTACTTCAGCATTCTTTATTGTTCTTTTCTTACGTCGCAACTTCCTATTCTTCCTTGTATTGCTCCTAGGCTGTGAAGTGCAGACATTGACAAAGGAGGCAACTATTCCTGTTTCAGCAGAGGGAAGCACATTAGATTATTGTGGTTTGTCATTAGATATTCTAGAGTCAGTTTGAATCTGTTTAGGTGTAGTTACTACAGTGTTACTATCCCTATCTTGCTTAAGTTTCACCAACTCTGCCTTTAGATCATGGATTTTGTGTAACAAATCTAGATTTTCAGAACGAGTGAGTCCGTCTCGTCGTAAAACATCTTTGGTATATGCCAGATGATTATCAACATCTTTTGACGCTTGAGCACGAGTCTTTTTGATTAAATCAAATATGACACTATATTCCTTTTTCACTTTTGAAATTTCTTGTTCATATTTTGAAATTTGACACTTCAAAGACACATTTTGATCATCCAGTTGCTCAAGTTTTGGACAAAGAGTTTTGGTATGCAACTGGTTGATTTTGTTTTGCAAAGCGAGTTCACGATTGTGACAATCTTTTTGACACCATTGAAGACGACGTTTTGCATTGGAAAGTTCGTTTAACAATCGTTCATTTTCAACTTTTAAAGACTTGATTTGTGACACAATATCAGTATTCTCAACATTTTCAACAGAATCAGCAGTGATAAAATCAAATGCATATGCAACAGAATGTAATAACACAACATTATGGATATCAGCAGAGATAACATCTTCCAAGAGTCGATCAACATCTTTTCGTAACATTTTCTCTTTACGTTTTGTATTTGAAATCGATGTTTCTGTTTGTTCGAAAACTCTTTTCATAAGTCCAAGCTCCTTGTGAAAATCCCTTTCCCAATATATAGCACAATTTTTCAAATTTTGGACATGAGGTAAAATTCTTTTCTGAAGAATATCTCTTTGTGCACGTGCAAGAGGCGATTGAAAATGTTCAACTTTTATTTCAGAATGAAATTCAATTTCACATTCCAAAAGTTTGATGTCCGAAATGAATGCTTCAAAATATTTTATAACTTTACATTGTTCGGCTAATGGTTTTATTTCACAAAGTGAAGGTAAAAGACCATTAATTTGTACAGTATTGGAAAGGGGACCCTTAGAAGTAGGTGTGATAACCCAAGGTGTGTTAGAAAAATCCTGTTGTGTGACAAAAGTAACGGCTTTTGAATAGTTAAATGGTTTGTTATAAACAACATTTTCCATTTTTGACCGACTCTCGTCATATGCATCAAATTCCTCTTGACGATTATATTCAACAACACTCATAATGGAATCATCAATTCTATGTTCTGCACTGTAAACTTCAGGATTTGGTTTGAATGCTCTATTTGAAAACTTTGGTTTGTAATCAGCAAGATTCGGACCATATCCATTTGGATTTGGTTTAAAAGTAAACTTTTGAATCGTTGTGATTGATTCACTATGTTTATAAACAACGTGAAACTCCTTGATTTTGTTTTGTAAATCAACAATTTCTTCAAGATAGTCATCTATTCGTTTCGTGGAATGTTTTTTGTACTCAGAGAACTGTTTTTGACAGGTTAACAATTCAGACTTGGATTTTTGAGTTTCCAAAGTAAGAGCGTTAAGTTGTTGTTTATGATCATATTTCAGTTGTTCTATTTGAGACAACAAGGCATTCTTGGATGTGACTAGATCACGTATCTGTCGTTCTAATGATTTTTCGTTTTGGTAAGATTTAGCAAAAGCGACTTCAATTCACATTTTTCTTGAGTTTTAAAAATGTTGAGTTGCCTTTTTAAGCATCCAATATCCCTGGTTAACAATGCATTTTTATTTTTTAATTGCTGATTGAGTTCCCAACATTGTTCCATTTGGGATTTTTGGTCATTAAGTAAGAGGTCAATATCTAGATTAGGCAAAGGTTCAACGTGTTCAACGTGAGTCTCAACATGATCATTATTCAGACCCTCAAGTATAACCACGGAGTCAACTTGATTATCAATGGTAACCAGGAGGTCATCTTGATCGTCAAATGTAACTAGTGGATCTAGTTGAGTATCATCAGAATGAGATGTGGACGGCTCATGTTGAACATTCTGAGCCTCGTCAGATTCAGATGTTGGCAGAGATATTAGATTAGTGATGAATATGGTTTGATCTGGTACCCGAGACAAGCCGTCAGTGTCATACATTGGGCATGAATCACTCACGTGGAGTTCGTGCATGCTTGCCATCAACATAACTGCTGCATTAGCCTGCAAGTCCTCCATATCATCATCTGAGTCTGTATCTGCCATAAAACTCTGTTCTTTGTTTGTGAGGGTTCCACCAGTTTCATCCTTGAGAGCCAAAAGTAGAGCCTCTTTGTGATAAGCACTGCCTCTAGTCCTCGGCTTTGGGCATGCATTAGCCAGGTGACCCTTCTCATTACAGTTATAGCAACGAAGACCATTAATCCCATTCTGAGCATTACCCTGTTCAACCACTTGAGCCCTTTGTTGTTGTGGGGCACCCATGTTATTCCTTCCCATTGGATTAAACCCTTGACCACCGCCCATCTGACGAACATTACCTCGATTCTGAACTTCAACACGTCCATTGTTAACAACAGCCGGATTCCTTGTGTTGGATGAGGTACGAATGCGATTGTTGGATTTGTTTGAGTATCGGCCGAAGGCTCTAGCAATCATGACAAACCCTTGCTGCAATGCATCGAAAGTTTCTGTATCCTTATTAGATTCACTGTAAAGTGCTTGATCATTGTTGTTGTTGTATGGAACCAATTGAGTTTCTTGCGATTGGTGCTGTGACGGATCCTAAGGTGTTATCTTAGCAGATGGTTGAGCAGCGGGTTGTGGAGGATTTATGAATACAGTTTGTAAGGTCGGGAATTGAGGATAACAAGCTTGAGCCCACAATGCTAATTGTTGATTATCAGGAAGTGAAGGTGAAACAGGTTGTCCACGGATAACCCTTTCTTTGTCAACTTCTTTTTGGTGGGGCTTCAAATAGTCGTACAACAATCCGTATGTAGCATGATGAAGATTCTTAGCTTGACGGATGAAAATGACATACTTTTCCCAATCATGACCAAGACTACTCAGGAACTTAGTGTTGACTGCAATTCTAGGCATGATGATGTTGTGTTTGTCCAAGTCATTGATGATGTCTGAGAATCGATGATGATATGAATCTAATGTCTCTCCTGGTTCAATCATGAAGTGTTCATAAGCCAAGTAGATTTTGGATTCCATGTCTTCTTGATTGAGTTCTGTGCCTTCCATGAGAAGATGAATATGCTCCCACATTGCTTTAGCAGTCTTTTGAGCATCAACACTTCGAAGGATCGGATTGGGTAATCCCAAAAGGATGTATTGCATTGCTATTTCATCGGCTTCAAAATATAGAAGTTCATCAGCAGTGAGGTCATTAATACTTTCAATGTTGGTGACATCACCTCTTGGTGGATTGGCATTTGGATCTCCGGGTGTAACAACAGTAGGCATCTGAAATGGACCTTCCATGATGACCTTCTTCAAGAACTTTCCATGTGGCTTCTTTAGATCACAAAACCTAAAGAACCTTATCACCCATTGATCATAGTTTCCAGGAGTGAGCATTGGAGGTCGATCAAGTGATCCAGCTTCATGTATGGATTGTTGGCTACTTAAAGCTTCACACATCTTTCCAAACCAAGACGGTTTCTTCATAGTATTCCTGGACGGATGTTGATTGTGAATGTTTGTGTAAGGTTGTACTTGAAGACTAGGGGGTGGTTGAATCATTTGTGGTTGAATAGCTCATTGAGGAAATTGTTGTTGAAATTGTTGTTGTTGTTGTTGTAGTTGTTGATAAAATTGTTGTTGTTGATTGAGTTGTTGCTGTTGTTGTTGAGGATACACATGAGGGAAGTAGTTAGAGTATGGTGGTTGAGACATCTTGAAACTTGTGTTGTAAAATGGATCTTTGTAGTCGAGTGAAACTTTGTTGATGAAGTATCCTTATGCATAGAAACCAAGTTTAGGCAAAGAAAACCTTAGGCGTAAAAACACCAACTTACGCGTAGGATTAGCTTACGCGTAGGGTTAAGTAAACCTTAGCTTATGTGTAGACTAAGAGATTAGAAGTAGAATGCTTATGCGTAAGATTTGCTTATGCGTAAGACAAGGCTTAGGCGTAAGAAAATGCTTAGGCGTAAAGATTCTACGCGTAAGTGTTAGCTTAGGCGTAAAACTAGGGTTTTGCCCAAAATCCTTTACACTTATTCCAGTGCAAAAGATATCCAAAGTCGAAGTGTTTTCAGGCTTATCCAAGCAAGAAAACACTGAGTAAACCAAGAACACTGAAGATCAAACTTTGAAACGCTTACGCGTAACAACTAGGGTTTTGTTATGCGTAAGTTTTGCCAAAACTGAGATTTCTGTCAAAAGTGTTTCTAAACCAGATTTTAGTGATGAAACAACTTCAATATCACCAAAATAACACAAAAGTGTGAAACTTGATGATCCAAAACGTTAACACACCTTACGCGTAAAACAATCTACACGTATCAAATCAAGCTTAAAACCAAAGAAATACACGTAAAGTTTGAAATTTTTTGCCAAAAACTTAAACTTTAACACCTAATAACCTTAAAAGTAAAAGAATCTTGGATTTGAAAGTGTAAAAAATGAGTTTTTATGCGTTTGAAAGATTTGGTACCGAGACTTACGCGTATACTTAAAAAACGTCAAAAACAAAATCGTTCACCCAACTATTTGGCGATTGATACCACTGTTAGGTTCCCATATTAGTAACACAAGCATCAATATAAGAAAGGATATGAAGGAAGGATCGGATGAACACACACACACTCTACGCGTAGGACTTGAGAGAAAATTTGTTGGAATCACTCCTAAACCTAAATCAAGTGTTAGTAATTTACATGTAATAGTTAGCTTAATTATGGCCTTTATGTTTGTTATTAGCCTTAAGCTTATGTAGAAGGCCCATGAGCTTAGGCCCAAGCCCATAAAGGAAAGGAAGGGAACTAGGAGTGTTGCCCTAGCTTCCCTCCTATAAATACTCTTGTATAACCCTCACTTGAGGGTTGGTTGTTCAAGTTATTTCCTTTCACTCACTCTCTACGCATAACCGGTCTTAGTCTAAACGTGTGTGTGTGTTTGGTTTACTTGTTCATCCGCCTCTTCTCTTTCTAGTAAGCTTGTGTTGTAAACTAGTAAGCTTGTGTGTTTGGTTTACATGTCTCAACCACCATACTCTAACTATTTCCCTTATACTTATTCTCAACGACAACAACAACTAAGTCCACAACATCAACAATGGAATCAACAACAAGCAATTTATCAACAACAATTTAATCAACAACATACTCCACAACTTGGAGCAATTCCTCCACCACAAATGGTTCAAACACCGCCAAGTCTTCAAGTTCAACCCTACACAAATGACTTCAATCAACATCCATCAAGGAACACTATGAAGGAACCCACTTGGTTTGCAAAGATGTGTGAAGCTTTAAGCAGCCAACAATCAATTCATGGGGCTGGATCACTTGATAGACCTCCAATGCTCACTCCAGGAAACTACGATCAATGGGTGATAAGGTTCTTTAGGTTTTGTGATCTGAAGAAGCCACATGGAAAGTTCTTAAAGAAGGTCATCTTGGAAGGTCCATTTGAGATGCCTACTGTCATTGTACCCGGAGATCCTAATGCTATTCCACCAAGAGATGAACAAACAAACATTGCTACTGTTGCAGATTTAAATCAAACAGAACTTCTACACTATGAAGCTGATGAGCTTGCAATGCAATATATCCTTTTAGGATTACCTAACCCAATTCTTCGAAGTGTTGATGCTCAAAAGACTGCAAAGGAAATGTGGGACCATATTCATCTTCTTATGGAAGGATCTGTACTCAATCAGGAGGATTTGGAATCCAAAATTTACTTGGCTTATGAACACTTCATGATTGAACCTGGAGAGACACTAGAGTCTTATCATCATCGATTTTCAGACATCATCAATGATTTGGATAAACACAACATTATCATGCCAAGAATTGCAGTGAATACTAAGTTCCTGAGTAGTCTTGGTCCTGAATGGGAGAAGTATGTCATTTTTCTCCGTCAAGCGAAGAATATGCATCACTCTACATATGGATTGTTGTACGATTACTTGAAGCCTCATGAAAAGGAAGTTGATCGGGAAAGGATTCTCCGTGCTCAAATTGCTCCACCTACACATCCGGAAAATCAACAACTTGCCTTATATGCTCAACAAAGTTATCCTCCTCAACAAGCAACTCAACCAACTGCCTCAGTCACACCAAATGATCAATCACAGCAACCTCAACAAAATCAATTGGTTCCTTACAACAACAACAATGATCAAGCACTTCATAGTCAAACTAGTGAGGAATCCGATCCGTTCAAAGCATTGCAACAGGGATTTGTTATGATTGCTAATGCTTTTAGCCTTTATACCAACAAATCCAACAATCGTATTCGTTCCTCATCCAATACACGAAATCAGGCTGTTGTGAACAATGGACGAGTTGAAGTTCAGAATCGTGGTTATGGTCGTCAAATTGGAGGCGGTCAAGGGTTTAATGCTATGGGTAGGAATAACAACAGAGCTCAAGTGGTGGAACAGGGAAATGCTCAGAATGGGTTGAATGGTCTTCGATGCTACAACTGCAATGAGAAGGGACACCTGGCTAATGCATGCCCAAAGCCAAGGACTAGGGGCAGTGCTTATTTCAAATAGGCTCTCCTTTTGGCTCTTAAGGATGAAGCTGGTGGATCTCTCACAAACAAAGAACAGAGCTTTATGGCAGATGCAGACTCAGATGATGATATGGAGGACTTGCAGGCCAATGCAACTGTTATGTTGATGGCTAATATGCATGAGTTACACATGAGTGAAACAGGCCCAGTGTATGACACTGATGGCTTGTCTCAGGTACCCGAACAAACCATCATCATATCTGAACTAATATCTCCGCCATTATCTGAATCCGGCACGGCTCAGACTGTTCAAAATGAGTCATCTACATCTCATTCTGACGATTTTCAAATAAACCCTGTAGTTACATTTGACGATCAAGATGACCTTATGGTTTCCTTTGATAATCAAATTGACTCTGTGGTTGTACTTGAGGATCTAAATAATGATCATGTTGTGACTCACGTTGAACAAGCCGAACTGTTGCCTCATCCAGATTTTGCTCGTTTAATTCAAGACCATCAAATCAAAATGGAGGAATGTTATGCATTAAATAAGGACTTAAAAAGAAAAAATGCACTGTTAACCAAGGATTTTGAATGCTTACAAATGCAACTCAACTTTTTCAAAACTCAAGAAAACCGTGAAAAAGGTTTTGAAGCCGCTTTTACTAAATCTCATCAAAACGAAAAATATTTAGAGAGACAGATGCGTGATCTAGCCGCTTCGAAGAATGCTTTGTTGTCTGAAATAGAACAACTGAAACATGAACATAAAAAACAAATTAACGCTCTCACCTTGGAAAATAAAAAAGCTAAGGCTGAGTTGTTAACTTGTCAAAAACAGTTCTCCGCATACAAAAAGCATTCCACGAATCCGGTAGATGACCTTCTTGAAGAAATTATCGGCTTGGAAAACAAAATTAAAGAGTTTAAAACTGTTGTTTACAAACATGGTGAATCAGTAACAGCTATTGAAAAGTTTACTTTAAAACCCAATCCAAAAGGATATGGACCGAATCTAGCTGATTACAAACCAAAGCTTTCACTAAAAACATTCAAACCAAATCTTGAAGTTTCGAGTGCAGAATATAAAATTAATGATACTGTTATGAGTGTTGTTGAATATCCTCGTCAAGAGGAATTAGATGCAGAAGACGAGAGTCGATCAAAATTAAAAACTGTTGTTTACAACAAACCTTTTAATTATTCAAAACCGGTCACTTTTGTCACACCAACGGATTCTTCTAACACACCAAGGGTTATCATCAAAACACCTGAGTCTTCTAATGTTAATCCCCAACCAGATTATGCACAAATTTATGGTCCTTTACCTTCCATCAGTGAAGTAAACTCAAAACCTGAAAATCGCAAAATTCTTAGATATTTTGATATTTTCATGGCTAACCTCAAAAATTTAGAACATGAGATAGAATATCATTCTGAAATCAAAGTTCAACACTTTCAATCGCCTCTGGCACGAGAACAAAGAAACATTTTTCAGAAAAATCTTTTACCAAATGTTAAAAATTTGAAAAGTTGTGCATTGTCTTGGGAACGGGACTTTCATAAGGACTTGGAGTCATGAAGGTCGTTTTCGAGAAAACTGAAACATCTATTTCTAATACTAAACGTAAAAAGAAAATGTTGAGAAAAGATGTTGATCGACTCTTGAACGATGTTATCTGTGCTGATATCCATAATGTTGTGTTATTCTATTCCTTACCACATGCATCTGATTATATCTCTGCTGATAATGTTGACTCTGTGGTAACTGTTGAGAATACTGATAAGGTGCTTCAAATCGAGTCTTTAAAAGCTGAAAATGAACGATTACTTAACGAACTTTACAATGCAAAACGTCGTCTTAATTGGTGTGAAAAATATATTCACAATAAACAACTTGGGTTTCAAAAGAAAATCGTTCAGTTGCGTGAAAAATCTTCTGATCCTAAATTTGCGCAACTAGATGATCAAAACATGTCTTTGAAAGGTCAAATCTCAAAATATGAACAAGAACTTGTAAAAGTTAAACAGGAATATGGTGTCATATTTGATTTACTCAATAAGACTCGTCATGAAGCATCAAATGAACTTGATCACTATCTTGCTCACACTAGAGAAGTTATGAATTTTGCTGGTAATATTCGTTCTGAAAATCAAGATTTGATTCACACTATCTCTAAGTTAAGAGAAATGTTAGGAAAGTTTGAACAAATTCCGCCAACCATCATTAAGAGATTAGCACCAGTAACACTTAGTAATCGTGCACCTAGAATCCCTACTGCCAAATCACAAGTTGCTAACGTGCTTCCTTCTACTGAAACAGGAATAGTTGCGTCTTTTCCAAACGTCCGCACTTCACAGCCTAGGAGCACTCAATCGAAGAATAGGAAGTTGCGACCTAAGAAAAGATCAATAAGGAATGCTAAAGTAGAAGAACACCCTAGGAATATGAATAAGACTCAAGTTGCCTCCACTATAGATATTACGTCTGGCAAATGTAATAGAAATAGTGATGTAACGAATGCTAAACCGTTAAGTACTTTTGATATTCAGTCTGATGCACCTTGTGTTATTTGTCGTAAAAGTATGAATTCTGATTGTCATGACAAATGTGTTGCTAAAGCTATAATCTCTCGTTTACGGAATCCTAAGAATCGGAATACCTCTAGGCCCACTAATCATTCTAAGTCTGTGCTTGGTAGACCGCCTTCTTTAGATTCTACGTCATGTGTGGTTGTCCCTGTAGCTCCAGTTTCACCTCCTAAGAATGTAGTACCACCTAGTGCATTCACAAAGACTAAAGCAAACAGTAGTTATAGATGGCAGAAATGGATATATAACACATTAGGATTTAAATGGATGCCTAAAGTTATTAATGTGTGTATGTCTACTATCACTGCTCCGGAACCCTCAAACATTTCGGGTTCCACATCTACTTCTATTCCATCTGTGTCGTCTGTGTGTAATGCAGGTGATACAGATCATTCTCTGGATTATTGATAGCGAATGTTCCCGACACATTACAGGCAACCTTAAACTGTTATCAAACTTTATTGCAAAGTTCATTGGCACTGTCAGATTCGGGAATGATCACTTCGCAGCTATCATGGGCTACAGAGACTATATCAATGGGAACATCGAAATTAGCAGGGTTTACTATGTGGAAGGCCTAGGTCACAATCTGTTTTCAGTAGGTCAGTTTTGTGATGGAGATTTGGAGGTTGCTTTCAGGGAGAAAACTTGTTTCATTCGTGATCTACAAGGAAATGACCTTATGTCTGGCTCGCGTAATTCTAGTCTCTACACTATCTCTATGCAAGACATGGTTGCTTCATCTCCCATCTGCTTACTTTCAAAGGCAACATCAACAAAATCCTAGCTATGGCACCGTCGTCTCTCACATCTAAACTTTCAAACCATCACCAACCTTGCTCGACACAAACTAGTTGAAGGTCTCCCACGATTCTGGTATTCAAAAGATCACCTTTGCTCAGCCTGTGAACAAGGGAAAAGCACTCGTGCTCATTTTCCTTCAAAGGTGGAACACAGCTCTCAGCATGTGCTTCATCTTCTTCACATGGATTTGTGTGGCCCAATGCGCGTGCAAACGATCAATGGCAAACGCTACATCTTAGTAATTGTTGATGACTACTCACGATGGACTTGGGTCTACTTTCTTCGAAGCAAAGACCAAGCTCCACAAATGATCATCACCTTTCTCACGAAAATTCAAGTTCAGCTCCGGAACACCGTCCGCCAAATAAGAACAGACAAAGGAACTGAATTTGTTAACCAAACCCTTCGTAAATTTTATGAGAAAGTGGGAATTCAGCATCAAACATCTATTGCACGTACACCAGAACAAAACGGAGTTGTTGAAAGACGAAACCGAACGTTAGTGGAAGCTGCAAGAACAATGATAATCAATGCTAAACTTCCAGATTACTTGTGGGCAGAAGCTGTATCTACTGCATGCTATACTCAAAACCATTCTATGATCACAAAACGCCACAACAAAACACCTTTCGAGCTTGTCCACAACCATAAACCGAATCTCAAATACTTTCATGTATTTGGTTCCCTATGCTATCCGAATAATGATCGTGATGATTTTGGAAAACTCAAAGCCAAAGTCGACATTGGAGTCTTTATTGGATATTGTGAGAATTCTAAAGGTTACCGGATCTGGAATCGTCGTACAAAACAGGTGATGGAAACGATTCATGCTCATTTTGATGAACTCACGAAAATGGCTTCTGAGTATAACAGCTTAGAACCCGGTCACAACCGTTTAAACTTCCCCCAACCCCCATCATCAGCTGAACAAAGCCCCCAGCTCACTCGTCAACAAATGGAAAGGTTATTTGCTCCGCTGTTCAGTGACGATGTTGATGAACGTGCTCCAGGTGTATCCGCTGTTTCCGCTGCACAACCTGATAAAATTCTTATACCTGATACACCTGCTACAACAACTACTGTTGAAGAAGCACCACCAGTTGACTCCACCACAACAGTTGAACAAACCGCTTCCAACAATGATGAACTGGCTGATGATATTCTGAATGAAGTACCCCCACCTGCAGATTTTGATCCAAATGCGTTCTTTAACCCGTTTGCTAATGACACTGCTGCACCTGATGTCGCGGAATCATCAACAAACCATTTGAATCCTCAGAATCTGCACAATGTATACCAACATCAACCCTCTACACATCGTTGGACAAAAGACCATCCTCTGGCAAATATTATTGGCAACCCGAATCAACCAGTCGTTACGAGACAACGTCTTCACACAGATGGTGAACATTGCATTTATGCACTCACTGTCTGCCAATCTGAGCCTAAAAACATTAAAGACGCAATGACAAAAGATAACTGGATTGAATCCATGCAAGAAGAACTCAACCAATTCAAACGTCTTGAAGTATGGGAACTGGTTGAAAGACCAACAGGGGTCTACGTCATTGGTCTCAAATGGATTTGGAAAAACAAATTGGATGCTGAAGGGAACGTCATCCGAAACAAGTCACGTCTAGTTGCTAAGGGTTATCGTCAGGAAGAGGGAATAGACTTTGAAGAATCTTTTGCTCCGGTTGCTCGTCTTGAGGCTGTTCGGATATTTCTCGCGTTCGCGGCTCATATGAATATGACGGTCTTTCAGATGGATGTCAAAACTGCGTTTCTCAACGGACAACTGAAAGAAACGGTTTATGTCAGCCAACCCGAAGGATTCGTTGATCCTGAGTTCCCGAACCATGTCTACAAACTGAACAAAGCTCTTTATGGTCTCAAACAAGCCCCTCGGGCATGGTACGATAAGCTATCATCTTTCCTCATTGCTAATAATTTCATCAAAGGTTCGGTTGACCCAACTCTCTTTATACAATATCACGGGGCACATATCTTAATTGTTCAAATTTACGTGGATGACATCATTTTTGGGTCTACACATAAAAAGTTTTCAATCGCTTTTGCAAAACTAATGAAGAAAAATTTTGAAATGTCCATGATGGGTGAACTTACGTTCTTTCTAGGACTGCAAGCTCATCAATCTCCCCGTGGTATTTTCTTGAGTCAGTCCAAATATGCCCTTGAATTGTTAAACAAATTTGGAATGAAAACCTGTGATACTTATGCCACACCAATGACTCATACCAAGAAGCTAGACGCTGATTTACATGGGAAATTAGTGGACCCTACCAAATACCGAAGTATTATTGGGTCTCTCATGTATCTAACAGCTAGCAGACCTGATATTATCTTTGCCGTTTATCTATGCTCCCGTTATCAGTCAAGACCAACTGAAACCCACCTCTCTGAGGCTAAAAGAATCCTCCGATACATCAAGGGAACCATTAACTTAGGGATCTGGTATCCGAAGGATTCTGGTTTTGAACTAATCGCTTTTTCAGACGCTGACCACGCAGGATGCTTAGACTCACGGAAAAGTACTTCAGGAGCACTACAATTTCTTGGTGATAAACTGGTGTCTTGGCAATCAAAGAAGCAGGATTGTACATCGCTGTCATCAACCGAAGCAGAATATGTAGCCATGTCCGCGTGTTGTGCTCAAGTCATATGGATGATAACACAACTCAAAGACTATGGTTACGTATTTGACAGAATCCCGATGTACTGCGACAATCGGAGTGCCATTGCGATCTCGTGCAACTCAGTTCAACACTCGAAATCAAAACACATCGATCTTCGTTATCATTTCATCAAGGACCACGTGGAACAGGGTACAGTTGAATTATACTTTGTGGGTACAGAATACCAATTGGCAGATCTTCTCACCAAAGCCTTGCCTCCCGCTAGGTTTAATGAGTTGGTCCACCGGATTGGTATGAGGTGTTTGACTCAAGAGGAATTGGATGACCTCCTAAAACAGTCTTAAAAACCTGTCAAACACCAAAATCTCTTTTGTAAATAATTTTTCAAAAACAAAATACAAAAATTTAAAACCTGATAAAAACAACAAAAATATTCTTCTAATCTAATTTTCTTTCAACATGGCAAGTACATTTCTTCCATCAAAACTTTAATCTTTCAAAATTCAGTATTTTTCCGATCAAGTGTTGAGGGGGAGAGAATTATCACTTAACTGTTTCAAAACATCTGTGTACTTGCATGTTATTATATCCCGGTTGTTTCTTTTATCAATGGTGGTAAATTTTTCTGGTTAAATGACACTCCTCGGACTAAAATTTATAGCCTTTCATTATTTACCTAAGTCCAGGGGGAGTGTCGTCAAGTTTCTTTCTTAACAATTTTTGTTTGGTAACCAAAATGGAAGTTAAATGGCTTTGTATGAAAAAGGAAAAGGTGGAGGGACCAAAACTGTCAAAATGTTAAAGTCATTTTTAATAAAAACACTCTCCACCTAACATTTCACTTCACATTTATTACTCCTAACCAACTAATCCTACGCATAGAATTCATTCAAGAAATCCGAAGTTTTGATCATAAATCTGTAAGTGTTTTTGCGTTTATAACACGTTTCTAAACATTGGTTTTGATTTTCAAACGAATCCAACGGTTAAAATTACGTGTATGGTTGATTTTGTGTTATACGCATACGCGTAAGAACACATGATCATACTTATGTGTTTGAGGTTAAGATAAATGGGTCAAAACGGTTCTTTAACATCAAGGATACTATTGTTACCCTCTGAATCCACCCAGAAACACAAAATGATGGTTTTTCTAATTAGGGTTCTTGAGTCGAATTGGGCGTTTTCAAATGTGAAGGGTTTTGGTCAAAAAGATTGTTGTGTGTTGTTTATATTATGTTAAATTGATGATATCCAGGCTCTATAACAACCCAGAAACACTAATTAAGTCAGAATTAGGAATTAGGGTTTAATGTTCTTGAGTTTGGGTATTTTTGATTCACTGAGAATTGGGTGTTAAAACTTGGTTTATAGACTCTCACAACACCTAGGACCTACCAGAATAAGTTTGGTGCAAATTCCATGGTTAGAATTGTTAAGCGTAATTCTTGAACTATTAGGGTTTTTGACTTACGCGTATGTGTTTCAACGCGTAAACTGTGTAATATGTTTCATGCCATAATCTGCTTTAACATGACTATACATGTTAAGATTGATGATATGATGATTTTATTTCAGGCTTGCTACTTGTAAAATTCAGAATCAAGGTCGATTATTACTCTACGCATAAGGATCACCTTACGCGTAGGCAGTTATGCGTAAGAGAAATCCTACGCGTAACTACTACGCATAAGGTTCTACAATGGGACTACGCGTATCCTGTGAAGGATATGCGTAAACAGTGACCTCTACGTATAAGGTCTACTCTTACGAGTAAGCCTTACGCGTAAGGTCTTTATACGCCTACGCGTAAGCCCTACGCATAAGGTCCCCTTTTCCTACGCGTAACATTTCTTACGCGTAAGTTAGGATCCTACGCATAAGCTTTCGTCTACGCGTATGTCACTTCTGTTTACGCGTAACTTTGCCAAATCTACGCCTAAGCCTTGATAGACCTTCATTATGAATTGTTACGTGTACAAACTTGTTAATAAACAAATCATATCGTCACGAAACCAATAATGTCACTAATAAACTTAATCGTTTAATATGTTGTGTTAAATATGTGATAACATAAACCTTAAAACTTAAAGTTAACTAACTCACGAAACTTATCACGACAACATTGGACTATTGAACAAACAAGTGACTTTGGACTCGTAACAATCTTTAACACTGTACATTCAATAATTAGACAATAAAACCTTCTGTTGACTAACATTATGTCGTTCGATATGTTGGTTCTTTTGGCTAATGTTATTTCAGATCACGACATTGCTGCTCAAATGAATGTGGATGCACCAGAAGTTCTCATAATTGCTGACATCTTCCCTAATGGCTATCCTAGAAAGATTGGAAAGAACAACCTTAGGGTTGACTTTGAAACCCTCACATGCTCTGAATCTTCTTGTCTCATTGCTGTGGATATTCTAAAGAATCATCCCTACCAGAACATGCTCTCACACTCTTCTACAGTACCAGAAATCTACATTCAGCAATTCTGGAATTCAATGCAGAGGATCACAGGTCAAAGTGCAGTGACAGTGACGCTCAATCACAAACAAGTCACCATCACTCATGCAGACTTACGGGCTGTTCTTCTCATTCCTGAAATCGAGGCAACCGACTTCTTTGCCACACCTACTGAGGAGACAGTTCTTCAATTCCTGATTGATTTTGGCTATGATGAAGCTTCAGGAACTATCTCTAAGCATTCTCATGTAGAGCTTAAGAACATTCCTCAACCGTGGAGAACCCTCTACATCATCATCACCAAATCGGTCGCTGGTCGTGATAGTGGATATGAGCATCCCAAGCTCATGGAACTACAAATTTTCTGGTCATTAATCAACAAAAAGGACATCGAAATCGAAGCTCTGATATGGGATGACATGATGTCATTTCACAAGAAACTTGGCTCAAAGATTCCCTATGTCAGATACACAAAATTGTTGATCCAGAGAGCACTTGGATTTAATCCCGATATTCCACAGAGGCTCAATGACCCAGACAATCACGATATGTTGACTGAGCCTACCCTATCAGTCAGAATCAAGGAATCGTCTACAAAGAAACAAGGTGCTGTATTACCTGATCACCTTCTGTCTAAAGAAATCAAAAAGCTCGAGACATACAAAAGGTATCTAGTTGTAGTAAAAGAAGGCAAAGTTGGTCATCTCAATGACAAGTCTTCTGGAACACCTATAAGGAGAACCAGAAGAGGCAGTGCAGGAAGTGCTGCAAGTACTGAAAGTCATAGGAAGTTTCCCAAGAGGAATCCTCCTCGTAAAAGGACTGTTCCTTCTAAGGAAGCTGTTCCCATTCCCTTACCTAAACCTGAACCGCAGAGAAAGCTAATTGACGAGGACTCAGAAGGTACTGAATCAGAAGAAGAGATTACATACTCTGAAACTGCTAAAGATGAAACCACAACGGTATCTAAACCTCCCAGTCCTCCAGCTAACATTGGAAAAGGAAAGACTCTCGTACTTGTGCCATATGAAGAAAGCTCAAAAAGTGATGAAGAGCAACTGGATAAATCCTACAGGAAGAAGTTTAAATTAGTTAGACACCTTCAAAAAGCTAAAGAATTTGAACAAGAACAAATGGGTGGCCGGGAGGGTCGAGTGGTGGTGTCCACTCTTTACCAGGTCCTGATGCGGTTAATCGACCTGATAAGGGATCTGGTGCCACCACTCTTGTGCAACAACAAACACTTGTGGAGGAGTCTACTGATTATAACATTGAGGAACCAGAAAAGGATAAGACTGAGAAAGAGAAAACTGATGAAGAAGCTAAGGCTCAGACGGAAGAAAAGGCTAAATCTAGACAAGATGACGAAGAGAATTATGATGATTATCTTCTCAACAGTCCAACTCATTCCAAGGAGGATACTTCTGCACCTCCTAAGGACCCCGAGCCTCCTCATGTCTCCTCATCATTAGATTCTTCATCTCATTCCTCACCACCACCATCTAAAAGATCAACCAAATCAACATCCAAATCAGTGAAGAAGCCTACTCCATCTTGGATATCTCATGCTCATAAAAGAATTGGGAATGTTGTCAAACAAGTCAGAAAGAAAGACATCCTCCAAAGGAAGATGAATTTGTATGCTGATCAGATAACAGTATATCCATGATGATCTCGACAAGATGCAAGATGAAAGGGCGTATGTCCATAAGCTCATGAAAGATGATCTTCAAGGGAAAATGGACGAAATGATCAAAGGATACACTCACCAGTTCCTTATGGAGGTCGTTCCGAATCTGACAAAGCAGATGTATACCAGACAAGACTGTATCCAAATCTCTTACATCTAGCCAAACAAGCCATGAAATCAACTCCGATGAATTTAAGCATCAATCCAGTTGAATCTACAATCTTCTCAGATGATGAATTAGTGAACCGGCTAGTAGCACAAATGTCGAAATGCTCTGCAACATTTTCCTCACACGAAGCTAAACTGTTTGAAGCTTTATTGGAATACCAACTCAGGTCATCATTCCAAGAAGAAGCTGTTAGGCCCAAACGTTCAAGAGATGATGAAGACAAAGATTAGGATAAGGATAAAGAGCCCAAATGCTCAAAGAAGTCTGATGTATCATCCTTTATTCAGTATTCGATGCAAACTCCACCACAACGGACTCCTACTCAACAAAGATCTTCTCCTCCATCTTCTACTGATAAACCTCAGGATTCATCTGAGTTACCGCCCGAGACTCAAAAAACCGGTGATCACTTTGAGTATACGGGTGGTGACGATGAGGAAGTCCGTGAGCCCCTACAACAACCCACCTCTCCCAAACACGTTAAGAAACCAGAATCCTCATCTAGGCCAAAACAAAAGAAGAAGAAGGCGCAAATGACTGACATCGTATCATGGCTAGATGAAGATACAACACAGGAGTTTGAATGGTTTTCTACACTTATCAATTCCACTCCCTACCCTGAAGAAGGTCAAGATCTGGTAGACGGTAATACTTTGGAGCATGCTAAGATTATGCAAGAAAAGTTCCATGTGAAGAAGATGACGAAATCCGAGTTGAGGCGCATCAAGAATGAAGCTTTTCAACTGTGGAAAGATAGCTCAGAAAGTGCCATCGAGGTCGAATATCACCTTGAAAACATTGCTCGAGCTATGTCTAACAACATGGATTGGCTCAACCCAGAAGCAAACATCGACTTCACCAAACAGGACAACCCTCCATACTACACCGACTGGTCAAAACCTCTACCAACAATTGGCCAACCAGATGAACCTAGGATTCCATTCAGATATTTCTTCAACAAAGACTTGGAATTTCTTCTACACGGTGGCGATGGATCAAGGAAATACGCTACATCTTTGACACTTCCATTCCCAGCAGCCATATACTCAAACTGCATAGCTATCGAGGAAAGAGCTAATCACTTGTTCTCCAACAAAGTGGAAGCATACGACCGAGATGCAATGTACGGGATTCATCATTGGCCGGAACGCCGAAGTATCTACTACCGAAGCTGCCAGTTCAGAAGTCTCAACATGTAGTGTTCAGTACTAAGGATATCGTTGCCATCAAACACGTTGATCTGTCGACCAAATGGGACTACACTTTTCTCAAGAAGATTATGGTCAAAAGGCAAGATGAACGGGATTATGCATTCTCTGAAGCTGACTTTGAGAATTTGTCTCTCAACGACATTGAAGACATGTACCTTGCCAAAGTACAGGGTCGCATGAGGCAATTTTCAACTGAAGTACAACGTGAATTCATCAAGTCACTGCTCATCTTCATCAGAAGCATAGTCATCAAAGAACGTGTAGAAGATCTCCAACTGCTGTTGAATCATATCAAACCCGTGTTAACTTCACTCCACCTCAGCTTGATCTTCCCGACATCAACCAGCTCTCACAATATACACTCATCAGCAAACCATTCGGCATTGTTTACCGCAGTGAACTTCGACGAAATTACTTAATGACGTGTAGCGATCTTCACAAATTTGGGGATCACACTTTAAAGATGGTTAGGGACGAATTGGCTTATAGGTTGAAGGATATACGTCAAATGATTGGGTCTCCTAAGCGATGGAATTCTCAGGATCGAAGGGATGTGAGGAGAATCATCAAGATGATTGATGAAAGGTTGTATAGAAGGGATCAGTTCAGAAGATTGGAAAGCTATGTTGGTGGTCGATCCAGGATTAACATCACCGGCTTTCAACGCCCGATTCACACTCCTGGCGACATCTCTGGACTTCCTGGTACCCCTTGAATTGCTTCTTTCATTATAAATTTGGATGTGTGATTATATATGTCTATGGCTTGTGCACACATTACAGTGTACAACCCGTTCTTGTCAAGAAAGGACCCTGTGGTACGCTTCAGTGCCACAATCCTTATAAAAGGAGCGAAAGCTTCTTACTTTTGAGTAAAACCTATCAAACCTTTCATTTTTCAAGGTTTTGCTCAAAAGGACAAGTACTTCCCCGTATGATTTTCAAAACCTCAATCGTTTATATCACTTGTTGAGGGGGAGTACTTGAAATTAAAACTTTGTTCACAAATTGTTCATAGTGGTCATCTTCCCGCAACACTCGAAATGGTCATATTTATTCTCAACTTTTCAAAAATAACATTTTATATGCCATTTTTGAGGGGGAGAAAATTATGTGATAAGAAATATGTTGTGTAAATGCAAATGAATCTTTGTGTAATAGACTTAACCAACGAATTGACGGTACTAAACTGTTAGTAACTCGAAAAGACTTGTCCTGGACGGGTAATAATTTCAAGCTAGTTCGCTAGTAATGTAAATGTGTCTCGCAAAGGACTTGTCCAAGTAGAAAGTAACATTCGAGAAACTCTTGGTAGACATGAACTCTGACGGGTATGACAACCTTTCGAGGTTTGTCTACACCTTCAAGGTAGTTATTAGAGCTAGTTGTCACCTAAAAGCTGACAATGTAACTCTTTAACTATGCAACGTAACCGTGTCTCGCGGGGGAGTGTCTATCTTGAGTTGATCAATTCAAAAGTGTGCGCTCTTCCCACACAGTGCAGATTTCCGTCAAAACTCTAAAGCACATGTGGAGGGGGAGTATTTCTGCTAAAAGATAAAACTCTCACAGTGGTTCAAACTTGTTTTTCATTTACAAACCCTTTGAGAGATTTTCTTGAAAATTGGTTTTCTGGCAACATAGGTTAGTCATGGAGTGATAAGGTGACTAAGGTTAGGAATAACCGTCCTATGATCCGCCAGAGCCGGAGGGATCTACCCAAGGACATCATAAATAGTTAGTACTTAGAAGTCCTTAGGTACGATGATAAAAAGGAGAAAATGAGAATCAGATAAAGAAGGAGTTGAAGAATTAAAAAGAAATGCAAAGAAAAGGGTGAAAAGAAATAGCCCTCCAAATTATTCAACTTAGGGCAGACACCGAGTTCAATTCATATGCTACTGGTTGTCACTTAGTGACGCCAGTATTGAAGATTAAAAGTCGTCATGGACCCAGTGACGCATGCACTAAACCTTCTTAACCACTCAAGTTTCTCTCTACAGAAGCTTGTTTCATTCTCACAGGGAACCCTACGTAAACTATTGGCTTTCTCTTAGAGATCGCTGGTATTGAAGAAGGAGACCCTCTCCCTAGTCTCCGCTCAGGAAAACCAAAACGCACTATTGAGTCTAGAGCCACGAGATTCATCAAAAGATCTCTTAGGTACACTTGACATTTCATCACTTGACGTTCAACAATAAGAATTTCAATGGTACATTATCGAGTCCTTCACAGATCTTAGCAATCTGTCGAGAACATTTATGAGAGGTTCACAACTGTGATCCTCAGTGATTGAATGGAAACTCCTGCCAGGGTCAACATCAAACAGCCCTGACAGCAGGTCACTTTGGTAACTCCCCGTGGATTATGCTTAGTGTGTCTCAAACGGTCTACAGTCGTGAGGTGATGCTTCGGTGTACCTCAACGACTCATCTGAACTGTAGGTGTACTTCGGTACATCGCGTTATCTCACTTGTGGGACTCCAGTTCAGGAACGGCCCTTGTAAGAATTAGAGTTGTGTTTTCACACTATGCTGTTAACACTCTCGAAGTTCGAACCTGTAAGTGCCAGAATCCGCTTATTACTAACTGTTTGAAATGTTTTCTTCTTATGGAAGCTCCGGAGCAGGATGATCGTGCAGATTCTTCTCATGCTCACGCCAACATTATCACTAATGGAAGTTCTATTCAAAAGCAACACAACAGTCAAAATGATTCTTCATCAAATCAAAGAATCTACAAAGTTAAAGACTTAAAGAACTTCATCAGTACTAAATTCCAACGTCAAAGAGCGTGTGAACATGTTGAAGAATGACGTGGAGACACTGTAGCGGCAAAGCAGACCTGAGGCAGACTTGATGCAGACAACAACATACTATCACTTACACCACAAAGAACAATGATCAAAGAACAAAGTTAATGATGATGTCAAAGCAGAACCGTTTAAAGAAAACAATTTCTCTACACTGGGGAGATTGTTCGAATTAAGGAAATTCTTCTCACAAGAAAGAAGAATGTCAGAAGACGTCAAAGCTACTATTACATCAACACCTTCACCGTTTTTCATCACTAACACTTAGGGGGAGATTGTTGGAATCACTCCTAAACCTAAATCAAGTGTTAGTAATTTACATGTAATAGTTAGCTTAATTATGGCCTTTATGTTTGTTATTAGCCTTAAGCTTATGTAGAAGGCCCATGAGCTTAGGCCCAAGCCCATAAAGGAAAGGAAGGGAACTAGGAGTGTTGCCCTAGCTTCCCTCCTATAAATACTCTTGTATAACCCTCACTTGAGGGTTGGTTGTTCAAGTTATTTCCTTTCACTCACTCTCTACGCATAACCGGTCTTAGTCTAAACGTGTGTGTGTGTTTGGTTTATTTTTTCATCCGCCTCTTCTCTTTCTAGTAAGCTTGTGTTGTAAAACTAGTGACCTAACAAAATTTAAGAATAAGTAAAATGTAAATGTGAACAACCAACCATCTAAGGATGGTTTACATGAGGTATTTATAGGAGGGAACTAGGGCAACACACCAAGTTCCCATCATTTCCTTATTGGGCTTTGCATAGGCTCATGGGCTTTCTACATGAGCCTAGCCTTGATTACTAACATAAAAGCCTTAATTAAGCTAACTATTACATATTAATTACTAACACTTGTAATCTAGTTTAGGAGTGATTCCAACACAAACCATACACGACATTCCTTACTTAGAACAGTACAAACTTAATACTATCAGTACTAATATTTCTACTATCAGTACTAACTAGTTAATACTTATCAAACAATACTATTAGTACTAACTTTACTACTATAAGTAATAACTCCCAAAAACAAATTTCCCAACAATCCTCCTCTTAAATTGTGATTGGGTTTCAGAATCAAAAGTTTCTTCAGCCTTTGAGGATTCTTCCAAACTCACTTTCTGCTAGGTCTTCCAGCATGGTCGAATATTTTTATCAGCAACTCCTTAGCCATGTCTACTGCATTACCCATCCTTAAAGTTCACATGACCTAGCCTTCTATGCCATAACATAGATTCATCCAAAGAAGCTATAGCAACTAAACATGTAAGATTGTCTTTGGGCACTATGTTTTTCATATTGACACTGTACATATTGCTTTTCCTAGGAAACTTAAGTAGAACCTGATCATCACTAGGCAACTTAAAGTTAGGAGATAAAACCAAGCAATCAGTATCTGTGAATAGAACAAAATTCCTCTTGTCACACATTTGTGACACACTGAACAGGTTGTATTTGAGTTCTTTCACATAGTACACACCTTCAAAGTCCAAATTACCAGTCTTGATTGTGCCTTTACCAGTAACTCTTCCACCAATTCCTCCTCCAAAAGAAATATATCCTCCATTCAAATCAGTGAAGTCTGAAAGATAGGATAGATTTCCAGTCATGTGCCTAGAACACCCACTGTCTGAATAGGCAAGATCATCATTATTGTTGGAATGTCCCTGCACGTAAAATAAAGGAAATTAGTTCCTGTTGGGGACCCAAGCCATTACTGACTTGGATCTACCTCGTGCATCAATGTAATCATATTTCTTGAGAGTAACTGATGCACTATTGGGTTGAGTGGTCTTTCTCACCCAACAAGCTGAGGGCTTAACAACATTGCTCTTGTTTCCCTTTGTAGCATTTACTTTAGAGCCAGCAGGTTTCATTTTAGGCTTAAAAGTATTAACTTTTGGCCTATCAGTATTAAGTCTTGGCTCATAAGTATTAACCTTTTTCTTGTAAAACTTGATTTGTTCATCATAAGAATTAAAGGTTTGTGCTGATTTAAAGGACCTTGGTGAAGTAGATGATGATTTTGAAAAGTTTCTTTTGGGTCCTTCACCAAATACTCTGGGTTGTGGTCTACAGTTGTCACAATTCGCAATTTCCGGTCATTTCTCATATTCCACATTCAGCATTTCATAACGATTCGTACATGGTTTTGCATTTTTCATTAAACGTTATTTTCTTATTAAACAAACGTTATCGCGTAAACATTATTTTTGAACATTTGACCCGATACTTCCAAAAATTATTCCAATATATTTTAATACTCATATTAAGATTTTAAAAATGTTATTATTAGTTTACCCAGTGTTTTAAATCTATTTCGTATATAAATTGTTATATTTATATAAATTACGACGGTTTTCTTAAATTCAACCCGATAAATAATTATTCACTCAAATCTTTCAAGAAATGTATTTTTATAACTTTTATGACCTAAATATATTTTATCTTGAACCGTGAAAATTTATTTTTATCTAACGTTACCTTAAATATTCAAATGGGTATACAACTTACTAATATTACTTAACAATACTACAAGTTACAACTTATTTCTACTTAACTATCTTTACTTACACATTTACTTACATCATAAAAATATATATATATACATATATGTATGTATTATTAAATGAATGATTCACCTAATATATATTGCAAGAGATCTTTCAATTATATATTCTTGCACTCAACCTTTTTTCACATACTCATCCAATAATTCAAGGTGTAAAGTCAAGCTTTCTCTTTTCCTCTTTTCTTCTCCACAAATCCGGCCTCCCCATGGTTTGATGAAGTGATCATCAAAGTTTTTCTTATCAAGTTCTACACAATCTAGATACACTCTTTGTTTAGGTTTTGAAATAAAAACCTAGGGTGTTTAAGCTTAATCCTTGGTTCTAATCACCTCATCATATCAATTGTAAGCATAAAACTTCATCTCTTACTTTTTCATATATATTTCATACATTTCATGAAGCCCTCATGATCATATTTGCATTGTTGTGATTTTATTCATTATCATCCAAGATTATCACCCATATGTGCTATATAAATATTTTTTAACAAGTATGTACTAGTTAGAAGTTTATAAAAGTGAGTGGTTTGAAAAATGATTTATCAAAGTAAGTTTTGATCTTTTACTAGTAAAGGTTTGATGTGGTTTATGCTTAATTATATGTCATAAGTAGTCACATAAACCTCAAAAATGGTCTTTTTATCTATTATGGTTCGAATAGCATTTTATTTCTAGTAGGATTGGTGATGAGTAGATTAAGGGATTTATGTGGTGAAGTTGTGGTTAAACAAGTAGAAAAATGGTAATTTTAAAATAAGCGCGGAAGCGCTGTCGAAATTTATAATTTTCCGAAAAGTTAGTCATTTTTATAAGTTTTATTAAAGTTTTAGAAAATAGATTTTTAGTTATGAACGTGGCCTTTCGAACGGACTAAAACGGATTTATAACGAAAAATATACGTGGTTTCCAAGTTACGATTTAAAAACTATAATTTTCCGGAAAATATTCATGCAGTCCGAATTTTAACTGACCCAAACAGTGGCCTTAAAATTTCCGTGAAGTCTCCGAAGTTTAAAAATATATTAGTACTCTTCATTACCTTCGCGTGGATATAAAGAACTTGAAAAACGGACTTAAAACGAGTGATTTATGGTTAACCGAACTTTGAGTCAAAAACGTGCTGAAAACACTATTCACAGCTTTAGTAAGCTGTCAGGATTTTAATCAAGGTTTTTGAGGGCCTAAACGGACGTTTCGGGGGAAATGGACGTTAAAAACGAGTTAGTTTTCCTGTGTATATATTACGTCAAATCCGACGTAAACTGATTTTTCAATTACTAAAACCGTTACATATTTTAACTACATTTTTCACCATTAGCTCAAAAGTATTTATTTTCGACATGAAACCGTCACACATTCAAGTAACAATATTTTTATATAACTAGTTTTCATGTAGCATATTGGGTGATACGTTTTCAAAATCATGCATTCACGACAACATATCATAACTCAAGTCATAACATTCATTTTAGGTCGCGGATAGTTTCCGAGTCTCACTTTCGTGCACTTCATTTTGTTAGCATATCCATCACACCAGGTGAGTTTCATAGCCCCTACTTTTAATTGTTTCCATAACTGTTTTGGGGGAGATACATGCTCAAACTATTTTCATTTACTTTCACAAATATTCTAAACATTTACATACTACTGTGAGTTCATACCCCACTTTTACTCGTTTAAATTCTTACAAACTATTTGGGGAAGATACATGCTTAAATACTTGTTTCACTCTTGCGAATACTCAAACCATTTATACAATTGTGTTGCACTATACTTCTTATACACTTTGGACATTATGTGTGGTTTATTGCGATATGTGCCTTAATGTGCAAAACTTGTTTTCAATTATGCTTCAACATACATACTTTAGCAACTGGTTAACTCCTGCGGGAGCCGGCAGAGAGGTATTGATAGTACTATCGGGCTGACGCCCCCACCCTTGTGTCCTTGATAGACGAGACCTTGGGTGAATATAATCTGTATTCAAGTTATTCAAGGCAATAACAACAAACAAGTTAGACTTCGTCGTGAGGTTCAGTTGGCTGTGATTCTTTGCATTAAGTTTATGTATATATCGTATGCACCTATGTCCTACTTACAAACAAGATTGACAATCATACTATTTTAGCAGTGGGTTGTAAACACACAGGTTGCAAGTTTTGTATGGGCGGGACTTGGAACTGAGTGGATTTACGATGCCTTTGCTTGCAAACTATTCTATATGACCAAAAACTTAGACTTTGCTACATGAACGCTCTTTAAAAGCTTTACTTGTTAACCAAACTCTATGAACTCACCAACCTTTGTGTTGACACTTTTTAGCATGTTTTATCTCAGGTATCTAAGGCATTCACTTCATGGCATGCATATGGACATTTCATAGAGTCGCGGAGACGACGCGTCGCACTTGGGTTTTATACACTTTAAAAACATCGTTTGGATTGTATCAAACTTATTTCCGCACAAGTTGATTTTCATTTGGGACCTATACTTTGTAAACTCTGATTGTTTTAATAAATCAAACGATGTGTTTTCCAAACGACACTTTAGGTCGTTCGATATAACTGTGACTTTGATGCTATGACCGTCATCCCCCAAGGTATTCCATTCCGCTGCAAAACAGGTAATTTGGGGGTGTGACAACAGTATTAACTGGCCTTGCATTATACAAAGGTTTTATGCCAGTTTTGAGAAGAACTGCTCTAGGGGTCATAATGGGTTGGGGTCTCATAGGGTGTCTGCAATGAGCCTGCAGATGAGAGAAACTACCACACATAAAGAAAGATTTATTATACATGACAAATTCATCTCCTAGTTGTTCAGATTTTAACTGGTTCCAGTTTCTCTTGTTACCTCTAGGACTAGATGACCTGTTTCTATATATCTCAGCATATTTAACTGGCTTTCTAACAAGTTTGTAAAATGATCTTACTGGTTTAGTGGCCTGTTCTTGCTTTGGTTCACTAGACTCTACACTAGCCTTTTTATTTTCAGATTTAGACACCTCTGGTAAGGAGGTGTCACTAGCACTTTCAAACACTTCATCAGTCTTTTCAGGAAAAGTACTTTTGATTGTAGGGCCTCGGACAAATGTGGGTTCCTGAAACTCTTTTAAGCCAGTGTGGGCAAGGTCTATACCAGGAGGTGATGGGATACCTCTGAATGGTGGTGGTGTTGTCTTATACCCCATACCTGATTTGGCTTTGCCAACTAATGCTTTTTCCAGGTATCCATCAACTCTCTCAGAGTTAGAATGTTGTGAGTCTTTAAGTTGCTCAACACTTAACTCTATATTATCTTTAATTGTTGTGACTTTCTCTAATTCTTCCTTTAACACATTTATGGTGATGTCTTTAAAAGATATTTCCCTATTAAGCACAGCAGTTGTTTCAGTAAACTTTGACTCATTTTCTTTATAGTGCACAATTTGTTTTTCTAGAACTGCTAAGCCTCTTTTATGATTTGCTAAGTTGTAACTGGTTTTAGCAAGTTCTTCAGACACATTATCAAACATGGTTTTTAGCTCTAAATATTTGTTTAATGGAATATATGTATCTGAACAATTAAGTACCTCAGATACCAAAGCCATGTTGATTGGACTTTCTTCTTCATCAGCCATGAAGCTCCAATCATATCCAGCACCATCCACAGCCGCCATTGCTTTTGAAGAAGAGTTGTCAGCATCACTGTTTCTCCCTTTGCTCCTAGGGCTTCTGCATTCCCAGGCAAAATGCCCAAGCTTGCCATAGTTGTAGCATTCAACCTTTCCCTTGTCAAACCCAGCAACATCTCCATCATTGATCTTAATCTGCCTTCTAGTTTTCTTCATGAACCTTTTTGCCCTCATACTGATTAGGGCAATGTTCCATTTGATGTCCATCTCTTCCATGTCATCTTCATGGATTTGTCTCAGATCATCATGAGTGATCTGGGATCCTTGACTCTGTTTAGCTATGAAGGCATAAACTGTACCTTCATTAATGCCTGCTTCAGTGTCTACAGAGCCATCTGTATTAACATTAGTACTAGGAGTACTAACATCAAAACTATCCACATCATTGCTAGTGACAGAGTGAGCCACAAAGGCTATGTTTTGTGACCCAGAACTGGAAGATGCAACTGCTTTTCTCTTCATGTCTTGTTCAATCACCTTAAAGCTATTGAACAGATTGTCCAACTTCATGGTTTCAAAATCTGGCTTGTTCTTCCATACAATGGCATGAGTGTCCCATTTTGGTGATGGAAGACTTCTAACAAACCTGAGGTTGACATCTTCCTTGGAGAGCTCCACATCCAATACTTCCAATTGACTAACAAGCTTTTGAAGCCTATTATAAACTGAGTCAATAGATTAAGTTGCACCAGCAGTGAAGTTTTCAAACTCTTGCTTCAAAAGAGTCTTCTTAGTTTTGTTGGTGACAGAATCTCCACCGAATCTGGTTTCAATGGCTTTGAACAAACTCTGAGCATCTTTGTGTTTGTTAAAGGTGAGTTGATGATCATCAGGTATTGCCATGAGTAAGAGACTTCTGACCTTGAGATCATTGCCTCTTAGAGCCATTTCTTCATTGGTGATAGGATAACCTTTTTCTTTAACAACTGTCTTACCATTAACTTCTTCAGTGACAGTGGTTTTGTAAGAGTTTCCATAGAGCACAATATTCCACAGCTTGAAATCAAGTACCAAGAAGTACTGCTCTATGCGCATTCTCCAGAGTTCATATTCATTTGGCTACAACTTAGGAACTCTGTTAACAACATTGGATTTGTCAAAATCCATTTCTTCAGATTTGTCACACAGGATCTTCTAAAAACAAAGCTTCAGGACACAAGCTCTGATACCACTTGTGGAGTCCCAAACCTTGGATCTAGAACACTTAGCTTGCAAACGTGTTAGTTGCCTTGGATGGTTCCAAAACAACAATGAGAAAGTTTGTTGTAGATACACACAAGTATGCGGAATCTACTTGAATGTACTTTAGAAGATTAATGTAAACACAATGTAACACCAACAGCTTCAATATTATTAAGCAATAATACGAGTATTCTCCTAGTACTAGGGTTTACAACCTTGAAGCTCTTCTTAAGACGGCTAGAATATGAGATGTATGTTTAACCTAGCTAGGATCTCCTTTTATACACTAAGGAGATCCCTTACAGAGATAACTATGCACTAAGTATATCATATCTTCTATTGGAATATAAGATATGCTGTTACAAACCATACACGACATTCCTTACTTAGAATAGTACAAACATAATACTATCAGTACTAATATTTCTACTATCAGTACTAACTAGTTAATACTTATCAAACAATGCTATAAGTACTAACTTTACTACTATAAGTATTAACTCCCAAAAACAAATTTCCCAACAGAGCTCAATAGTGTTCCTATAGCTTTGGTGGCTTGGTCTAGAGTATTCACCAAGAGTACGGCCTCTTGGCGGGTCAATGATTGGTGGGTCGATGAGTGGTGGCGGGTTATCACCTTCATGATGAAAAGTGATGAGATTACTAACAAGGTCACGAAGAAGGGGGATAGACTACGAGGAAGCTAAAAATGAGAAAAAATCTTACTTGATAGGAATCAAGCAAGGGAACCTAAACGAGATAGAAATCAAACTAGCTATTCTATTCCCCGGCAGCGGCGCCAAAAACTTGATGCGCATATAACGCGTTCGGGGTCAAAGGAACTTCCTTTTCGTCGAGCAAGTTTTTCAACACCCTAGGCAGTGAACCTAATCGTTGTAGTGTAGTATTGGGTAAGCCTCGAGTATTGATATCGTTCTCTAGGGGAATAGGAATGCTAGTAAGAAGTGTACTACGCTAAGGTTGAGGTCGAGGAAGATTATTTTTTATCTTTTTATATATTTTTTTAGAAAGCTAAGGGTAAAATCTCGGGGTTTAGATTTGGGGGTTTGGTACTTCTACCGATTACTCTACTATCTAATTATCTAAACTATGGGTAGTCTTATGTCTATTGATGTGTGCTCGTATGATGATTAAAAATGTGTCTACCTAGATACTATTACTCCCTAGTTATCTTTTATTGGTGGTTGAATTGTCACGTCCTTATTCTTAACGCGTTGTGTACTCTAAGGTCATAGGGTATGCTTTTATCCCTAACTCTTTGAGACTACCTTAAGGTTATTGCCTACGAAATCTCTAGGTTTCATAAACTAACTCTAAGGTTATCTTTGGATGTTTAACCTGCAATTCCGCTACGTGATTTATAAGTTAAGGTTCGCAAAGATTACTCAAGCAATTAAACACAACGATAGCCTAATGCACTCCTAAGCCAATTACATTTAAGATAAGAGACAACCAATCAATAATTAATAACTAGGTTTCATAGATCTAAGAAAACACACAAGAAATTTAGCCGGACATGTTAAACACGCAAGCATACACACATTCAATCGAAGACATAATGAAATCAATGAAGTAAAACACTTATCTTGATGTAAAATAGGGTATGAGAACCCTAAGATACTGTCCAAACCGGACTAAAGTCGTTTTAAGTTTTTACTCCACAAGTCTACCTTTTAAAATTCTGAAAATTCGATATATATATATAATTTTGGGACACCGTCAGATCGCCGTCATTAGGGTTTCGTCTTGGCCAAGTAATAGTTGGGACGGCGTCACGTTGTGGTTGTAACGCCGTCGGGCTTCAGTAGTGACATCGTTTGATTCTGGATCTAGGCCGTCTGAGAAGAAAAGTCTTCGTGATGCCCTTCCTCTTCAAAGCCTAACGCCGTCAGTTGTAATTTAGCAAAAAGTCTACTGAGCCGTCACAAATTTAATTACGTAAAGAGGGACGGCGTCGCCCTAGGATTGTGACGCCGTCAGCTTCAATTCCAGCAGCTTGATTGTCTTTGATCTTGACTTAGCCATTTTCTTCATATATTCACTCCTTTTCGTCCAAATATGCATCATTCCAGCATTTTGCTTCCAATAGACCTAAAAAGTGAAAATGAGTGAAATTAAGTAGTAACGGATATAAAAGTGGGCGATTAAGGGCTTAAATGACCCCTTAAAAGTGTACGTTTTAAATCCTTATCAGTAACTTATAACCTTAATACACTAATAAGTTTTGGTGCATCTTTATTATAAGTTACTGCATCATAGTTAATAGTTAAGTGCATCAACTATGATGCACTAAAATCAAGGTTATAATCTTAATACAGTAAAATCATGATTGTGATGCAGTAACTTTACAACTGTGATGCAGTAAAAAAAAATTTATAACTGTGGGCATGGTGATGTGGCAAAGGTGACACATGTCACCTTCACATGCCTTCTCATTCCTTTCATTTTAAGAAACTTTTCATATAAACTCAAATCTATACACACACACACACACACACACACACACACACACACACACACACACACACACACACACACACATATATATATATATATATATATATATATATATATATATATATATATATATATGTATATCTATATAGGGAAGTGATCGGGTGGGGATTAAGCTTTTAAGTATGGATGGTGCAAATATATTACAGTAGCTTTTTTTTTTAAAAAATTCAAGAAAATCTGAAAAAAATAAAAAAATAAAGAGGATGATAAATTATTAAGAATCGCTGAAAAAAATTTCAAAAAAAAATAACCGTTTTCATGATTAAAGGTGTTGTGATATTAATGTCGATTTTGACTTTTTTACAAAAGTCAAGATCAGATTTTAATATCACATAAACTTTTTTTAAAATACAAATTGTTAATATCACACTAACTTTTTTTTGATATCACATTACTTTTTTGTTTTTTTACTAATATTATTAATATCGCCGTTCCTTTTTTAATAAAAAAATGTTAATATCATGGTTCTTTTTTACTATCACAGGAACTTTTTTTTTTTTTTTTTTTTTTTAATTTAATTGTTAATATCACTGTAACTATCATATGTTCTTTTAATAAAATTCTTAATATCATAGTAACTATCATATGTTTCTTAATATCAAGGTTCATTTTTACATGTAAAAAATTTATATCACAATTGGTTTTCTAATATCATCATTTTACAACATCACAGTTTCATAATATCACACTAGGACTCATAATATCGTTAATATCACGGTAGGACACATAATCAAGAAAACAAAAAGTGTGTTAGCTCCCGGAAAATTTCATTGTACTTAAGACTTTAATCAGAAATAAAGCACGATTTATATCATCATGAAATTTTCTAATTATCACATCTGCATATCATTCGGTATATGCATGATCAATGCAGCTTGAGCTTTCATAAAAATACCGTTGTGATAAGAATGAAATTCACCACGATCCCGACATTCCTAACATACATAATATATATATATATATATATATATATATATATATATATATATATATATATATATATATTATTTTAAAAAATACAAAATAAATAAAAATAAAAATATATTAAATTCGGATTGGGCCTAGAAACTTATTGGGCCTCGTACTACCACACGATCCAACCCACCTTATCTTGGGCCTTACGTTTAACCCGAGCCCACTAACCAAATATTTCCCTTGGGCCACGTTTCTTTTAGTCCGATCCATACCCAAGTGAACCAAGCCAAAACTCCTCTTGATCCCTTTGGGCCTCGCCATTTATACCAAGCCCAAGTACCAAATTTCAAGTTGTGCAATTTGTGTTTGTGTCCTTTTTGTTTTACAACCGGTCGAGAGAAATAAAAGAAGGAAACTAACTCAACCAAAAGTATCACATGTTAAAATTGTAACTAAGTTGGAAATCATATCACAAAGTTGTGTTGTTTCCCCTTGGCAGTCGACTAGACGAGCAAGCAAACCAAAACAAAACTAAGAACTCTCCTATTGGATCCTAAGTGTTGCGTGTGTAGGAATGCAAAAAGAAGAGACAAAACCTTACATTAGGCCACCCTAAACAAGTATTAAAATAACCTAAGTACCTTGACCAAACCTTGACTCTTTGGACCATTGGGTAACATGTCCCTCATGCACCATTTCGATGGGACTTAAGCTAAGCATGCCCCATGAGGCGCCGATTTTTACCATGCCCTCCCAACACCCTACGCACTCCAACTTGTACTATATTGACACTAGTAAGATCTATGCTTTAAAATATTAAGAAAACCATGCACATTCTCTCTTTATATACAAACTCACAACTCACTCAAATCCCTCAAACTCACACACTTATATCACTCTCAACACAAAAAAATCGTTCACTGTGGACATAGTTGAAGGAGATTAGGGAGAAAATCAAAGTAAATCATAAGGGTAAAGTGATCGAGTGGTATTATAAGGAGAACACGGGGTTCTCAAGTTCAAATCACCTTCTCATCCGTTTCATCTCCACTCTACTCGAGTGTAGTAAGTCCTCTCAAAACCTTGTCAATTCCTTTTATTTATGTCACACATATACATGTCATATCACACGTTAAAATATTAAACGCACCCTAAATCTCGTGTTATGTCTAGCATTTTTACCACACGACCCATATTCACTCACTAGTTTGCACGTTAGAACTTCTAATTCATGTCGAAACAAGTTGCAAAACCTTATAAAACCCTTAGAAAACTCTCGTACACTTTAATTTCATACGCAAAACCATACGGGCCTAAAGCCCAATAGTCGAGCCCATTAAGCCCAAACTAAGTCCAAACAACTCTTTACCCGACCCAATAAGATGGAAATAAGCTAAAGAGCACTAAATATAAGCTAGAAATAAGCTTGTAAACATTTTAAAAAGTTTTCGTATATCAAAATGGTATTTCGGACCTAATTTGCAAATCGTGTGAACTTTGGGTGAAAACCGTAACTTTTTAAAAGTCTAAGGGTTGATCTAAACGTATATAGAACGTGCATGAAAGGTTGAGGGACCAAACATGCGGCATTTGAAAGTATAAGGGGTAAAGATACGTTTGCATGTACACGAATGAAAACTACAAGGACCATTTAAGTAAACTGTCGAAACTAGTTAAAATAATACTTTTGGGTGGAAAGTGTAAAAGTGGAAACTTTAAGGTAAAAAGCGTATAAGTGTAACCTTGGGGGTATTTTTGAAAAATAGTTTCGATAAGGGGTTGAAACTGCCAATTTCCGAAAATTTTTGCTATAAAATAGTTTCGGGTAGAAAATGTTAATTGCTTAAACCTGAGGGACTAAACTTGTATACTTTGAAACTTGAGGGTAAAAAGTGTAAATTCGTGAAAAGTTTAGAAAAACTTATAAACTCATCGTAACTTCGTAAAAACGAGTATTTTGATCATATAAGTATTCTCAAAGTATTTTATTATCGGATAACGTTAAATATATTACGTGTATATATATATATATATATATATATATATATATATATATATATATATATATATATATATATATATATATATATATATATATAAGATTATAATTATATATATAATCCGATAAAACGCACGTGGGATTTAAACAAGCTAAAATACTCAACAACACTATCATTTTTACGAAATCACAACGGGGGAACATTTCACTGATGCGTAAGTGAGGATCATTAACTAAGGCAATGTAGCAAGTAAAATTAATTTCAAACGCTAAGCACGCACGCACACTATTGAATTGGACAATTCAATCTCTATTATTTTGGTCGCGAACCAAAATGTTTATCATATCTGAGACTCGCTATCTCATCATTTTTAGGTTTCGGTTTGGAACCTCCGCTACATTGTGCTTGTTCATTATCATCAAGGTGATTTCATAGCATCGCTTTTACTTTTATTTGCAAACCCCGCGAGGAAGATACATGCTCTAAACTAGAACACAAGGTTTTTCATAAATGTTCGCTTCTTGATTATTGGAATTGCCTAAGTATTTAGCCATAAGTCCCCTGTATCATGAACCATTAGTCACCGCGAGTGAACGCATATATCGTGAATAGTACTATGGGGATTAACAACCCCGTCTTGGTTATAGAGAAATAACCGGGGCGCACCATATTTGAATTGCATTAGGTAATTGGCTATTACCTCCTTTGGGGCAAAACTTACGTACACCAGTAATTCGGTGTATGCAGTTGAGTCTTGGTTGCATGTGCTTAGCGCATAATAATCTGTGATTTTCTTTATGATATTGTTAGCTTACAATGATCATGCTCATATTCTTGTGTTCAACTGTTATTTAAACCTATAAACTTTACTTAACATTTTTGTTGACCTTTTTAAGCATGTTATCTCAAGTAATCAGTGAAGATTATGTCGAAGTCACGGAGTGGGGGCATGTCAAGGCTTTTCTTGTGGTGTAAACATAAAGTTGTCATTTCTTTCAAACTAATGCTCTTTATTTTGGGAAAACGCTTGAATAATTTACAATGTTTTGTAACAACTATGAGTTTTCAATAAATGATATCTACTTTTAATAAAACGCCACTTTCGAGTCGTTTTCTATAATTGTTGACTATGGTCTCCATTCGAGTAACACCCCGATTAGTCTTCCGCTGTCACTAAGATTTCGGGGGGTGTTACAAAGTGCTTAGAAAAATCTGAAAAAATAAAAAAATGAAAGAAGATAACAATAGTAAGAATCGCTCAATAGGAAAAAAATTTAAAAAATCGTTTACATGGTCAATTGGTACCGTGAAGTTAGCGCAGATCTTGACTTTTTTACAAAAAGTAAAGGTCAGATCTGAAATGGGCGGCCCAGATCTGTCCGTACGTCCGTACTAAAATTAAAAATCCGCACATGATCCTCACTATATATATATATATATATATATATATATATATATATATATATATATATATATATATATATATATGTTTGGGTTATATGTCTCATATATGTCTCGAAGATTTTGAAGATGCGTGAACATCATAGTATGTGAAGATATGTCTCATAACTTGGTAACATATGAAGCTATATTTCTCATAGCTATTTGAGATGGGTGAATAACTTGGGCATGTGTGAATATATATCTCGTACAATTTTAAGATGTGTGAACCATTTTGTCACATGCAAAAATATATGTATCATGGCTTTTTAATACGCGTGAACAAATTTGTCACATGTGAAGAAATAAGGTATCAAATACCTTCACATGTGCAGAAATAAAGTATCAAATACCTTCACGTGTGAAGAAATTTGCTTATAACTCGATTCGTGTTGATAGCTTGAAATAAGGTATCAAATACCCTCACATGTGAAGAAATTTGCTTATAACTAGCTTGAAATAAGGTATCAAATACCCTCATATGTGAAGAAATAAGGTATCAAATACCCTCACATGTGAAGAAATTTGCTTATAACTTGATTTGTGTCAATGGCTTAAAATAAAGTACTAGAGGCTTTAAGTGGTATAAATGCAATTTGCATATCTTTCAACAAAGGTTAGCATGTTCTTTTCTCTCTATCTTTTTCTTTTTTTTTCTTTTTTTGTTCTCTAATTTATTTCCAGATTTTAGTGCTCTTGTAGCTCTATCATTTAACTAAACCCTTTACTTTGAATACATGGTTAGATTCTCCATTTTCTTGGCATTTAGGGACCAAAGACATCAGATCCCAGCAAATTCATTTGGTATATATATAACCGCATCATTCTTGAGAATGCAATTGTTCGAGCCAAGACATTGAGCACTTTGGCTAAGTTTGGTGCTATGGTTGACTCGTTCAAGGTATCTTGATTTTCATTGTTTTTACTAATAAACAATTGTGTTAAACTTCCCGAAGCTAATGGATAATTTCATATTGTGTTGAGGCGATGCCTATATGATAATGATGATGAAGTTAGTTGTCCTCATAAGCACTATGTTTTTTCCCTATGTCCCAAAGAGAGTATGGTTCCTGTAAGTAGATAATAGTTGTTTGGGTTGTTGCCTCTGGTTCAGGATGCTCTTGCTATTTCAAAGTCCTTGAAGAGAATATTCATCATTTCAAGTTCAATTTGCAATTTGGGATTGATAGAATCTTAACATGTTACTTTGCTTATGTTATTTGTTTAGTATAACCTATATGTAAATTCAAACATGGTGGCATATTAGATATGCGTTGGTTAGTTTCGAAAAGGCAAACTTTTTACCATTTTGATGTAAGTTAATTCAGTTTGCATAAATGATATCATGTCTTACTAAGCACACAGCTTTTTAAAAGAGAACTTATGTGTCAAATGTGTGAAATAGCACAAAATAATCATAAATTGAAGTCATCATATTATAGTTGCGTTGGTTTGCAGGTTGTCATTTACAAGAGGACTTAAATTTTACATGCCTCCACCATACTCGATTGTTATCCAGGTGAGTTTTAGTTGTGGCATAATAATCTCTCATAGTCTAACTCTAATACCTTGCACCTTCATCTTCATCTTCCCAACAATGCTATTTTGTTTTGGGGCAGCCCCTTTGCTACCAACTCCTGAAGAGCGTTCTTCCTTAGACAGTAGTAACACTAACCAGGATACGGTTTCTAGACATAGGATTATGTACCTATAAGTATGTTGGAAATTTTATGTTTGTAAAATGGATATGGTCAAATGTTTTTGGAATTCTATTAGTTGTGGTTATTGGTTACTAAGGCATATTGATGGTATTGATGCGCGCGGAAGGCGCGTTCGGGGTGAAAGGAAACTTCGTTTTCGTCGAGCAAGTTTTTCAACCTCCTAGGCAGTAAACCTAATCGTTGTAGTATAGTTTTGGGTAAGCCTCGGGAATTGATATCGTTCTCTAGGGGAATAGGAATGCTAGTAAGAAATGTATGACGAGAAGGTGGGGTTGAGGATGATTCTTTTTTATCTTTTTATGGTTTTTTAGGAAGCTAAGGTAAAATCTTGGGGCAATTGGTTGGGGGTGGTACTTCTACCAATTACTCTACTTATCTAATTATCTAATTATCTAATTATCTAATTACTACGGGTAGATTATTTCTAATTGAGGTGTGCTCGTATGATGATTAAAAATGTGTTCACCTAGATACTATTACTCTCTAGTTATCTTTTATTGGTCAATTGAATTGTCACGTCTTTATCTTAACGCGTTGTATTCCTAAAGGTTGTAGGGTATGCGTAGTCCCTAGTTCTTTGAGGTTATCTCTCGTAAACAACCTACGGAATCGGCAAGCCTAGGCTATTTCATCCATAGACCATATCATCATAAAGCATACTCAAGCATTAAATACAACGAAGATGCCTAGTTGCACTCCTAAGGCAATTTCAATTATATAAGAAACAACCTAACAATAATCAATAACTAGGTTTCATATATCTAAGCAAACACACAAGAAATTTAGCTAGACATGATAGAGAAGCAAACATACACACAATCAAGAATACACAGAAGATCTTGTATGTTTACAAGTGCATATGTGTTTTTTATGTGTTAATAGTTTACAATTGTTATATATATATATATATATATATATATATATATAAGAAATGTGTCTCATAATAAAAAGTTTCTTATAATAAAAATTGTAGGAAGGATTGTGAGAGTGATATGTGTCACCTTGCCACATCATATGACATGTGTCACCTACCCCACCCCCCCCCCCTCGGAAAAAAACATTTTTTCACGCAAAAAAATTTTTTTTTTGGGGGCAAAAAAATTTTCCCGCCAAAATTTTATAATTGTGATGCACCTTTTTTTTGGTGCATCACAATTATAAAAATATTATAACTGTGATGCACCAATTTTTATAATCGTGATGCACATTGTTTTTTAATGCATCATAGTTGTAAGTTTATTGCATTATAGTTATAAGAAATTGTATTATCCTATGTTTTATGTATCATATATGTATGTAACTGCATCATAATTAAATACAATTATTTTTATATATAAGTAATACACTTTTTTTTATATCAATAGTGCATCACACTAATAAGTTTTGGTGCATCTTTATTATAAGTTACCTTATCATAGTTAATGTAGGACCTTAAATATATCTCAACCTTATCACTATACCAAACTTACCACAAGTATACCACGCTACACGTAGAACATGTTAAACACAAACACAAATACTTAAGCGTAAAGAAGAAAGATTAAGCAGGAAAGATGGGATGGTGACTTGATATGATAGGCGTATATGTGTAGAGAGAAACAAGATGAAAGGAAACTTGTATATCAAAGAGAAAACACACACATACACACTCAAGCACACCCCTCAAATGACACATTTGAGGGGTATTTATACTAAAAAGTCATCATTTTAGTCCGGGTTTCGTACTGATGTATACGAAAGCCATTTTTGAAGAAATTTTGAGAAACGACATGTTTTAGAAAACATTAAAAGAACTCTCGTTCAAGCATCTGTACATGTCCGTATCATTGTTGAATGACATTTATAGAAACGTACAGAATATCGATTATACAAGAGACATGTCGTGAGGAGAATATTTTTGGATTTTTGATTTTATATTGTTTTTGTATTTTTTGAAAGTTTTATATTTTTATATTTTGCTTTTGTTGGTTTTTCAAATTTTGTATTTTGTTTTTCAAAAATATTTACAGCGAAGCTTTTTGGAAAATCAATTTCAAGAAGATTCGAGAAGACGTTCTAACTCCTCAGGGGTTAGGCTTCGCATTCCAATTCGTCGAACTAAATCGTTAAACCTTTCTTTTGGAAGGGCTTTAGTAAACAGATCGGCGAGCTGGTAATCTGTCTTTACGAAAAATAATTCAACAGTGCCTTCTTCCACGTGTTCTTTTATGAAGTGATAGCGTACTCTGATATGCTTGGTCTTTGAGTGATGAACAGGATTGCATGATATGGCTATGGCACTTTTCGAGTCACAATACATAGGTATTTTATCGAAAGTAAAGCCATAATCTGTGAGTTGTGTTCTCATCCATAGAACTTGAGCACAACACGCAGATAGAGACACATACTTAGCTTCAGCGGTTGAAAGTGCAGTGCAATCTTGTTTCTTTGAAGACCAGCTTACTAACTTTTTACCCAAAAATTGTGCTCCTCCGGATGTACTTTTTGCTGTAACTTGGTCACATGCGTGTTCCGCATCTGAAAAGGCAATTAGATCAAATCTGGATTCCTTCGGATACCAAAGTCCCATGTGAATGGATGTCTTCAGGTACCGAAAGATCCTTTTAACCTCTTTGAGGTGCAGTTCGGTAGGCTTTGCCTGAAACCGTGCTAATAAGCAAACAACAAAATGAATATTGGGTCTACTAGCAGTGAGGTACATGAGAGAACCAATCATGCTCCGATATTTCTTCGGATCGATAGGTTTCCCAAACAAATCAGCTCTAATTTTTGGTGAAGTTACCATTGGTGTACCGACCGAGTCACAATTATCCATACCATGATTTTTCAAAATCTCAGTTGTATATTTAGCTTGATTAATAAAAATTCCACGTGGAGATTGATGTATTTGTAACCCGAGAAAAAATTTTAGTTCCCCCATCATGGACATTTCAAATTTTCTTTTCATGAGATTTTCAAAATGTTTTGAAAGATTCGGATTAGTGGACCCAAAGATGATGTCGTCCACGTAAATTTGAACAATCAAAATGTCATTTTTGCATTTTTGTGTAAACAAGGTAGGATCAACAGTTCCTTTGGTGAAATTGTTTAGGATAAGGAAAGAAGACAGTTCATCATACCACGCTCTCGGAGCTTGCTTTAATCCATAGATTGTCTTTTTGAGTTTGTAGACGTAGTCTGGATATTCCATGTCTATGAAGCCTTCTGGCTGACTCACGTACACTTCTTCTTTTAGAGTTCCATTCAAGAATGCGGTCTTGATTTCCATCTGATAAACCGTGATGTTTTTATGAGCTGCATAGGCTAAGAAAATCCTGACTGCTTCAAGTCTAGCTACCGGCGCGAATGACTCTTCAAAGTCTATTCCTTCTTCCTGTCTGTATCCTTCGGCCACAAGACGAGCTTTGTTACGAATTACAGTCATTTCTTCATCCCTTTTGTTCTTCCATAACCATTTGAGATCAATGACGCGAATGTCAATTGGTCTAGGAACCAAATCCCAAGAGTCATGTAGACGGTATTGGAGAAGTTCTTCCTGCATTGCTTCTATCCATGCATTATCTGCCATTGCCTCACGAATGTTCTTTGGCTCTATATTGCTAATTGAGCAAAGGTAAATGCATAAGTCGCAATCGGTGGTAAGTTGGTGTCTCGTCTGAATTGGCCGTGAAGGTTCACCAATAACTTGTTCAATTGGGTGGTCTTTTGTCCACTTCAGAGTAGAAGGATACCGTATGTTATACGTATGCGAGTTAGATGGTTCTCGTAAGCTTGAAGATGATTCAGCTGATTCCGTAGCAAACGGGTTTTCAAATAAGTCTTCATCTAACGTTGCATCGTTCTGGTTTTGAGTAGGTTCTTCTTGAAATGATATGTTTTGGTTTTGCTCATCAACTACTGGTAAAACTGTTTGAAGAATTGGAGTTGTTGGAGTAGATGTAGATGATGTTGATGGAGTTGGTGCATTGGTTTCGACCGTTGTAGATGCATCTTCTATTGGTGGTGGTAGATGATGTTGAGCGGGTGCAGCGGAATGATGGTTTGATGCATTTGTCGAGGTTCCACCATAGTATTCATCGAACATTAACTCAAAGAACTTCTCCCATTCTTGTTCATAAGGTGTGTCAGCAAAATTTGATGGAGCTCTTTGTTGTACGAGTCCTGAACTGATGTGTCCAGAAGTCTGCGGGTTTGGTGCGGGTCCTAATATGTTTTGATTAGAAGCCATTGGTTTAAGCGCGGGTTCTAGAGCGAGTCTCTCAGAAGCCATCGGTGAAAGTTCGTCAAAATTAACAGTCATCGTCTCCATTATCTTCCTAGTTCTTCTGTTATACACCCTGAATGCCCTTGAGTTTTCTGAGTATCCAATGAAGATTCCAATATCACCTTTAGCTTTCAGTTTTCCTAGATCTTCTCTGTCGTTTGTCGAATAGCACAAAGCGCCAAACACGTGAAGGTAAGAGATATCAGGTTTTCTGTTGTTCACTAGCTCATATGGGGTTTTATTGAATCTTGGAAGGATTAGGGATCGATTCTGAGTGAAACAAGCAGTGGCAACAGCATCAGCCCATAGAAATAACGGTGCACTAGAATAGATTAGCATTGTGCGAGCAGCTTCCACAAGAGTTCGATTTCTTCTTTCAACTACCCCATTCTGCTGTGGAGTTCTAACAACTGATGTCTGATGTGTGATTCCAACATCTTCAAAATAAGCTCTTAACTCCTGATTAGTAAATTATGTGCCATTGTCTGTTCTTACTACTCTTACTCGAGCTTGAAGAAGTACTTGAATACGTTTCAGGAAGGTGATGATGATGCCTGGTGCTTCGTCTTTTGACCTCAGAAATCTAACCCATGTATATCTTGAATAATCATCGACGATAACAAGAATATACTTTTTCCCATTAATGCTTTCAACTCTCATTGGGCCACATAAGTCCATGTGCAACATATGCAACCTTGTTTCTGAACTAGGTACGGGTTTGGGTTTATATGATGCTCTTTTGCTTTTTCCTTGTTCGCATGATGGACATAGGTGATCCTTGGTGTATTTGAACTTTGGAAGTCCGTTGACGATGTTGTCTTTGGCCAGTTTGTTGATGGTGTCGAAATTGAGATGGGATAATGTTCGATGCCACAACCAGGACTTTGTTCCAGATGCTCGAGTCATAAGACATATTGGTGATGAAGAGGCCATTTGGTTAATGTCGATAGCATACAAGTTTGTATCACGATTCCCAGTTAAGAGATCAGTGTCATTCAAGTTTCTAACAAAGCAAGCATTTTTCCTAAAAGCAACCTCTAAATCTGCATCACAGAACTGCCCGACTGAAAACACATTGTGTCCCAACCCTTCGACATAGTAAACCCGAGTGATCAAATAATTTCCAAAAGGTAGATCTCCATAACCCATGATAGCTGCTACATGATCATTTCCAAAACGTACGGTTCCCATGAATTTCCAGACGAAATTGATCAACAACTTCAGATTCCCGGTCATGTGCTTGGTGCAACCCGAGTCGACGATCCAACGACATATTTCGATAACCTGCCAAGAACAGAAGAAGAAGATTTTGGAAACCATTTTGATTTTGGTTCCTTTGGATTAGAGGTAAAATCCTGATCACACTCATAGAAGTTATCTACTGGGAAGACAGGTTCATCACTCATTCTACCATTAAGGAGTGTGAAAGTTCTACCCGTTGGTTTCCAAATATCATCCCTAAAGTAAACAGTATGCTTCTTATCAGTAGTGTAAGACCTAAATCTTGCAACTAGTCTTCCTAGAGGTTTAGCATAAGTTCTTTTTGGAACGTTCTTCTAAACAGGCTTAACAATCTCATTCTTAGAAACACAATCATCATGAATATTAGTTAAGGATTTCTTGCAAGTTACACAAACAGAATCAACACATTCATCAAACTTAGCAAGTTTCATAGGTTCAGTACATTCAGATGAAATGTCTTTCTTATTACAAAGCGGTAAATTCCTAGGGTGTTCTTCTACTTTCTTCTCTTTATTCAAGCTACTACTCTTAGAGGCATGCGAGACTCTATTGTTCCTTGTATTGCTCTTAGGCTTTTGTTTGCTGCTCCTAGAGGTGCTTTCTAGTCCTGTAGAAGGTAAGGCACATGCATTAGGATTCACATTTTTATCTAGAGACGTAGTTTCAACTTTCCTAGTCTCTTTAGAGTGCTTGTTTAAACTTATGTCGTTTGTTCCATATGGTTTAGATGTGGAGGCAGACGCATTAGTGGTACTCATCTTAAAAAGGCCCGGTGCTAAAACTTTTGGTTTCTCGATAACCGCTTTTTCATTTTCAACATTTTGTTTAGGCAAGGCAGGTGGAGTGACTTGTGTTGACAAATCATTTTTCTCATTGACTTTTGGAGGAGACATAGAAATTGACATTTTTGGTTTGAAAACCGGTTTGGGAACATTTGCTTTCTCCTCAGTCAATGGTTTTGCAATCTTAGTATCCACAGTCTTTCCTTTTTGACATTCCAGCTGAGCCCTCAAAAGATCATTTTTCTCTTTCATGTCATTATAGGCACGCTCATACGACAGTTTGTCATACTTGCATTCCTCAGTTTTTCGATCAAGTTGTTTAAAATATGAGACATTTTCTTTTTCAAGTTTTTCAAGAGCTTTTTCATATTTTGAAACAATTTTGGAGGTCTCAGACTGGAGTCTTTCATGATCTTCAACAAAATATGTTTGTAAAACAATGGACATAATATCGGTACAAAGAACATCTTCGAAGAGAGAATCATTTAAATTTTCCAAAACTTTGATGTGTTCAACACTTTCATTAGCTTTCTTTACCAGGGATTTATGGTCCTTGACAAAGTTAACTGTTTCTTTCAAAAATGCTTGTTCAAAATGAATTACCCTTGAGTTGATGTTATTCAGCTGAGGGGCAATTTGAGTTTCAAAAAACTTTTTATTTTCATCATCAAAACTAGAAAACCAGATGTTAGTAGTAATATTGGATTTAGATTTGACAGTCTCTTGAAGTCTCCCAATTCTAGTTTTAACATCTTCTAAAATGCTTATGGCATCACTTGTGTTAAAAGGATTGTTTGAAGACATTTGTTTGATTTTCGAAAGAGATTTTGAGACAACTACAGGAGTTGAAACTGGTTTTGAAACAGGTTTTGAAACTGGTGTTGACTCTTTGTTTGAAACACTGGGTGTGATGAAAAACTTTGACTTTTCTTTTTGTGAAACAAAAGTAATTCCATTAATTTTGTTCCATTTGTTATAGTCGATTGGTTTTTATTTCTGGATTCTTGTGTTTCATTTTTTATCTACTCTCGTCAGATAGTTCTAATGTTTCAAGAGAATCACGAACAGTTATGGGTTCATGCAATGCTTTTCCATTGTTCAAAACATTCTGTTCTTTCTGAGCTTTCTTGAGGAAACAAGGAGGTGTGTTACCAAGAGCCATTTTTTGTGTTGTATGAAAATACAAATTCGTTTGATTAATTAGTATATTGGTTGATTTGGCTGAATGACCCGTTGTAACAAGCAAATTTTCCAATTTTTTGATTTTTTCATTTTTATCAAGAATTTCAGCAAGAAGAGAATCTTTACGTTTTGAAAAATCAGCAATCAACTGTTTCTTCTCTTTTTCAAGATCAGAATAAGTTTCTTGTTGTTTAGAGAGTTGGTTTTTAAGATCAGAAATTTCCTTGTTTAAAGATTTTATTTTCAAATTCAAATTTACATCAAGTGTGTTATACTTGATTTGCAATTGTTGTTCTCTTAAAACGGAATCTCGATAACCAATTTCTAATTCTGACTCTTTGTTTTTATGAAATTCAAAAGCTTTTGCATTCTCCTTGTACCTGTCAAGCTCAGCGGTCAATTTATCATTTGCGGCCTTAACATCGCGATTGACCTTTTGTACTTTCTCAATTTCAATGCCACAGTTATTGATTAATGTTTCAAATAAGGCCCGTGTTTCCTCATCAGTCTCAGGATTTTATGTCACACAGCCTCCACTAGGATCCACATCTGGAGTTTCAGAGTCAGTATTGCTACAACTCGGATTGTCCAGGTATGTATCATAAGTGGGTGCTGGTGTCACAGAATGTTGTTCGTTATGAGTAAACACATCAAATATGACATTTTTATAGCATGGATCAATGATTGGTACCTCAGATACTGCATTGGCGTCATAGACAGGAGGTGCGTCAGACTCAGTGTCATACTTAGCTTCCTGAAGATTTGCCATGAAGATGCAGTTTGCATTGATGTCCTCTCGGTCTTCCAAATCATCCATAATAGCTATAAAGTCATGTTCCTCAGCACTCAACTGAAGTCCTGCTTCTTCCTTTTGTACCAACATGATACCTTTCTGAAGATACGTAAGATCCTTCTTTTTTGGCTTAGTAGGACAATTCCGTGCCATGTGACCCACTCCTTGACAGTTGTAACACGTAACCTGATTACCCTGATTCACATTTCCATAGTTCCCAACGACTGGAGCTGCAGCATTCCCATTCTGATTACCCACTGCTCTATTCCCAACATTCTGCCCCATCTGATTTCTAACATTCTGACCCAACTGATTACCCTGATACGGAACCGCCTGATTACCTATGTGAAATCCAGTAGCATATCCCTGTTGATTCCCAATAACTCCAACCATTTGTCCTTGATGACCCATATTCACACCTGGTTGTGCAATTTGCCTGTTGCGAGTGTTTGATGAAATCCTTTGGTTGTTGTTAGTTGGTGTGGAATAGCGACCTCTGAATGCTTAAGTCAAAAAAGCAAATGCAGTTGACAAAGCTTGTTCTTGTTCAGTTTCAAGATCAGTGATTCCTTGTTCCTGGTATTGTGGATATTGTTGTTGTTGATTGACTTGTTGTTCTTGAGGGTAGAATTGTTGTTGAGGGATAACAGCTTGTGGTTGTGGAATGTATTGCTGCAAGTTGTTATTAGTGGAAGATGATGAAGCTTGTTGTTGTGTAGTCACTGGAGTTTGAGTCTTTGCAATTAGTGCCAAGGGATCATGATTCTTTGCCAATCTTTCTTTCCTAACTTCATTGACTTCAGCTTGGTTTTGTTTCAGAAAATCGTTGAGTTGATCAAAGTTCACCTGATGTAAGTCTTTTGTTTGGTTGACAATAGTGACATATCGTCCCCATTCTTCTGGAAGATTGTTGAGAAATTTGATGTTACTCACGATAGTTCTAGGTGCCAACTTGTTTCTGATAAGCTCATTCATTAAAGTGAAAAACCTTCCATAGTAGGATTCAATGGATTCTCCTTGAGTTGATGTAAACCTCTCCCATTCAGTTAGCAGCTTGTTTTTCGTGTCTTGTTGACCAATTTCAGTTCCATAACAAAGCCGTCTAACACGTTCCCACATAGCGTAAGCAGTTTCATAGCTGTCCACAACAGCAAAGATGTCTCTCGGTAAACCCAGTTGGACAATGTGTATTGTCATGTCATTGCTTCAACCTGTTTGTTATCCTCGTCCGTGTATTCAGATTCATTTTGAACATGAAAAGATGGTGGGACGGGAGGTGTTGCATCAGGATTTCCAGGGTCTTGGACTGGTCGAGGCTTGAAGGGTCCATTCGTAATTGATTGATTCATGAGTTTTCCATTAGGTTTGGTCTTGATGTAGCGGAGCATACGACTTGTCCATTGAAGATATCCACCTTTTTCGAGCATAGGAGGACGGTTTTCGGCACCGGCTGCATGAATGTCTTGTTGAGTGGCCATTGATGAAGGTATTTGATGATAAAGTTGATGTAGGATCGATTCAACGATAAAGGAGTTGTGTTTGATGAAGATTAAGCTCAGTTGTTGTAGTGAAAATTTGGTCTAAAAACTTAAAAACCTTAATAACTTCTGTTCGGAGCATTTTTAGGACGCGAAGGTTGACCTTCAGTTCATTCGGCGTGTCATTCTCCTCGTTCTCACGGTCGTTTTGATGGGTAGAACCCTGAAAACGGAGTTACGGTTCAAAAGTTATGGCCGTTTGAAGTTTTGCTCAAAATCTTACTCGTATGCGTAGGAATTGGTGCTTATGCGTAGACTTCCTATGCGTAGGATTCCTTATGCGTAAACTCAATCTTCCGCGTAACCTTTAGGCTTAAGCGTAAGCTTATGCATAAAATTAAATGCTTATCAGTAAGAAACCTTACGCGTAAGTGGTAGCTTATGCGTAGAGTGTTACTCGTAAGCGTTTATGCTTATGCGTAAACTTAGGTTTAAATCCAAAATCCTTTACACTCGTCCAAGTGTAAAAGATATCCACAAGTCGAAGTGTTTTTCAAGCTTATCCAAGCAAGGAAAACACTGAGTAACCGTTGTTACATGAAGATTCTTCACCAAAAGCTTATGCGTAAACTTCAATTCTTACGCGTAGACCCTTATGCGTAGGAAAAGAGGGTTTTGACTTCTTATGCGTAAAAAACTAGGGTTTTAACTTTTCTGTACTATGTTTTCTTACGCGTAAAAATACCCAGATTTTGTAAAAACACTAATTTTCACCCAAAAACACGATTCCAAATGATTTCTTTTGCACAAACTTCTTCCAAAAACACTTAAAGATCAATAAAGTCTACAACTTTAACCAAGATAACACGTAAAAATCAAAACTTTAAGCAAAAAGCTTGCGTTTTTATGTAAAAAACAAAACTTGGAGAAAACGTTTCAACCAAAAACGAACACAAACACTCCTAAACCATTGTTAGGCGATTGATACCAATTGTAGGACCTTAAATATATCTCAACCTTATCACTATACCAAACTTACCACAAGTATACCACGTACACCACGCTACGCGTAGAACACGTGAAACACAAACACAAATACTTAAGCGTAAAGAAGAAAGATTAAGAAGGAAAAATGGGATGGTGACTTGATATGATAGGCGTATATGTGTAGAGAGAAACAAGATGAAAGGAAACTTGTATATCAAAGAGAAAACATACACATACACACTTAAGCACACCCCTCAAATGACACATTTGAGGGGTATTTATACTAATATACTACACGCCCTAATGGGCTTGGGCTTGGGCTTGAATTGGACTTGGATTGGATGACAACTTATACAAGGCTAGCTTAACATAAGATTTAGCCATTTAGCTTAGCCCAATCTATGAGCCCGTCGACTATTCTAGCACGATATCTAACACACGTTACAAAGTTCCTAAACGTGAATGACCATCACTTCTAATAAAAATGTTACGGCTAACAGTTAATAGTTAAATGCATCAATTATGATGCAATAACTTATAACCTTAATGCAGTATAATTACAGTTGCGGTGCAGTAACTTTATAACTGTGATGCAAAACAAGAAGCCACACGTCAGCGTGGAGCTATTGAGGCTGCTCAAAGATCTAGAAGGATTCATGCTATGGAAGCTCAACTTAAGGTATTCATTTGTTTGATTAATGGATTGATTGGCTGGTTAGGTAGATTTGGTGTGATTTGATTTATGATGATTTATGGGAAAATGGGTTTGTTTATGTGGGCTTATGTGATTTCAGCTTATGTTTTACAAACTCAATATTTTTGGCTTATTTTGAGACTTTTGGGTTTATATAAGGTTATTATGATAGGGAGATGATTTGCACACTTCATTTTTTTATTGGTACTGTTAGGATTTAGTAAATCCAGTTATTAAAGAGTCGGTCACCTCAAGTATATGTAATCGTTAGAAAGCTCATAGTCATAGATTATTATAAGTTAAGTAGTATTTAGTTAAGTAACACCGTGGAGGACGGACGGGTCTTTACCCACTGTATACCTGATCCACAGCCCGTAGGTGGCGATTTGTGTAAGACTATAAATACTCTCTACCTCCCAAGGTAGAGAGTTGGAGCTCATAATAATACTTTCATTTTCTCTCACTAAGTTCCCAAACCTCTAACTCTTTCTCTCTCTAAAACCTCACCTTGTACGCCTACTTGTAATTGTGTTATGATGTGTTTGTGAAATCCAATATGTTACAAATGGTATCAGAGCTATGGTTTGATCATCTCTCTTACATATCCTTGGATTTCTAGTGGTTTTAGATGGTTTTTGAGTAGGGATGGCAATGGGCGAGAAAAAACCCGCAACCCGCGGGTACCCGCACATAAATAGGTAGGTAAAATCATCATTTTTCACCCATGGGTGGGTTGTGGGTGAAATTTTGTACCCATCGGTGGATGGCGGGTGGGTGACGGGTGAGGCATACCCATCGCGGGTAAACCCATAACACCCATTTAAAATACCCATCGGGTATACCCGTCAAAATACCCATGGGTGTACCCATAAATCCTCAAACTAAAATTAATTATAGTAATTAAAATATGTATGATGTAGTTGGTATACATTTAATAGCTACCAATTCTCAAAAAACACATTAATCTAAAAGTTTGTTTTGAGTTTCAAGAGAAAAAGGGAACATGAAACATCAAAAAATCAATGTTATATACATATTAACATGTATAATCTCAGTCACAAATCACAATCTCAATTCGTCTCTTTCACTCTTTGCTAAATAAGGTCAGTTCGTCCCTACCGATTCCTATATCAATTCATCTCTTTCAATCAATGTTATGTACATATTATCATGAATAGTTGATTTATTGGTTTATAGGTTTATTTTTATTTCTTCCCTACTGATTTATTGCTCGTCCCTACTGATTCCTATATCATGATTCATGAATAGTTGATTTATTAGTTTATAGGTTTATTTCCTAAATTGTATGTTTAATTAGATTCTTAGTTGAATACATGATTCATAGGTTCATGGTCGTCCCTGTTGGTTTATAGGTTTAGTGATTTATTGGTTTATTGATTTATTGATGATGTGCACAATAATAATTCATCAAATATTGTTTACTTTTATTAGATGTTCATGAAATACTATTTGATGATTAATCTGGTTTGTTTCAGCTTTCAGAAATAGACATGGTTGATATGGGTTCTCCAACTGGACAGTCTCAAAATGCCTCTAATGTTGATTCAAATCCTAAAACTAGTTCAGTACCAATAGGATCGTGCCAAGGATGGGCGGATGCAACTATTCCCTCTCCTAAAGAATCTTCCATGAATTCTATCCAAACGAAGAAAAGAAAGAACATCGTTGATGTTGATCAAGGGCGGAAAAGACCACTTACTTCTGAAGTTTGGAATCATTTTGACAGGGATAATGTTAAGGGCGAGTGGAAAGCAATATGCAAATATTGTAAGAAAGCATTGACTGGTGAACTCGGACATGGAACAAACCACCTTCGTAATCATTTTAATATATGTCCTCTGCGCACAACAAGGGATATAAAGCAAAAAATGCTCAATGCAAAAGTTTCTCTAGATGGAAAAACAGATCTTGCAAAACATCTGCTTGATCAAGGAGAGGCTAGGAAAGAGCTCGCAACCATGATCATATTACATGAGTACCCATTATCTATGGTTGAGCATGTCGGGTTTCGACGTTTCACTCAAACTATTCAGCCTCTCTTTAAACCAGTTAGTCGTAATTGTATAAAGAAGGTAATAATGGACTTGTATGACTTTGAGAAGACTAAGAGTATGAGCTTGTTAGAGGCCAGTAAAAGTAGGATTGCCGTCACCACTGATATGTGGACATCAGGAAACCAAAAGAAGGGATTCATGGTTGTAACAACCCATTTCATTGATGAAGCATGGGTATTACAAAACCGAATCATCAGGTATTCGCCAAAACTTGTTAGTATGATGATGTGTTTTCTATATGTTTTTGCTAAATTATCAGTATGCTAATTTTTGTTTGTTTTAATAATTGTAGGTTTGCATATGTACCTCATCCACATACTGCAGAGGACCTTGCCAATGAGCTTATTGATACCATTGTTGAATGGAATATTGATAGGAAGTTATCCACAGTAACTGTAGACAGTTGCTCAACTAATGATTCAATGCTTCAAAAAATTGAAGGGAAGCTTTTCGGAGAGCATCTTGTGATGGAAGGTAAACTCTTACACATGAGATGTTCTGCACATATTTTGAATTTAATTGTGAAATATGGTTTAGATGTTATAGGGAAGGCCATTGAAAATATTAGGGATAGTGTTGCATATTGGAAAGCAACGGCTAAAAGGACTGAAGATTTTCAAAAAATGGCTCATAAACTAAAGAACCCAACAACCAAAAACTTGATTCTTGACTGTAGAACTAGGTGGAACTCAACTTATATGATGTTAGATGTTGCTTTGTGTTATAAAGATGTGTTTCCAAGCATGAAACTAAAAGATAAAAAGTATTTGTGTTTGCCATCAGATGCGGATTGGGATATGGCTAAGGTAGTATGTGGTAAACTGAAAACATTCTACGATGCGAGTGTTTTCTTTTCTGGTACTGAATATCCAACTGCTAATGGATTTTTCTCATTGGTATGTAAACTTAAAATTGATTTGACAGATTGGCTTTATGATGAAAATACTATTATATCAGATATGGCACAAAGTATGTTGGATAAGTTTAACAAGTACTGGCTAGAAGTTAATGGTATTCTGGCTCTGGCATCAGTACTTGATCCAAGGTACAAATTAGTGTTGGTAAGGTATTATTATGAGATTATCTATGGTCCACTTAGAAAAAATGAAGTTCAAGCTTCTATTGATAGCGTGGAAGATTTTTGTAAAGTCATGTTTAATGAATATGCAAATGCTAAGAGCTCTAGAACCAATGAGGAGAACTCTACAGTTCATACAAGTACTGATAATGTATCCGATCATCTTTCTCAATTTGATGTCTACGTTCAGAAAACCGTTAGTGCAACTCCTCAAATATCAGAACTAACAAAATATTTGAGTGAACAGGTCAAGCCTAGAACAACAGATTTTGATGTGTTGGCATGGTGGAAATTAAATGCACGAGATTTTTCAACTCTGGCTTTAATTGCTAGAGATGTTCTTGCGATCCCGGTATCCACAGTTGCTTCTGAATCTGCCTTCAGCACAAGTGGTCGCTTTGTTACCCCACATCGTAGCAGGCTGCATCCAAAGACACTTGAGGCGTTGATGTGTGCACAAGATTGGTTATGGTCTCAAATTAAAGGTGATTTATATTTCAATGCTTTACAATCATTTTTTTTACCAATATAAAGTTCCTATTGTTATTTATTATGTTGCAGGATCCTGCTCAACTGGACATGCTGCTTGTTGTACCTTTTTTGAAGAAATGGAAGAGGATGAAGAGGTATGAGTTAACATATTATGTACACGTTCACACCTTTACACTCTTTGTAAATAATTTGATATCATTATGTTTCTTATATCTTTGTATATTTAATGTATAATAAACTTATCCTTATTTGATAACAGGGCATTATTGAGGAGGCTGTTGATTTGACACAGTGACAGTTTTTGAAGAAGTAGGATGCAAGAACGCCAAGAATTTTTTATTTTGCTAAAGATTTTACTATTTTGCTTTATCTCTTACAAATATGAATGTGATTTGGTCTACTTATGTTTGATTACTATTTTCAGACATGTGTTTCAAGTATTTTGTGAACTTGGTATTTGGCAAATTGATTCGTGTCTCATTACGTAGTTTCATCGTTAGTTTTCATATCATGGTTTTGTAATTTTGTTGCATAACACTAACTCGTGGGTTTACCCATGGGCAATAATTACCCGCGGGCATGGGCATGGGTAGAAAATTGTACCCATTGGCGGGTGATGGGTGGGTGACGGGTGAGAAAAAAACTATGTGGGCGGGTGACGGGTTAGAGATACCCGTGCCCATTACCCACGGGTGCCATCCCTATTTTTGAGTTTGAAAAAGTTTAGTGGTTTTTGCATCATTTGGATCATTTCTAGTGTTAAAGTTTGAATTTTGGGTGTACTTTTGTGTTAAGAATCATTGTAAGTGTTTGGGTTTTGATTTGGTAAGCTTGAATCACTGTGGTTGAGCTTGTTTTGGATTGAAAAGTGTGTTTTTGAAGTTTTTCTTGGTAGCGACTTGGTTCTCGTAGTATTTTTCATCGTAGCGACTTGCTTCAGTAAAAGGTAGCGAGTTGTAGTGTTAATTGTTAGCGATTTGGTCCTAGCGACTTGTCTCTTAAGACAAGCCGACAAACAGTACAACTTAGTGGATTCTCCACTATGGCTAGCGATTTGGTGAAGTTAGCGACTTGCTTTCAATTTTGTTAGTGACTTGTACTTAGTATTCTTAGCGACTTGGTGTTAGCGACTTGGACCTTAGCGAGTTGCTCTTTAGCGACTTGACTGTTTAGCGACTTGGTGCTTTAGCGACTTGTGTCCAGCGACTTGGGTCTTAGCGACTTGGTCTTAGCGACTTGGTTCACAGGAAATTGAGATCTTAGCGAGTTGCTACTTAGCGACTTGGTGCTTAGCGACTTGGTTCAAGAATTCTTAGCGACTTGGTTTATTTTTGTTTGTAATACGGTTTTCTCTTGATTTAGTAAAATCCCGTGAAAGAATCTATTTCCCGGTTTAATCATAGAGTTATAAAATCTCGTGTAATCTGTTAACATGTCTACCAACGTACCTACAATCATCTCCACTGTTGCTGAGTATGTTCAAGCAGCTGGTTCAGATACTCGTCCACCTATGCTTGACAGAACTGACAACGACTCTTGGGCTCAACGAATCAGATTGTACTGTCTTGGAAAGGAAAATGGGGTCAACATTCTCAAATCCATTGATGAAGGACCTTATCAGATTGAGACTACAAGAGACTTAATTGATACAGCTGCAGATGGAACAATGATCTATGGATTAGACAGACCAAAGACGTATGATGAGCTCAATGATAAGGAGAAAAAGAGATTCGATGCTCACATCATGGCTTCTAACATTATACTTCAGGGTCTTCCAAAAGACATCTACAAGCTTATCAATCGCAACACTAAAGCCAAGGCAGTTTGGGATAATGTCAAGATGCTTCTCTCAGGTTCTGAATTAACCAAGGAAGACAGAGAATCAAAACTGTATGACGAGTTTGAGCACTTTAAGATGAAGCCAGAAGAAAGTGTCTATGAGTATTACGTGAGATTCCACAATCTTGTGAATGATATGACGAATATCAAAATGACCATGCCAAATATTCAGCTGAATTCAAAGTTTGTGAACAACATGAATCCCAAATGGCATAAGTTGGTCACCTCTGTGAAGCTAACCAAAGGATTGAAGAAAACCAACTATGAGCAACTATATGCATTCCTTCTTCAGAATGAGAGACATGCTATGTTTGAAAAAAGGATTCTTGAACAGTTCAAAATCAACCAGGGAGAAACAAGTTCGTCAAATGACTCTACAACTTTTTATACCAATGTTGGAATTACCACCAAAGCTTCTCAAGTCATACCCATGGGTAATGGTAATTACAAGCTCATCCCTGATCTAGCATATAAGCCTCCTGATCCAAACACATTCATGGAAAACTTCATCAATCAACTGTCTCTCATGGTTAGTCAAAACATGAACTCTCTCCCACACACCAACAATAACCTCAAAACAACATCCAATCCACACAATCAAGCTACTGTCAGAGATGGGAAGGTTATGGTGCAACCAATTCAAGAAAGGCAGTATAAACAGGGAAGAGGTGGAGTTGGTAGAGGATATGTAGAAAATCAGAATCGTGGAAGGAATCCAAATCATGGTCAAGCTAAGCCAATTAAGTGCTACAATTGATGGACACATAGCAAGGAACTGCACTTCTCCAAAATGCCCTCAAAATACAGAGTACTTCAAAGACAAGATGTTACTTGTGCAAGCTCAGGACAATGGAGTTGTGTTGGATGAAGAGGAGCTGTTGTTTCTTGCTGAGGGCAATGCCAGGACATATGATGCAGATATGGCTGAGCAACCAATTTAGGAGATAGGTCATAATCATCAGAATGCCTTTCAAGTCGCCGACTGTGATGCATACGACTCTGACGTTGATGATGAACCTACTGCACAGACAATTTTCATGGCTAGCATTTCTCCAATGGTCTCTCCAAAGGTCCCCTCACCACAGCAAGCTGGTCCATCCAAAGAATCAATCATCTCTGAGGTATTAAAACTATATGATGATGTTGATGAGCAAAAGATACATGACAAAGTACAATCAACTGAAACTTTTGAGTCAGATATTGAAAATATGGGTAATATCAATGTTGTCCCATATGATCAATATGTGAAACAAAGTGAAAGTGAGACTGTACCAAGTGATGCATCTTCTGTAGTCAATGATGACTATATTTTTTATGAATACACTGCATGTGCCCCTGATGATTCTATTATTTCTGAACTAAATGCTTATAAAGAACAAGTTGCCATTTATGAACAACGTGCTAAGTTTGAGTTAACTACTCGTGAGCAGGAGTTGGATAACCAAATGCGTACAATTATTAGAAAAAGTAATTTTAGAGAAGAAGTTTTAAAACAAGAGTTAAACTCCTTACAAGAAAAGCTTTTTAAAACTGCTAAGCAAAAACAAGAACTTCAAGAAAATGTTAAAATGCTTAAGCAAGAATTCAATGCTAAGGAATCAAAACTTTTGAATGATTTTTCCAATCTAAAAGCTTTGAAAAACAAGCTTGAAAATAAGTTGTACGTACAAGGGAACACCATTCAGACTGCTCACATGATCACTAAGCATAGAGTTCTCAGCGATAAGCATAGTATCCCCATTATAAAGGAATCCAACCCTGAGTATGGTAAGAAAGCAAAAGTTGCTCAAAATGTAATCTATGATGGCAATGAGATTCTTAAACCTAGACAGAAACCTAGTTGCATTGAGTGCACTGAGGAAGATAGAAAATTAGATGATGCATCTAGGGAGAAAATGGATATGAAGCTTAACGATCCTGCGTGTAAAGAGAATAATATAACGATCAAACCCCATGATTACACTAAGGAAAATTAGATATCCTTAAACAAGTTTAAGCCTCAGACTCTATTAACCCCTGAACAAGTGTTCTGGAAAAAGGATATGGATATGCAAAAAGCTGAAAATCTTGTTGAAAAGAATCCCCCTTGTAGGAAATTCCCTAAAGCAACTGTGTATCCTCCTAATACACCAATGCATTTAGTTCCTAGATCTATTGCCACTAATAGCAAGACCTTAATCAGCCTATATGTTGTTTATCAGCTGTTTGTTGATTTTGAGAAAACGTGTAAGAAGAGAATCACACCTACTGGGATAACTGAGGGGGAAAGGGGTTTTGAGCAAACTAAAGAATGTTATTTAACTGAGGTCATGCCCTTCTTTAAACAATTAAAAGGTCAATTTGAGAGTCTTCAAAAGGGAATTAATTCTGATATTAAAGAAATGGAAAAGGAATTTGATGCAATGATAGTTGAGGTTAATGATTATGAACAGGAACTCAAATATAATGAAGTTGAAAGGAAGAACTTGCATATCTTAAATGAGAATTTGATTTCGAGTTGTGTGGCTCAAGATATGTTAGGATCCAATATTTATGTTGTTTGATGATTCGGGTGGTCTAGGACAATGATTAAACAAGAAAGCCATTTTAGAGAAATGAAGATAGTTGAGAGGAGGTTCTTGAAAGAGAGTTGCTTTAGAAAATGAAAGGTTAGATTCAAAGAAGCCACACCCCTTCCATGGATGGAAGGGGTATTTATACTTACAAATTACACGACCTCCTATCGGCCTGTGGATCAGGTATACAGTGGGTAAAGACCCGTCCTTCCTCCACGGTGTTGCACTACACTATTCTACGCTACGAATTAACTAATTAACTACTACATAACGTAAATAACTACAAATCTACGATCTAACATATGCTAGACTATAATTGGGGTGACCGACACTTTAACATGGAATTTCCAATTCCTAATAATCTCCCCCTAAGGGAGGTCACCCCATGAAATACATTTTGCATCCTAGCATTCTTTCTTTGACATTGTTCTTGAGCTCGTAGACTTGAATTCTTCACTTTCGCAATCTTTGTGCTTTAGTAGCGATTCTTCAAAGTCCGCATAGTTTAGTACTTTCAGTGGAGGTCTTTGAACTGATCCACATCTTTGATGATCTTCGAGCTTTCATTGAGATCATCAGCCACAGCAAATCTCTCTGGATCATCCATAGTTGTGTTGCCATCATGTGAAGTTGTGACTTTCGGACCGACATGCTCACACTTTTGGATCATGACATATTTCCATCAGAGTAGCGGAAGCTTTTACTGGTTCAAGATATTTGCAGCAGCGTAGCAGAAGCATAGTATAAAAATATCTGAACCAGGTTCTGTAGATATGCACCAGTCATGATTTCTTCAAATTAAGTGTGGATGCTGTGAGCATGCGGCTTTGGATTGACTCCTCAATTCTGATCAGCTGCAACCGTCCAAATGTACCTGCAAACAACAGTTAGCAATAAAACACACGAAAGTGTCTTTGACCACTTTCGTTGAATTGAGGTACACGGCCCACGGTTCCCCGTTGATCAGTACAAGTACTGCCTGTGATCAGGTAGGATTCCTAAGAATCTCCTTGACAGGGTTTCGCAGCTGTTCTAGCTGTTCTCAAACCGGAACGTCTCAAAGAAGACAACACGGAGTGAGTGAACCAGCAAATTGAGATTCACTGATGAAAAATGATTTGAAAAACAATCGTGTATTGCTTGAAGAAAGAGTTTTGCAATACGACGAAGGTTTTATGAGAGAGATCAATTTTCAATCAAAATACTTTTTGTATTAGAGAATGAGTACACATTCGACGTGCTAGCGAAAAGAAGAGATTCGCACATCGAACGGTTTTTCTAAAAGTATTTTTCAATCAGAGATACTTTTTGAATTTGAAATGAATACACATTCGACGTGCTAGAGAAAAGAAGGTTTGCACATCGAACGGTTTTTCTAAAAGTATTCGTTAATTCCATTCCTGGACCAAGGTTGATTCAAGATTGAATCTCCCCATCGTTTCTATCCAGTTGTCACAAGCTTGATCTTTAGAAAAGATCTCACATGTCACCCACCAAGAGCTTGTTTGATGTTGGCTCTAGAAGGATTTCCATCTTCATCGTGAATACTTACATATCACTCGGATGTTCTGGCAATACCACAAGGATAATGCGTAGGACTCTTAATATATACTTACTTTCCACATTGTGTGAAACAGCAAGTCTTCAAGAATTTAGTGTCCTAATGAGATATTGTGGATGATCTCTTGGCTCTAGACTCAATTGTGCATATTTGGTTCCTGTGCCGGAGACTAGGGAGAGGGTCTCCTTCTTCAATATCAACAATCTCTAAGAGAAAGTCGATAGATTATGTCGGTTCCTCGTGAGAATGAAACAAGCCCTTTTAAGAAGAACTTGAGTAGCTTGGGAAGTTTAATGTAGTGCATCACTGGGTCCATGATGTCTTGTCTTCAATACCAGTGTTACCTTAGTAAACACCAGTAGCATATGTATTAAACCCGGTTACTGCCCTAAGGTTGAATTATTGGAGGGCTATTTCTTTTCACCCTTTTCATATTCAATTCTTTTTCATTCTTCAACCCCTTCAGTGCTTACCGAGACTTCATAACTAGAACCTTGTTGGGTTTATTTCAGTACTAGCTCTGTCTCAGTCCGCACTCTTCCCATTTCTTATTTTTCTCCTTTTTTTTCAATATACCTAAGGACTCTACACTATCTAGTGGATTGTCCCTGGGTAGATCCCTCCGGCTCTGGCGGGATCGTGGGAACAAATACCTAACCTCACCATCCTTATAACTCCATGCATAAAGTAAAATGGTCAGTCTTTTGGTACAGTTCATTCTTCCTTGAAACCAATTGAAAAATCATTTGAAAAAACAATCAAGGTACTTGTGATACGAGATCAAAGCATTTTGTACCCTAATAGTTTTGATCATTTAGAAAGCCTCCCCCTCAACATGTGCGTATGATTTAGAAATTGTTTAGCACAAGGAGGCAAGAGGACTTTGAAATATTTTCTTTGATCACAATTTTCATACGAAAAAGCCATTTGATTTTCATGGTAAAATTCTCCCCCTCAATATGTGCGTAGGATATTTGAAATCATTTTATCACATAGAGGCAAGAGTTCTTTTGAGGCACATTTACGATCACACAAGCCATTAAGAAACCATTTAAAACTCAATCAAGGTACTTTATGTTAAAACATAAAAGCATTTTCACCTTGATAGTTTCTTTTCTTTAAAAATGCTCCCCCTCAATATATGCTTCGAGATTCGAAAGCGTTTAGCACATATGAGAGAGCAGCGTGCACAATTAAATCAAAACGATCACCTTTTATCAAATTTCATTATTAAATCACAAATTCTCCCCCGATCAAAAATATCAAACCCTTTGAGATTTTGGATCCCAAGTGATTTAATTAGGTTTAGAAAACATAGGAGAAAATGTGGCCAGGTTTAAATACTCATCTGGTTTTTGGATAAATCCTCCTCCTCAACATGTGCATTATGTATGTTGAAATCGTTTGGCACATGGAGGCAGGAGTGCCTTTAAAGGACTAAAACCAATTCCATTTAAAACAGATTTGAGATTTAAATCACGATCTCTACCCCGATCAGAAATATCAAACCATTTGAGATTTTTGTGATCCCAACTGATTTAACTCATTTAGAAAAATTTGGGGAAAGACGTGGCAAGATTCAATTTTGAAAGATGACAGATAAGGACCATTTTAAGACATTAAAGATTGTTAGTGTCAGGTATGATAGTTTTTAAGAGATCTTTTAAGTAAAACAAAACAATTTCACAATCAAACAAGAACAGAAAAAATTTCATTTTGAAAGACCTTGATTCTAAAGAAAAAAATCATACCATGACATAACATTAAATCTTTAGATCACCACATAATTTCGTACAAGCGGACTTCTGATGAAATATGGTTTGAAAATATTTTATTTTAAATCACTCTCCCCCTCAATCGATGACCGAAGTCGATAATTGAGTGACTTAGGTTTTGATAACATGAAGTCCGGTGATTTTCAAAAATTAGTCCAATATATTTTCAAAACAATATTTTCCATTTTCAAAACAATTTAATCAAATTATTTAAAATTGTTTAAAAATGGTATCCTGCACAAAGATACGTTAGGTGGTTGAGAAGCTTTCGTTGTTGCTGTAGGGCTTGGAAGAAAACCGTCTGCAGAAGCAGTGAGACTTCTTCTTACGTGTCACACCCCCAAATTATCTGTTTTGCAGCGGAATGGAATTCCTGGGGGATTGACTGTCATAGCATCACAATCACAGTTATATTGAACGACCTAAAGTGTCGTTTAAAAACACATCGTTTGACATTTATATAAAACATCCAGAGTTACAAGATAGGTCCCAAAAGTTAATAAAGTTTGCGGAAAATATAAGTATATTACAAGTCCAAACGATGTTTTGAAAGAAAATGCCATAATATACAATGAGACAAGTCGACGCCGCGGATCTATAAGGGTTCCTTAATCGTGCCATGATGAGTATGTCTTAGTTACCTGAAAATACATTGCTAAAACGGTCAACAATAATGTTGGTGAGAAATCATAGGTTTATGAAAATGATTTATACGACTACACAAGTATAGATAATGTATGACAATGTCGCCACAAAAATGTTACAATTGCTATAAGTCCATGACACCGAAACTAGACTGATCATGATGTTCGCCCCAACAGAGTGTTTGCCAAACAACTCAAATAATGTTATTAAATGAAATGCATCCGTTTAACCAGTTGGAATCCACCAACCTGGATGGAGGCGTCACCCTCGATAGATCTATCCACTCACCCTCGCTTCTATGAAATTAACGGCTCATGTTATATAATGGGGACATTCAATTGGCATGAGGTAACTTAAGCAATGTAAATGAATTTGATATACTTGGTATCGTAATAAAAATGATGTGCAATGTATTCTCCCCCGTAAGTTTGAAAACAAGTATTAAATGTATACAACGGGGCTATGAAAACTCACTTGATGAATTGATGTGATGACAAAAGTGAGTACACCGAAATGTAGCGTGATCTCGAAACTGACCTATTATGAATGATATGATATGTAATAAGTCATGATGTAATGTTATGCATGCAATTCGGATGATATTTATACCACTTATGAATTTTTGAAAACAATACTTCTCGTCGAAGATATAATCTTTTAACGTCTTGACCATTTTTAAATTAATTCACATGTATTTACGTTGAAATGATATCCGACGATAATCATTTAGTGATTTATTGTGAAAATATTACTTTTCGTCATAAAATAATGTTATTGAAATTTCCATGAAAGTGACAAAAACGGCCTCTAAAATCTAGTCGTAAAATGGTGCACGTCGAGCGTTAGGAAACATACTCAACGGTTTTGGGAAGCTCGTATGATTATCTCAAAGTCTTAGTACATGAGTTTCTATCCTAGAGGTCTTGAACATAAAGAAAATTAGAGGTTAAGTATGGTACTTATGTCCCAAAATATAGTTTAAGGATGGTTTTTCGGCAAAGTTTGAGCAACCGTAATTAATTCATTACAACTCCGCTAAACAAACAATCGGACATTTTGGAAAGTATACTTGGCGATTTCACTTTTACTAGAAGACTTCACTTTATGAAAAGTTCTAAATCAATGTTAAAAACAACCTTTAACTTGGTAACTAGTCTTTGCCGCAAAACTTGTCTATTAGAAACCAAGTTAGTTTTTCTTATATGATAAAAGTTACGACAACTTTTGTAAACGTATATAATTTAGTCGTTACAAATCCGTTTTCTACGTTTTAAAGATCCTTAGCTTTGTATCGAAGTATACTAACATATTTTTAACAAGTCGACATAATTTACAATGCCCAAGCTTCATTTTTGACTCGTACAAAATAAATAATGGTTGCTGAAATTTCCAGAAATTTATATTTTTCGTCGCCAAATTGAAAAATTCATAACTTCTTCGTTATAACTCCGTTTTAATCCGTTCAAGCGGCCACGGTTTCGTTTTAAAGTATATTTTCTAAATATCTAGGCCAAATATTTTTACCTACTGTCGGATTTTCCAGAATTTCAAAATAAGGACAGACCCTTTTCAAAACGTGTCGAAATGAGTTTTTCTCGCGCCAAACCTATTCTAACCCATTCAAAACAACTCCGAAGCTATTCTAATCCTACCATACACCTTCTTAGGGTGTCATGGTTTCCTAGACATCACCAAAACTAATATATAACAAGGAGTAATTATAGGATGGATTATATATATTTAACACTTAAAAACATTAAAAAGTGGTATAAACATCACATAACTTGCATGTTTCTCAAATAAAATGATATGACCATAATAATGAATGTGAAATAAAAATATGAATATGAATGCTTACAAGAAATATGATGAGGTTTAAGGACAATGGGTTTTTCCTAATCACTTGAGGTTTTTATTGCAAAACCTATACAACAAGTGATACTAGTGTTTAAATAAACTTGTCTTGAAATTTTATGAGATGATTCTCCTTTGGTCTCCTTGTGGCTGCCGAATTTTTGCAAGAGAGAAAAGAATGAAATATTTGATCTAGTATTTGGGAAATGAAATGATATGAAATGAGTTTAGTATAATATACATTATACTTAAAGATATTATGCAAATATCTTCCATGACTCACCCCTTGTGTCGACAAGGGGTGCTAGTCATTCTCTTGATATTATTTTTTTTTTAATAAGTATAAGTGTAAGATTGTGAAGTTAAATTAAGTTAAGTGGTAAGTTGTAGTCACTTGTGAATATTTTAGGGTAGCGTTGGATAAAAATAAATTTTCACGGGTCAAGATAAAATATTTTTAGGTCATAAAAATTATAAAAATACATTTCTTGCAAAATTTGAGTGATATAATAATAATCGTGTCGTATTTAAGAAAAACGTCGTAATTATATAAATACAACAATTTAGTTACAAAATAAATTTAAAACACTGGGTAAACTCATAATATTATTTTATAAACTTAATATGAGTAGAAAAATATATCGGGATAATTTTTGGAAGTAATGGATCAATTAATCAAAATAATTAATTACACGATAACGTTTATTTAATATGAAAATTATACGTTTAATGTAAAATGCAAAACCATGCATGAACTAATATGATGACAATGATGTTAATGAAATGTAGACTAAACTTAGTCTATATGAAATGACGTCGATGATATGATCATGAATTCATAGCTAAACCATTACGGTTACGTGAATTTGATGCTCGCAAACCTAGTTCACGATAAATGATAAATAATGAAACATGAGTAATGTTTTGAGAATGACCTGAAAATACGAATTGTCACATTCGCCCAACCAAAAAGGAATTCAGTCCCTGAATTCAGTCCTTGTTGGGTCCTACGGTGTTGTCGGTGAAAAGATGAGGATATTTGAGGCGCATCTGGTCTTCCCGTTCTCAAGTAAACTCAGGACCTCTTCGAGAATTCCAGCGAAGCTTCACAATAGGAATACGACTTTGTTTCAACTGCTTGACCTCGCGGTCCATAATTTCTACCGGTTCCTCCACGAAATTGAGTTTATCGTCAAGTTGAATTTCTTCCAATGGAATAACGAGTGATTCGTCCGAAAGACATTTCTTCAGGTTTGAAACGTGAAACGTGTTGTGTACGTGACTATGTTCCGATGGAAGATCAAGTCGATAAGCTACAGGACCAACTTTGCTCAAAATTTTGAATGGTCCAATGTACCTCGGGTTCAATTTCCCGCATTTTCCAAATCGTACTACGCCTTTCCAAGGCGATACTTTCAACATCACTTTGTCGCCAATTTGAAATTCCAATGGTTTGCGCCTAACATCTGCGTAACTTTTCTGTCGGCTTCTGGCAGTTCTGAGTCTATCTCGAATTTGAACTATCTTTTCTGTTGTTTCCCGTACCATTTCTGGACCAGTGAGTTGTGCGTCTCCAACCTCGGCCCAACAAACAGGTGATCGACACTTTCGACCATAAAGTGCTTCGAATGGTGCCGCCTTTATACTGGTGTGATAACTATTGTTGTACGAGAATTTGATCAATGGCAAATGATTAGCCCAACCATTCCCAAAATCAATCACACAAGCCCTCAGCATATCTTCTAATGTTTGAATTGTCCTTTCACTTTGACCATCGGTTTGTGGATGATATGCTGTGCTCATGTCTAATTTGGTTCCAAATGAATCTTGTAATGATTTCCAGAAGTTTGAAGTGAATCGACTATCTCTGTCGGAAATGATAGAAATTGGTGCTCCATGCCTCGAGACTATTTCCTTGACATAAAGTCTAGTGAGTTGTTCCATGGAATAAGTCTCTCTAATTGGTATGAAATGGGCTGATTTGGTAAGGCGATCAACAATTACCCATATAGCATCGTAACCTCCCGATGTCTTAGGAAGTTTCGTAACAAAGTCCATTGTAATGCGTTCCCATTTCCATTGTGGAATTTCAGGTTGTTGGAGTAATCCTGAAGGTTTCTGATATTCGACTTTTACCTTAGGGCAAGTAAGACATCTGCTAACGTACGTGGCAATTTCTGCTTTCATGTTCGGCCACCAATAAAGTTTCTTGAGATCCTGATACATCTTATCAGAACCTGGGTGAATAGAATACTTTGACTTATGCGACTCATGCATAATCAATTCTCGTATCCCGCCATAAAATGGTACCCACATTCTATCCTTGAAACATAAAACTCCATCTGCTCTCTTTACAAAGCCATTTGCATTTTCGGGCATACCATAAAGCTTTTCACTTTGTCGGTTTTCCTCCTTGAGTGCCTCGATCTGTGCCTCAAGTATTTTTGATGGTAAAGGTGAACTGATCGTCATTCCTAATGATCGTACTCTTAAAGGTTTGGGTCTTTCTTTCCGACTAAGAGCATCAGCCACAACATTGGCTTTTCCCGGGTGATACTTGATTTCACAATCATAGTCGCTGAGTAATTCCAACCAACGACGTTGCCTCATGTTAAGTTCCTTCTGATCAAGAACATATTGTAAACTCTTGTGGTCCGTAAACACTGTGCACTTTGTACCATAAAGGTAGTGTCTCCAAATCTTAAGTGCAAAGACTACGGCCCCCAACTCAAGATCATGTGTGGTGTAATTCTTCTCATGAACCTTAAGTTGTCGAGAAGCATACGCTATTACCTTCTCGTTTTGCATTAATACAGCTCCAAGCCCTTTATGTGAAGCATCGCAGTATACAACGAAGTTCTCAATTCCTTCGGGTAGTGCCAAAATTGGCGCACTGCAAAGCTTTTGCTTCAACAACTGAAAAGCAGCTTCTTGTTTCTTTCCCCATTCGTACCTCTTGTTTTTCTGTGTCAACTTGGTCAAAGCTTTAGCTATCTTTGAAAAACCTTCGATGAATCTTCGGTAATACCCGGCAAGTCCTAGAAATTGTCGGATTTCTGTAGGATTTGTTGGAGTAGCCCAATCTTTTACAGCTTCAATCTTTGCAGGATCTACTTGTAATCCTTGACTATCATTGACATGACCAAGAAATTGTACTTTACGGTTCCAAAAATCACACTTCGAAAATTTGGCATACAACTTCTCATTCTTGAGTAGTCCTAAAATCGTTCGTAAATGCCCTTCATGCTCTTCTTTGCTCTTTGAGTAAATCAATATGTCGTCGATAAACACTATAACAAACTTGTCCAAATACGGTTTGCATACTCTATTCATGAGATCCATGAATACTGCAGGTGCATTAGTTAATCCGAATGGCATTACTTGAAACTCATAATGACCATAACGTGTTCTAAACGCTGTTTTCAGAATATCCTCCTCCCGCACTCTAAGTTGATGATAACCTGATCTAAGGTCAATCTTTGAGTAGATACTAGAGCCTTGCAACTGATCGAACAAGTCGTCAATTCTGGGGAGTGGGTAACGGTTCTTCACCGTTAACTTGTTCAGCTCTCTATAATCTATACCCATTCTGAAAGATCCATCTTTCTTCTTCACAAACAAGACCGGTGCTCCCCAAGGCGAGGAACTTGGCCTAATGAATCCTTTGTCTAAAAGTTCTTGCAACTGATTAGACAACTCTTGCATCTCCGATGGTGCTAATCGATAAGGTGCTCGCGCAATTGGTGCAGCTCCAGGCACTAAGTCAATATGAAATTCTACTTGACGTGCCGGTGGTAGTCTTGGCAAGTCTTCAGGAAAGACTTCAGGAAATTCTCGAGCGATCGGTACATCCTCAAGTCGCTTCTCCTCCGACTTCTTCTCGGTTATATGAGCTAAGAAAGCAAAACAACCTTTCTTTATGTACTTCTCCGTTTTGATGCATGATATAATACTGAGTCTAGTTCCACTTCGTTCCCCACGAATGATCAAAGTTTCGCCATTGTAAGGAAGATGAACAACTTTTTCATCACAAATGATTCTTGCACGATGTCTGGATAACCAATCCATTCCGATGATGACGTCGAAACTACCAAGTTCTACAGGCATAAGGTCTATATTGAAGGGATGATTTAGAAAATTGAGTGTACAACCACGGACAATGGTGTCGGTGCTAATTAAGTTACCATTAGCTAATTCAATGTTATATGATGTGTCTAATGTGGTTGGTTTGATATTAAGTAAAGGTGCAAATGCAGTGGACAAAAAACTCTTATCGGCTCCCGAATCAAATAAAACTGATGCATAACGATTATTGATAAGGAACGTACCCGTTACAACATTCGGGTCCTCCCTAGCTTCTCCACCTCCTATGACATAGGCTCTTCCCTGTGCCATTCCACCCTGATTCCCATTTCCTTGGTTCCTTCCCTTTGTACACTCACTCTTGTAATGTCCCCTTTCTCCGCAACCAAAACATGTTACTTGTTGTTTCTGATTTTCCCCCGTAGTTGGCATCTTGCAATCCCTAGTTTGATGTCCCATTTTTTTACAATTCCCACATGGATCTGGACAACGTCCCTGTTTGTGATGACTTGTACACCTCTCACATTTAGGCAGAATCCCTGTGTACCCCTTTTTCTCCGTTGGGCCTGCAACATAGGCCTTTGCAATCTCCTGTCTCTTAGGTGGTCGTTGAGCGACATTTCCACCTCTGTTGTTGTTGTCCCACTTTCGTTTATTGTTGTTATTGTTGTTGTAATTGTTTCGGTTATTGTTGTAATTGAAACGGTTGTTGGTATTGTTGTTGTTTCGGTTGATGTTAGCGATTTTGCCTCTCTTTACCACTTGAGCCATGAGCTTTTGCAACACTCGAATGGACTCCTCAATCGTTTGTGGATCAAACGAAATCACATCTCCTTGAATAACTTTGGGAAGTCCCCCGATGAAAGCCTCCAGTAGCTTCTCGTTATCTGAAACCATAGATGGGCATAATGCGGCTAATTCTTGGAACCTCCGAACGTAAGCATCAATATCATACCCAATAGTTACCAACTCGTAGAATTCGGTCTCCAACTTTTTCACCTCTGTACGTGGACAATACTTCCTTGTCAGCAAACTCTTGAATTGCACCCATGTGATCCTGTACGCATTTTCCATTCCCATCGGCTGAGCATACGAATTCCACCACAACATTGCTTCGTCCAGTAGTGTACTCGTAGCAAACTTAACCTTGCTATCCTCCGGGCAATTACATAACAAAAACACGGATTCCATTTTCTCGAACCATCTAACCATGGCAGTTGCCCCTTCAGTACCCTTGAACTTAGTGGGATCTCCACTTTTGAAATCCTTATATGAACAGCTTCTAACCCCGGACCCTCCTGCATTACCTGCAGCAGCAGCAAGTCTAGCGGCCTCGGCAGTTGCCGCAGCCTCAGCAGCAGCCGCCACCGATGCTCTCTCGGTCCTTAGTGCATCGGCTATGCTATCATTCACATACTTCTGCATAGCAGCTTGAGTCAACTCAGGTGTGGTTTTCTTTGGCGCCATTATTCTTCAAAACCATAAGATGAAACAATTATGAGAACTCGTAAGTAGAAACAAACATTATACATATATATCCACAACCACAACATGTATAATATAAACAAAATCACAACGGATCAACCACGAAATATCACAAATAAAATCACAACACACGTGAATAATATACATGAAAATTTCGGCCTTCGTGGACCGATATCATAGATAGTAAAACCATTCCTACATAGTAGAGTCAATACTTGATATTTTGTTTGTACAACAACCAAAAGACAACAAGTTCTTTAAACTACGTCACACACCTTGTGACTAGGATAACAGTAAATAAAAACTATACATGATAAAGGTCTACACTAGGCACCTCCTGGTGCTCCTCCAGCTCGATCCTGTAGATCACGGACCTGTGCAGTCAAGCTCGCAATCAAACCCCTCAACTCACTAATCTGAGCCTGTGCAGTAACCATGCTCTCACGAGCTAGTGCCAACTCCTGTGCATGACGCTGAAGCTCGTCCTGGGCCATCTCGGTTCTGTCATATAACTCAGGCATCTCTTGCCTCAACTCAACAATATGACCTCTGTTCTCTAACTGTCTAGATTCTAAACCCTAGTGTGCCAAATCAATCGAAACTCTACCTATCACGAGGCCTTCAACCTCCTCCTCAATGTTCTCCACTCGCTCTAATGATAGTTCCTCCAACTGTCCTAACATCCTATCAATCTGAATTTGTTGGCTATCTATGCGTGCCCCTAATGTCTCAGTGGAAGGCTGTCTAGCAGCAGCAGCCTTTGAGCTCTCACCTATCTCGAACCTAGCTGGTGGTTCGGGTTCTATAGAGGATGATGCAGGGATGTCAAAACGTGCTCGCTTTTTGAGCGGCAAGTCTAGTGTAGGTATAGGCTCCCTAAGATAATATGATGAAGATGATGATGATAATAGTGGTGATGGTGGATGAATCGGGCCATGTGTAGGGCTAACAGGTGGTGTAGGTGCGACTTCGCGCTCCTCAAAGGGTTCGGTCTCAGTGTCAGTCACAATAAGTGGAAAGTCTGAAGTAGAGCCAATAGAAGATACAACTACAGTGTGTGATAAGGCATCGTTCATGTTGGTGTCGGATGAGACATCCTCCATGTTCGTGTCAGATGATATAGGGATAGGGTCGGAATCTGAAGACATCTCTGTGACAACCGTTGTAAAATAAAAGTAAATAACTCGAATAAAATGTATATGAATCCGCATATAAAGTGAATATGCACTTATGATGAAATGATGAGATGTTATGATAATGTAGTTATAGTCTAGGGTCAATGATGCAACCTAGTTCTCTATAACTGAAGCTCTGATTACCAATCTGTCACACCCCCAAATTATCTGTTTTGCAGCGGAATGGAATTCCTGGGGGATTGACTGTCATAGCATCACAATCACAGTTATATTGAACGACCTAAAGTGTCGTTTAAAAACACATCGTTTGACATTTATATAAAACATCCAGAGTTACAAGATAGGTCCCAAAAGTTAATAAAGTTTGCGGAAAATATAAGTATATTACAAGTCCAAACGATGTTTTGAAAGAAAATGCCATAATATACAATGAGACAAGTCGACGCCGCGACTTTATAAGGGTTCCTTAATCGTGCCATGATGAGTATGTCTTAGTTACCTGAAAATACATTGCTAAAACGGTCAACAATAATGTTGGTGAGAAATCATAGGTTTATGAAAATGATTTATACGACTACACAAGTATAGATAATGTATGACAATGTCGCCACAAAAATGTTACAATTGCTATAAGTCCATGACAC
>BPTQ01000007.1:211276297-211342988 GCA_019973895.1 Chrysanthemum seticuspe | reverse complement strand
TCATCATTGAGCGATGCTGAGTTCAGCGATCGTTTTTAAACCGTCGTTAAGCGATGTGTTCAGCGATCTCTGTGTTCAGCGATTTCTCGTTGAGCGATGTCTGGTTCAGCGATGGTGGTTCAGCGATGAGCATCACCTCTCAGGTGATGAACATGAAATTGAGCGATCTAGATTGAGCGATTCAGATTTCGACATTGAGCGATGTTTAAACATTTCGTTCAGCGATACTTCTTTTATTTGGCACTCGATTCAGCGATCGTTCTTTTTGGTATATTTGTAGTGAAAAGTTAGGTTTTTGTTGGGTTGGTTCTACTAAGTTCGATTGGTTTACTTTTGGATTTGTGAACACTACTAAGATTTGTACTTTCATGATTGTTTTAAGTTTGAAATGGTGTTCTTTAGTTGGTTTACTACGTGTTTGAATTTTGTTAGTACTTTCATGTTTAGAATCATCACAAGTGTTTAGGTTTTCATTTGGTTAGCTTGAATCATCTTGGTTGGGTTGTTTTTGGATTGAAAAGTGATGTTTATATGGTTTTTCTTGCTAGCGACTTAGCTCACGGTTTATTTTCTTCATAGCGACTTGCTTTACAAATTTGTAGCGAGTTACAGCTTTAGACTTAGCGAGTTAGATCTAGCGAGTTAAAGTACAAGTAGTGGACTCTCCACTACGAGTAGCGACTTGGTGGTAGCGACTTGGTCTGTAGCGAGTTGCTCTTTAGCGACTTGTGTCTCTAGCGACTTGTGTAGCGAATTGCTGCCAAATTTTTGCTAGCGACTTGAGTCGTAGCGAGTTACTACTTAGCGACTTACCTCTGGCTAGCGACTTGGCACGCTAGCGACTTAGTAGTGTGGCGAATTAAGTATTGGCGACTTGGTGTAGTATCTTCTAGCGACTTGGGATTGTTACTACTTTGTTGGTAGCGAGTTAGTTCTAAATCACTAGAGACTTGGGGAGTAATTCATAATAAAACAATGTCTGTCATCACGGATCCTTTAATCACCAAAGTACTTGCTCTCTATGACACAACACAAAATTGTGAAGCAGAATGCTTATCTGAATGCCATACACTTAATGATTCAGTATCGATTAATCAGAACATCTCAAATAAGTCACTCTTAATGTCTGCACATGATGCTAAGAATATGGAATGCACCAGTGAGCCGTTTCAACATCTCAGTCTGCTTCTCAAATTACTCTTATCTACAACCATGGATCGAACGAGTTGTGCCATCCTTCGTCAGGATTTTCCCACTTTAACAAGAACTGTTTTGCTTAACTTAGAACGACTGAGATTTCAAATTACCAAAGAAAAGATCTCAACTGATGATTCTCATGCTGCCCTCCAAACCATCTTCAACCAATTTCAGCCACTTATCCAGGAAGAATACTCCTCAGATTTTGATAATATCATGACTGGAATGTCTTTCAAGAAGCACACGGGAATGGAAATTCATGAGTTCAGAAACTCATTTATTCAACTTATGAGTAATATGGAAACATACATCGAGGAAGCTGCGAAAGAGAATAACAAGCTGAAGGAATTGAATGAGTGTCAAGAGTGTCCATGGAACAATGATGACGTGTCATGCTTCATCCCAGTTGAACCAGCAGAAGACATTGTCTGCAGAATCTCAGTTGTGATGGAAAAGGATGAAGAGAACATCACTGATCTCAAATTCCCAGAGTCAGAAAAGGTATCAATCAACAAGGTACACTTATCTGATCACACAAATTCTCACGAAAAGGTACATGACTCTTATCCTGAACATAACAATGTGGAATCAATCTTTGTTTTGTCTGAATCTAATGCAAGTAACATGATTGAAAAAAGGGTATATGATGAGCTTTCAAACAAATTTTCAATTCTTGAAAAACACTGTATCTCTTTGCAAATTGAAATACAACATAAGAATGAAATGTTTTATGCAAAAAAACCGTGTAGTAATCTGGAACTTTCAGAATTTAGAGAATTTTTTGAAATTAATCAGTTAAAATCCCAGATTCAGGACAAAGATTCGACCATAAGTAATCTGAAATCGCTTCTTTCAGAAGCCCAGAAATATGACTGTCATGAGATGAGTGATACACTAGAATCTAGAAATTCTGAACTAGCTCTATGTGTGTCCAACCTTCTAAGAGAAAATGAGCATTTAAGAAAGAACCTTGAGGAAACAAACTCTAAGTTAGTCAATCAATCTAACCTCTTGATGAAAGATATTGATGATCTCAAAGCACAAATTCAGGATAAGAGCTTCAATATTGTTGCCCTAAAAAATGAGCTCAGGAAGTATGTTGGAAATAGGATGAACACTAAGTTTGCAAAACCTTCAACTTTGGGAAAGTCAACTGTTCAGAACCACTTGAAACGAACAGTTATTAAACAACCTAATGCCTTTAGGTCTGAAAGAGCTAAACCATTGAAATCTAAGCTTACATCCCAAGTTGATAATAAGTCTGTTTTGTCAAAACCAGTCACTTCATTGCCTAGTTCAGATATGATGAATCCCAAGCATAGGACTAATGGAGATCACCCACAAATCAGACATGCTATAAGCTTAACTAGGTCTCATGCAAAACATAGTCTGAGAGATCAATCCCCTAAGAAATTCTCAGATCACAAAAAGACAAATAGTCAAAACAAGTGTGTGCACTCATTTAGTTCAACTCACTGTGGCTTCAAATGGATTCCCACTGGTAGATTATTTAAGTTTACAGGACTTAAACGAACTTACATCCCTAGATCATGCCTCAAATGGATTCCTACAGGTAAACTTTTCAAGAATGTAGAGCCTAATAGGATCTCCATTAATGATAAGTCTGTATTATACTGTGATGCATCCAAATGTGAGACTAATCATGTCACTAACTCTACTATGTACAAATCTACATGTGCTTCCAGTACAATGTGCTCTCAGTCTTTTTCAGGTACAATGCTCAACTCAATTAGGAACTTCATGACTTGGTTCCCATCAGAAATGAACATAGCTCATTCAGGAGCTATAGCGTGCAACAGTTGATGCACTACTTACTTTGACTCCATATCTTTGTATAAATCAAGTTATTTAAAATTCAAAATTTCAAAATTTCAAAATTTTTTTTCTTATATCATGTTTAAATTCTTTAAATTTTATCACGTTTTTCCTATCTAATAAAGAATATTTTCACTGTTATCGATAACATCTACGGTCCTAGAAATGTCATTCAATAATGGCACGGGATCATAGATGAAGTTCGAACAATTGAAATATTCTTGTCTCCATTTTATCGGGGTAAACTTATGTCAATCAATGTTCTTTGATGAACTTGATTGAGGGGGAGATTGTGTATATGTTTTTCTTGACTACTTATGCCATTGGCTTCTGTGCTGGTTATAATGCTTGCTCGTTTGTAAGTTGAGGTCGTGTTTTGCCTCTGTAACTATCTGGTTATGGTTTCTGTAGGTTGTGGTCATATCTTGCTCATGTGATTATCATTGTGTACCTACGTATTAAGTGCCTAGCTTAGATTTAAATGCTTATGTGTCTAAATGTTTAATTGATTCATGGTGATCAGTGTGATAATCTTTGCTAGAGGCTTAGTCTATAATCTGTGTTTGCAACTTACCACTCGTTCATCAATACCATAGGGACCAAAGTTGCCATATAGTGAAAGTTATGTTGCACTAGCGACTTACCTCACCTCATGTTAAAACCACAAGGACTAATTGTGTCATACCGTCATAGTTAGTTGGTATACCCCTAGCGATTTACCCTATAGCGAGTTACCATTTTTTTCAAAAAGTTTTTTCTTTCTCTCTCGTTTTCTCTTCCTTGTCATTGTGCTCACTTTAGCGACCTAGCAAAAGGTTTGCCTCGATCCCCCCCCCTTTACCATTGTTCTCTTAAGCTTTTGTGTCCAGTTTCTAACATGTACTTTATATCCAGATCCTTTCGAGCTCGTGAGTTGTGATTGTTTGTCTCTAGTTTAGGTTCGATTTTTCATGTAAAAGTATGTTTGTTGCTTGTATAATGATTGAACGGGTTCAAAATGTTTGGAATATATTGTTTGGAATATAGTGTTTGGAATACATTGATGCATGATTAAGTGGATTGGACTGATGGGTTGATGTTAGAAGTGTTCTTGGTGGCGATTTAAACTGTTCTTGGTAGCGACTTAGTCTAAATGTTCTTCATAGCGAGTTAGTGTTCAACTTAGCGACTACGTTTCTGTAGCGAATTAGTTCACTATATTCTAGCGACTTGGTTAGCGAGTTAGCAGTTAGCAACTTGTATTTACAAGTTAGCGAATTAGTAACCTAGCGACTTAGTTAACGAATTGGTAGCGACTTGGGTGTGTTACTGTTCATGGCAACTTGTATTTACAAGTTAGCGAATTAGTTACCTAGCGACTTAGTTGACTGTTTTGTAGCGACTTGGTTTAGGTACTGTTCATGGCGACTTGGCTTTACATGCTAGCGAATTAGCATAGCGACTTAGAGTGCTAAACTTTTAGCGACTTGTCTGTGGCTCTAGATGAAGACTTGTCTTTACAAGTCTGCAACAGTGTTCACTTTCATGTTGAGAATTAGTCTTAGGGTCAAGGATTATTAAAATGTTCAAAGGTTTTTGTGCTAAAGATGATCTCACTCTCACAACACTTAGGATCTCCTAATTCGACTTGTTGAATCAACATACTCTATGTAATCTGTTATGACATCTCTGTTTAGGCAAAAGGTACTTGGTTTCTCTCACGACTGCCAAATGTTACTTTTTGCCTCATACATATTTGTTATATCACTTTTACATGTGTATCTTGGCTCATGTCATGATCACTTTGAAATGCACTCTTTTTCCCTTTTAATCACTTATAAGCTCGTCATGTAATTATTTATCTATATGACTGTACTTCATTGAAATATCTCAATTATGAATGTTATCATATATTTGAAAGTTGTCATATATTTGTAATCTATGCCACTCTATCTTTTTCTGTATGTGTTTTGGGGACTCCTTCTGAGTTACTACTTCTATGTCATAAGGGTGCTCTCAATGTTGTCTCACTTACCATTTATCATCTAACCTGTTCCCATTCATTACTGTTGATTGTATGATTACTCAGAACATGATGATTACTCAGAACATCAATGGCAAGTTCAATCCCAGAAAAGAGCGCTACCCCGTCGGCATCATCCAAAGTTCTTTCAGACGAAGAAATCCTTCCCAGGAGTCAATGGGCTGTTATTGGAAAAAGCAACTGTTATGTGGATCTACAAAGGCTTCAACAAAATCCGATACTCAAAGTTTCTATTGACATCCTCAAAAACACAAACTTCTTCGGAGCACTTACCAAGCAATGCTCAATTCCGACCATTTACATTCAACAATTCTGGAACACCGTTTAATGGAACAAAATCACTGGATGATATGGAGTTCACAATTGATTCTGATATTCTGAGCAAGGCTCTTGGAATCACCCCATGTAACCCTGACTTTCGCTCTGAATCTCCACCTGGTGCTGACGATCTGATTGTCTTTCTTATTGGATTGGGTTATCAGAACAGTATTTCAAGAGCATCTGACATCATCACTGGACACATGTATCAACCTTGGAGAGCCATTACAACAATTCTTAACTTATGCTTATCTGGCAAAACATCAGGGTTCGATAAAGTGAGAATCCCTATCTTGCAAATCCTATGGGGAATCATTAATAGGATTGATGTGAATGTATCAGATCGTATTTGGGAAGAATTTTCGTTATCAATGAACACGTTCATATCTGACAGAATCAATTTCCAAAACAAAGCTCAAGGCCGAAAGAAACAGAACAAGCTTGTAATTCCCAGCATCAGATTCTCTAAGCTTGTTATCCAGTACTTACAACAAACTCATAAATTCACTCCTAGGTCTGAATCAACTTTACACAAAGCAGAAGATGAATTTGTTTTAGGAAACCTGAAATATGTTCCTAGAGGTTCGGATAAAGAAGTATTTGGATTGCCAATTCCTGATTGTCTTCTCACAGAAGATATCAAGAAGATGGACTACTTCAAGCAATACATGAAAAGAGCAACCAAACTCTCTGCTGAAGTCACACCATCTCCTTTACAACCAAATGCTCCCATGACCAAGTCAGCCTCACAAGCATCCTATGCCTCTCTTCCTAAAAAGAGACTTGAAAGGTCTCAACAGTCTGACACCGCATCCAAGAAGCGGAATGTAAAAAGGAAGAAAGTGGAAAAGGAGATTGGTGAGAAAACTGAGATACCAAGGAATGTTACCAGGCTAACTGATGAAGATGATGCTGATCTGCAACTTGGAATTCATCAAAGCCTTGAAAGTCAGAATGTGAAAGCTCCAGTAGGTGTAATTGTGTTAAGGGAACCCGCTCAACTACCTCAACAAACAACCCCAATTTCACTTGACAAGGGTAAAGGAGTTGCAAGTGTTGAAACTGAACAAGCTGCTCACATGCTGTTAACTATCTCATCATCTCCATCAAGCACCACAAATCAATATGAGCTGAAGAGAAGAACAGATTCATCTCATGCAAAAGAACAACCTGGAGTGGTCAAGGTGCCTGAAACGTTTAAGGAATCTCTTACACTTGGTGAGACTCAATCTGACTTGAATGTTGACACTCTGTTACAAAAGGGCTCACAGGAGAACCTTGAGACAAGATCTGATGAGACCTTGAAGATGGATGAACCAAATCTGTCTACTAACTCTCTATCCTCACTTAAGAATCTTGATGAAGATTTCTCTTTTGGTGATCAATTCATTAATGACAAAACCTTAGATTCTGCACAATCCATGTATAATGTCAGCATTCAGCAAGATACGTCAACCATTCCTCCAATGACTGCATCTTCACTATCAACTGCACTTCCACCTCCCTTACCTACTCAATCAACTGTACAAACACCACCAACAATGTCACCAAACCCAGAACTCGTCATTACAATTGCAGATGAAGTGGCTCCACCAGCTTCCCCTCCACAGATTCTCACCTCTGATCAACTACTGGATAAAACTATTAAAAGGATAGAAGCTCTGGAAAGGCAACTTCCTAAATCTGTTGATTCTCTGGTGGATCGTGTCTATAGATTGGAGCACCTCAACTTCAATGAAGCGGTTACTGACGCTATTGAAGGAGAAGTCAAGGATGCTGTGGAATGGGCTATGGAGGCTCCACTTCTTAGACGATTCAAGGACCTCCCAATCTCCGATATGAGAGCAGCTCTGTGTGAAAGGATGTATGAGGCTGAAGAGGACAAGCATGAGGTTCACAGTAAACTCTATGAGGCACTTGAAGAATCCATTAAGTTCGACAATTATGAGCAGTTTAAGATTGATGTTGGAGAAAAGGAAGCTAAAAAGAAAAGGAGAACAATTGTAATGGAAGCATTGATAAAGGATCGCAAAGATCCACCTCCACCCCCACCACCAACGGGGGAAGCTGGAACTTCTGGATCTGGTAATCCTTCTACAACAACCAACACACCTCCATCACAACCACCATCATCACCGCCAAAATCTTCCAGTCAATCAGATCCGACAAAAGAGCAGAGTACTCAGAAAAAATCTGCTGCCTGGACGACGGTTGATTCAAGGTTCACATCCACGTCCACCTCTATTCCTGATGATCAAATGGTTAACGAAGAGTCGCATGTCATGGCGGACTCAGAACCAGATGAAGATGATGCATCTACAAAGCATATTCCTAAGCCCTCAGAAGACTGGTTTGATTCTTACATGGCTGGGAATCACACTAGCACATCCAGAGTTGCACCTTCAAGAGACACTATTCAAAGCTGCATTATGGAAGATAGACCTCCTTCTCTAGAACCCACATGGACCATCCCAGAGTCTGACTCTATGATTCCTGACAACAATTGGGCATCAGTTATCACCAATAACTACGAAATTCCAGCTGAACACTCTCTTCTACACTACACTGGTGATATGGGAAGCTTCATAAGATGGTTTTGTGAACGGAAGAGCATCTCATCCATAACACCAAGAGATCTTGAAGGTCAAGCTTACGAAATTGTCAAAGTCTTCCACTCAGATGCAAATCATCTTCAATGTCAGATGGAAGAATGCCATAAGATGCTAAATGACCAAGTCAGTGATCAAATCAGTCGCTTCAATGTCAACAAATCTCTTCCTCTTGGTGGTGAACCTGGTCAGATGACCATTCAGGCAGAATTCTTCTTCAATCACGACTTGGACTATCTGTGTGCTCGCTCTGCTGAAAGAAGACCTGCTCTATCAATATCAAAGATGAAAGCTGCAACCTACTCTGATCAGGGGCTTGAGCAGATGGTTCCTGATCAATTCTGGGCAAATGAAGAACAAAAGTATGATATTGCAGCTTCTTATGGTATTTCTCACTGGTGGTTCAAAAAGAAGAAGTTCTACATCGAAAGACATGGTGCTGATAAAAGACGCAATGATGTCAGATCAAAGCTGCAAATCTTAAGTGTTGTTAGTGTAGAGATCTTCCCTATCTATGGATATGAGTACTTGAAGAAGATTGTCCTTAAAAGAGCTGACTTCAAAGTGTATACTATTGAAGAGAACGACTTCAAACATCTTCTGCCAAATGATTTCGAAGATCTCTATCTCTTAAATCTTCAAGGACACCTTGAGCACTTACCTGTACGTGAGAAAAAGGCCCTCTCTGCAGCTGTCACTCTTTGGATCAGGGGCTTAGTCATTCGAAAACGAGTTGAGGACTTCCACCTTGGCATTGAAAGCTACCAAACCAGGATCAACCTTACAAGTCCTCAATGGAATGCAACTGGGCATGAATTTCATCGAGAATAAAAAGTCCTTGACACCCCTAGAGCCGTCATCTTCACCGACAGATATGGATCTCGTATGCTTATGCGTCTATGTGAACTCTACAAGTTTAGTGATGGTACGCTCAAATTGGTCGAAGAAGAACTTGACACCAGAGTGAAAGAAGCCAAACTTGATATGAAATCTTGGGTTAAAACTATGTTTTGGACTGATGATGACGTGAAGAGATGTAAACACTTCATTGCTGCAATCAGACGAAGACTCAAGACACGAAGGATCTTCCGCAGCCTTGAAAGTTTTGTTGGTGGAAGGCTTCGTGATGGTCACTACAAACTTCTTCAGAGGACTGAATGAAGACTTCTTCGGGATACTGATTATGGTGTGTTTTTAACTATGTGTAATATGTGGTGTAATAAATATGAACAACTGTAATACATGTAATAGTGCTAGGATTTGTACTGTGGTTTCCCTTTGTAAAAAAGGGAAACATCTGTGTTGTCCATATTTGATCATATAAAATCGGACACATTTTTCTCCTACAAATATTTTACCTCATACATATTTAAATCACTTGAGACCCAAAATCTCAAAGGATTTAATATTTTTGATCGGGGGAGAAAATGTGATATAAATATGAAAGATGTTAAAAGATAAGATGACCAATTTTTGTGCAAACTTCTCTCTTATATGTGCTAAACAATTTTCGAATCTCGAAGCATATATTAAGGGGGAGAACTCTCTCTGCAAATTCAAGTCATCAGGGTACACAACACTTAAATCTTTGCAAAATTCAACTTTAAATGTTTTTAAGGTACCTTGATCATATGGCTTCTAATCCTTTGATGATAAAGGGTTCCTTCTAGTATGTGCAAAACTCTTTTCAAACCTCGAGGCACATATTGAGGGGGAGCAAATTCATGGAAACCTCATCCTTCCCGGAAATGCTATACCTACTTGATTTAAGGTGGGAAGTGATGTTGATATCTTTTAGAAAATGGTAATCAAAGAAGTTAATTCTTTCTCTTGCCTCCGTGTGCAAAACTTTCTCAAATACTTGATGCACATGTTGAGGGGGATTTCTCGTTCTAAAAATATCAAAAACAATTCAGGTACAAAATGCTTTGATAATATATCACAAGTATCTGAATTGATTTTCAAATGGTTTTCAATTGAATCCAATGGCAGATGAACAATACCAAATTGACCGACCAACTTTACTTTATGTACGGTGATATAAGGATGATAAGGTTAGGTATTGGTTCCCATGATCCGCCAGAACCGGAGGGATCTACCCAGGGACAATCCACTAGTTAGTGTAGAAGTCCTTAGGTATGATGATAAAAGGAGAAAAGTGAGATATGGGAAGAGTGCGGACTAAGACTGAGCTAGTACTGGAATAAACCCAACAAGGTAATAGCTATGAAGTCTCGGTAAGCACTGAAGGGGTTGAAGAATTAAAAAGAATTGAATGAAAATAGGGTGAAAACAAATAGCCCTCCATTAATTCAACCTTAGGGCAGAAACCGGGTTCACTTCATATGCTACTGATGGTAACATCGGTATTGAAGACAAGACGTCATGGACCCAGTGACGCAATGCACTTCAACTTTCCAAACCACTCAAGTTCCTCTTAAAAGGGCTTGTTTCATTCTCACGGGGAACCGACATTATCTATCGACTTTCTCTTAGAGATTGTTGATATTGAAGTAGGAGACCCTCTCCCTAGTCTCCGGCACAGGATCCAAATATGCACAAATTGAGTCTAGAGCCACGAGATCATCAATAAATCTCATTAGGACACTTTTCAATGAAGACTCTCTGTTTCACACAATGTGGAAAGAGAGATTATATCTTGAGTCCTACGCATTATCCTTGTGGTATTGCCAGAACATCTGAGTGATGTGTTTACATATTCACAATGAAGATGGAAAGCCTTCTGGAGCCAACATCAAACAAGCTCCTGGTAGGTGGCATGTGAGATCTATTTTATAGATCAACCATGTGACAACTGAACAGAAACAATGGGGCGATTCAATCTCTTGAATCAAACCTGGTTCAGGTTAGGGATTGACGGATACCTTTGAAAAACCGGTCTTTGTGCTTATAAACTCTTTTCTGTAGCACATCGACCGTGTACTCATTTTTCATACCAAAAGGTATTTTTATGATTGATAATTGATTTTCAATAAAACCTTCGTTGTATTGCAAAAACAATTTCTATTGAGCAATACTCGACTGTTTTTCAAATCTCTTTTCATCAATCAGTGGACTTAAAAATTCGCTGGTTCACTCACTCCGTGTTGTCTTCTTTGAGACGTTCCGGTTTGAGAACAGCTAGAACAGCTGCGAAACCCTGTCAAGGAGATTCTTAGGAATCCTACCTGATCACAGGCAGTATTTATACTGATCAACGGGGAACCGTGGGCCGTGTACCTCAATTCATCGAAAGTGATCAAAGACACTTTCGTGCGATTTGTTGCTAACTGTTGTATGCAGGTACGCCCGACGTTTGCAGCTGATCAGAATGAAGCGGTCAATCCACAGCCGCATGCTCACTTAACACATTCATCTCAAAAGAAATCATGATTAGTGCATCAATGACTCTGATATTTTCACTCCATGTTTCTGCTACGCTACTGCCAATATCATGATTCAACAAATGCTTCCGCTACTCTGATGAGAAGATATCATGATCCAGAATGTGAGCATGTCGGTCCCAAAGTCACAACACCACAATGGATGTCTCAGAGATTTTTGATAGCCGATGATCTCCAAAGATGGCTCAAACTCATCATCACGCGGATCAGTAAAAGACCTCCACTTGGAATAACCAAACATGCATTGTGAAGAATCAATGACTACGAGCTTAGGAGCAAAGGACTACATCAAGAATGCAAGATCAATTGTTAAATGTCATATCTATTTGTATTCAATGTAATTTTGGTATATTATTGAGGTGACCTCCCTTAGGGGGAGATTGTTAGGAATTAGAAATTCCCGGTATTAAAGAGTCGGTCACCTCAAGTATATGTAATCGTTAGAAAGCTCGTAGTCGTAGTTCTTTTAAGTTAAGTAGTAATTTAGTTAAGTAACACCGTGGAGGACGGACGGGTCTTTACCCACTGTATGCCTGATCCACAGCCCAAAGTGTGGCGAGTTATGTAAGACTATAAATACTCTCTACCTTCCAAGGTAGAGAGTTGGAGCTAATAATAATATCTTTCACTTTCTCTCACTAAGTTCCCTAAACCTCTAACTTTCTCTCTCTAGAATTCCATCTTATTCGCCACCTTGTGTTATGGTTTGATGTGTATGTGAAAAGTTATATCTTACAAAATCAGTACAATTATCACTTGTAATTAACAATGATGGTCAATAATCAATAAAATAAAACGAGGTAAAATAAACTAGTCGTTACTGTTTCTTACCGTCGTATAAATACCTTATATTGCTGTTCATTTGCTTTTATGCATTGACATGAAGAGATTTGCAGGTTCTTCCCTGATAAAGCCAAAATGTTGGCACATGACATTCTAAATGAGCTTGTTAATGTCCGTTCCATGACTTTTAATCAGAAAAAAATGTGTTTTGGCTACTGAAAATTCCTTTATTTTTTATCAGTTAGAAAATTTCTGCTTCTCGATTTTGTTGAGGATGTATAGATATTTAAATAGTTTAAGTACTGATTCATGTTATTTTGTAAATAAAGGAACTAAAAATAAGGCCATGCCCGGTTGTCTTTGCATCTTTTTCCGGTGGTCCAAAAGCTTGCATGTATAAAGCTTTGCAGGTAAATATAAATTTCATCCTCACACTAGTGTTATTTTACTAAGGATTAGCTACTATAGAAACAAACATACCATTAGCCGCTTTTCAGTTTGAATAAAAATGATGATGGTCAAAACCAATTCGGCAATATTTTTATAGAAACGACCACTTTTGGTGGTAGATTACTCATTTGTCATGGTGATAAATTTTTTAAAGTACGCTATAAAATCGGACACATGACATTTGGTTATTTGGTAATTAACCCTTTTCACAAAGGATTTCATACGTTCTGGTTTTTTTTTACTTGGCTTCTTTTTGGTGCAGTTAATGGACTCGATGGGTGAATCTCAAGGAAATCTGGTACGATTTTGATATGTACTCTACTCTATTCCTTTGTATTGTTTTTCGCTTTATATGATTGAACAAAGTTCAAAATGTTAGTTTTTATAACAAGGTCTATTCAACCAAAACATCATTAACTCACGATTTGGGTTTGACCTAGAAGTGGTAATTTTTGACTCGTTTACTTATGAGTGTTAATTAGTGTTGTATCTTATCTTGAACGGATCAAATGAACAAGTTAGCTGAAACGGTGACGGATCAAATGGGTTGAAAGTTGCCTAAACTCTATATCTTATGCATATGTATTCTTAGAATGTTTTATTCAAATTTTTTAAAACATAATTTTAATAATGTTGTATTTTTGCGATCATAATTACCACATTAGATCTAGTAATTCTTTTTTTAAGAAATGGATAAAGAAATGTTTGATTTCATAATAACCCAACCCAACCTACTATTATATGACCCGTTCCAACTGAACCCACTTTACCCATTTCTCACTGCCCCGAGTAGTATGGGCTACACTATTCTGAATGCTTGTTTCCTATTCTTAGGTGAAGGATGACTGTCATCTCGTTAGAGTGTCTTTCTGGACAAATATTTGATTCTTCTCCTGTGGATTTTACAAGTGATTTAGGCTCCCGGTTTGCTCTTCACCCAAGCATTCTTAAAATGTCACGTCCTCCGATAATAGCAAAATGGATTGCAAATGGTATCTCGTCTAGTCTTGATGCTTTGTTTCTTACTAAATATGAGTCACAACGTGCAGAATATTGGCAGACTTTGTACTCAACTATAGTAAGTTTCTTTTAGTTTATCGTTTTTCAAGTTAATCCTTTATCTTTTTTTTATTCTTTCCATGTCTTATTTTGATAATAATGCAGAGCATGAGAGCACCATATCTAATACTTTGCTTAGAAGATGACGATCTTGCCCCTTATCAAATCGTGTGCAACTTTGCTCAGCGATTAGAAAGACTTGGCGGTGATGTTAAATTTGTAAAATGGAGTAGCTCCCCTCATGTAGGTATGCTCCCCTATACCCTTTATTTGTAGTTTTACGGCTATTATAAGTTCATTAATTGTTTGGCTGGATTCTTCCATTTATATTTTTAAACTTAATGTTCTTCATTTGAACTTTTCAGATTAAGAGGGGGTCTGATCCATCCATTGTTCTGAATAACCTTTATCGCTTCACTGCTCTACAGTCAAGTTTTAGCTGCAACATGGTTGGGTGAGTGGTTCATAATTGGTGGCTTTTGTTTTTCAGTTGCTCTAAAGTTGTCTAGAGGTCTTGATATCCACCGTCATGTTTATTAACATGTGTTGGATTGATCGTTCCAAAAAAGATAATATGGGGATTAATCAATTTCTTGGAACAAAACTAGTTATATAGAAAAGTAAATTAGACTATACACACTGATTATATCTATATTGTACATTGTAATTTACCGGTTGTGCATTTCCATAATTGCCCTGTTAAATACGGAGTATGTGAAAGTTAAATGTTTATTCACAGCTTTACATATAGTATTGTTCTTTTTTGGTGATCCGTGTTTATAGGTCTGATCTTTTGATTTGTTTGTAGATTACTGAACTGTTCGCCAACATTACAAAGCATGTTGCTGCGCCAAAAATTGAAATATTGAGTACCAAGGAGAAGGAGCAGCTGCTTAAGAAGTATGAGTTGGCCGACAAGCAGGTAAGCTTATTGTCTTCGAATTCATTCCTCAACCATGATTTAGCCATCTTTTTTAGTAAGAAACCAGATCAACAGATAATCAACTTGAGCCTATGATTTAGTGAAATAATATTTTCAACTTATTGTTCTGGTGATTATTGGAAAGCCTAATTCAAATAACCAAGCTCTCTTCTAACGAAAGATTGTTGATTTTTCAGCTTCCATATATGCTTGAGACTGATGCTATTGCAAGGTACTATAGGCTTGAAAAGAAGCAGGTGGTGAAAATCACCTATAACAGCAAGAATACTGGCTTGCTCGTTACATATCGCTGTGTGATATGAAGAGTTAAGGCATCGTGGATTATTTTGGGTTAGATTAACCTTTTGACAGATTCGACTTACAACTTTAAAGTAAATGATCAGTTAGATATGTTGCACATGATAACATTATTATCTTATATTTTGCACAAACTGGTTTGTCTAGATGTTACTCCCTCCGTCCCATATTAAGTGTCCGCTTACATCATGCAAAAAGTTTTAGAAAATTCCACTAACTATACTCTCCACCAATCAAATATCATTTTTACCCACTAAAGTCTCACCTCATTGGTTGAAATAGAATATGGACACTTAATTTGGGACATCCAAAGATTCCATTGTGGACAGTTAATATGGGACGGAGGGAGTATAATATTAAATGGTTTATCATATCATATTCTGGTTGATTTTGTTTGTGGACAATATTTTGGGGTGCAAGGAAATAGTAACACAATATGTCCATGTAATGCGAGCTACATTTATATACCATAAGATATTCCAATACCATAAGAGTTATAGATCTAATAAAACAACAATGTTGATTAGTGGCAAGCTAATGGATGAAATGCAGAATAGTTGTTAATGTGCAATTTTGGAAAAACAAATATGGCACTGAGATCCTTTCTTTCTACATTTCTTCTTTACTTCCTTCAGTCTAAGACTTGACCTTATCCGCTTCTTCAATGAAATTTCCAGTAATCCCCTTGTCCTTGTAGTATTTACAGGTGTTTCCATAACAATCTTGTCATTGTTCCTCCCAGAACATGTTCTCGGTTTTCTAGACCTCTTACTCCCACATGCACTTGCATTACTTTGTTGAGTCTTTGTAGCATCATATTCAACCCAACCCTACATAAATTTTTTGTAGAAGAGTTACTAGATTTACAATTGATTTGAATATATCAAGGGTGAGTCGAAAGTGTACCTTGTTGGGTCGGTTGCAGCCACGTGAATTATCACTGTTTACTTCTTTTTCGAACTTTATCCCAATATCTTTCATTTTGGGTAAATCTGCTCTCACAAAAACAAGACGGTTGCTCCCACAACAGCAATCAGAAACTTCTTTATCTGTATAACCATAGTTTATCAAGTATTAAAAACACCATGATAATTTTGCTTATAGAAAGGTAGTATCTCATAGGTTTACCATGGAAAACACAAACGGGATCAGGATGACAGTTACAGCTAACACAAGCCACATAACAGTCTCGTTTGCAGATGCAACAGGTAATGGTTTCCTTAAGGTTTGAAAAGATACCAAGAGATCTGTCTAATGACTTCAACCACAAAATGGCACCATTATACTTTCGTAATAGAGATGGCACCATTACTTTGTCTATTATTCAAAAACTTTCATCAAATATTAATTCCACAAAAACTTTTATCAAATATTAATGTGTTAATTATAATTACAAAGAGTTTGTGTGACTTCCACCTAGAGGTGGCAAAACGGCCGGGCCGGGCGGGCACGGGCTAAAACGGGCACGGGCTAGAATGGGCACGGGCTTAAACGGGCACGGGCTAAACGGGCACGGGCCAAACGGGCACATGTTATACAAATCGCTTAATAAAAGACCTAAAACGACTAAAAAAATTCCTTAAACGTAATATCTTATTTATATTAACAAAAATAAATATATTATATAAAAAAAATCTTTAAAACGATCGTTAATGTTCAACAATTGGAGAGAGAAAAAAAAGTGCCTGTTTGTGCCCATTTAAGTTTTCAATGGGCTATATGTGCCCATTTCAAAAAAAGAAGGGGGCTAAATGTGCCCTTTTAAAAATGTGCCAATTTAGCCAATTTTTTTGCTTCTGGGCACATTTTGCCACCTCTACTGTTCCACCCTGTTTAATCCGTTCGACCCATTTTCCTCTTAGTCAAAAAAAGATTTTGGACCCGTTTGAAGTAAATAAACAATTGAATCGACCCACTCGTTAGTTATTAACACAAAATATAATCTCTGTTTAATTCCCGCTTACAAAAGCAAAAACGACATTTCAATTTTGAGGTCAAACCAACTCCTGTCAATTCCAAGAATACTTTAACAATCATCAAAATTTGAAAATAATTCTTCACAAGAATGTGTTTGTGAAAAATTTGTTTTACAGAACTTTTATCAATGTTTGTGTTTCAAAACTAATAAGTTTGACCTCTAAAGTCAAACATCACCTCTTCTTTGGAGGAAGTAGTACCGTGACTGAAACCAGCATGATATGCTCTAGGAAAGGTGACGACAAAATCCCCCGGTAATTGCACAACTTTATAAACCGGGACATGATTCTGCAACAAAATCTTCGGAGGAAACATAGTCGTTTTCTCTGCAAGCATCTTGAACGCTCCATTTGCTCCATCAGTGGATAAAACTTCCTTAGTGTAAATATGATGCTCTATAACTTTCTCAAACTCATGAGCAACAGTACCAGGAACTCCATACCATGTTTTTGGTGCCCCACAGTGATGATAATTAATGCTGCAAAAAGACGACATGTAACTAAACTACTAACAGAATGTGCATCAGTGCATGCCAGACGGGATAGGTAACATGTCAAAAGGGCTTAGTTTGAAACGAGTGATTTTTAAGTGCAGGTTAAAAGGGACTGGTCCGAGTAAAGTTAGTAGACATATTTGGCCAGTTTTTAAATTATTTTATGAATGATGAATCTGTTTTACTATAATTAATAGACTTTAGATGGCTTTCAAACCGTTTAACCCGTTGAGCAATATGTCACCTGCTGTTATCTCTCCCTCGGGTCCTGCAGTTTTCAAGACAGGTCCCTCTTGTGCATCCTTGTCTTGTTTGCCGTCCTTCAATGATTTTGTGGTACTTCCTGTCTGAGGACTAGCCGACTACAGAGAGCACAAAAAGATAACAAGAGCTAATAAGTGGGTTAAACCCCTCAAACAAACAAGGAAGAGAAGGCGTGCCCAACTGGAATGCAAAAAGAGTTCGCTTTGTGACAAACCAAGCAACAATTGATGCAACAGTTAACAAAAACATGGTGTATACCCTATTCAGCAAGGACTGTTCTGCATCCACGGCCTTCTTGGAAGATCTGGTCTTTATTTGTTCCTCTCGTCTCTGCCTTTCCATCCTGTTAAGAGCAGTGACAAAAGAATTCAATCACCCACAACCAGCCAACCATTATGAGTATAAATGATTTACATTGTTAATTTACTAACAGTAAAAGACATGCTGTCCAGAAACTCAATTGGGTATATATACCTTCTTTGGACCAATCGGATGAAGTGCTGAGGGGGAACAAACACCCTCTCCATGTCAACAAGTGCAACTACCATCTTCTTTGCATCATTCTTAAAACCCTCCAAGGCAGTAGTGGCAAGCGCCACGACCTGGTTACAAACATAGTAGTCAGACTAAATATCTAGGGAAGCAAAAACAAGCAAATGTAAGGTTGAAACAACTTTTTAATGAGCTACATATACAGACCTCTCTCTTGAAAGTAGGATATCTTCCGAGGCCAGGTGTTGCATTTGCTGATGCTAAAACTATATCCACAAGCACACGATGAACCTGTATTTAATGTACGTAGAGGCAGAAAAATTTAATTAAGATGAAAATAATAAAATATAAAATATAAAATATAAAAAGAAACAGAAGATGATGCATTCCTCTATTACAGACACACATACAGTTAACCAGAATAAGAAAGTCATGACTATGGAGGAACCCAAAATATGGAGGCAACAGAAGCAAATGGATAAAGGCCCCCAGGATAGTACTAGCAGTGGTAATCACTACCACTAGCAGTGGTTTAGTAACGCTAGCAGTGGAAACGTAAAGCTAGCAGTGGTATAGACCATAAACGTAGCAGTGGTAATCAACTCATGAGCAGTGGTAACCGTTGAGCGAACAGTGGAAAGTATCAAGAACGATTAGCTCAGTTGATGTGTTGTACCAAAAATCCATGTCTTTGTCGAAAACAACCGGGGCCCATCATTTCAGCAACATCGACAAACTGTCCACTTCCATTTTTGGCCCAGGTTAAAACGGTCCAAAATATATATTTTTTGCTAAATAATTAGCATCAGCCAACGAACATTCAACACGCTACGCAAAACTCCCCTCACCATCCCCCTTCTCCAACTCACTCACCTCCAACTCCAACCTAGCACACTCTGCACTATACTTCAACTCAGCTTCCGCTTCTCGCTGGTCCAGAACCTTTAACGTGTCAAGAAGCGAAACTAGTTTTTCGACATTATCCATTACGTCCGCCTTCTCGGCTACCTCTTTTAAATAATTCATATTATTCAAAATTCAAATGCGAATAGTAAAGCCAACCGCTACATCGTTTTCTTTTAACCAGCCTGATGACAATGATTACGTTCTTAACACATTCACGATTCTTAACATGACATAACTCATTTAGCTCATTACCCGCATACAAACAATAATCCGTGTGATCGAAAGGCCCTACATTATCCTAAAATACTACTCCATCTAAGATCAAATGCTCGTATCATCAAAACGTCATATATTTCCCTAACATACGCCACAATAAATAAACGACACATAGTAACTAACCTGATGATAGCCAGAACCGGCGTCATCGGCCAATGCTCCGACCAACTTCAAAACCAAAAAAAACATTCAGGCATTTCATCAAACACTTACTATACACCTTTTTTTATAAAAAGAATTATAAAAATAAACTCACCTAGTAAATGAACCACTTAAAATGAAGAATGATTACCTTATCAGCAGAATGAACTTACCTTATCAGCAGAACCACTAAAAACCATCTGACATCGCCCACAAATTTAACGATTGTAATACCTGCCTTTTGACATCCCAAATTTTAACAACAGATCCAGAGGTGCCTGTTCCAATAATTAGACCGTCGGTATTAAAAGCTGCTGAGAATGAGATGTATCTGGTGGAGGTGGCGTCAGGTGGTGGTGTTGTCGGGTAGTGTGAGTTATGGAGTAATAAGTGTGAGTTATTTCGTCATGTTCATCTCATTCCCATCGTTAAATTGAAAAGCTGTGATAGGTTTATGTGGGGAGAAGAGGAGTTAACTTCGAGTTGTGAGATGTACTGTTAACTTCGAGTGGTTCGATGGTTGTGATAGGTAAGACCTTCAATTTGTAGGAGAAAAGGAGTTAACTTGGAGTTGTGAGATTTCAATTAAAAGCTGTTGGGAATGAGATGTAGTGTTAACTTCGAGTTGTGATAGGTTTATGTGAGGAGAAGAGGAGTTATGTAGTGGTGAGTCTGTTTTGCGTGAGTCTGTGATTTTTTTTTAATTGAAAATGTAAAATGATGAAATTATCCTTGTGTATAAATACAAGTTGCCCAAAAATATAAAGTTGCCCAAAAAATAATACAAGTTGCTCAAAAAATAATACCTTACAATACATGACATATACTTTCAAAATACGTACTTGTGTCATAAGTTGTCGGACACATGGCAACCCCTGGTTGGGTCCAAGAAAATCACTGGGCAACCTGTCTATTTTCGAATGTCAAGAGTGCGTGGTCCATAAAGTGATATGCATCAGGGCGCGCGGTCTATTTGACTAATTTTCCCTTTGTTTTTTCATGCATACTTAACTGATACTTTGACATGCGTGTCGGGATTATTTGGCTTCCCATTACGGGCTGGGGTTGTTTTGATCAATAAACCACAGAGGCACAAATTGCATACCAGAGCTGTTTCGGTCAACCCTGACCACTCTTTTGGTATTTGAAACTAAAGTAAGTATTACCCGAGCATTATCATTGCATTATCTTAGCCTAGTTGTTATTATGTTTCTTGTACTTAGCCCGACCCATTAAGGGTTTTGTGGCATAAGCTTTGTATTGTTATTTATACAAAGGAATGCTAATAAAATCATTATCGGAATAGACAAATCCTAGATGGTCCATTCATTTTAAATGAACTTTTACATTGGTGTAAGAAGAAGAAGAAACAATGTATGATTTTCAAGGTAGATTTCGAGAAGGCTTATGATTCGGTTCGTTGGGATTTTTTAAATGATGTCTTGAGAAAATTCGGCTTTGGTGATAGTGATCAGTATTGTGATAATGAAGAATGTTTGAATTGATTGTGTGACATTACATGTAAACGACTAGGTACATATAGGGGGATTACAACATATATTTTAGGTAAATGGATAATTCCCCATCAACCATGCAAATCATACAAATATACTACCCATCAAATTAAATGAGTCTACTAGGCTACAGCTCATCAAAATATGTTGTCTAACACTCCCCCGCAATCGGAGCGGGAGGACATCGAACGCTCAGGCTCGAGCGAAATTCCTCGAACAATGCTGATGGCAGGCCTTTGGTGAAGATGTCGGCATACTGATAACGTGAGCGAACATGAAGAACCTAAACCTGACCAGCAGCAACCAAGTCTCTAACAAAATGAGTATCAATCTCAATGTGCTTCGTACGTTGGTGCTGAACTGGATTACATGATAAGTAAATTGCACTAACATTATCATAGTAGACAAGCGTAGCGAAAGATAAAAGGAGTGTGTAGCTCAAGCAGCAGATTACGTAACCAACAAGTCTCAGTAACAACATTGACAACACCGCGATACTCTGCCTCTGCACTGGAACGAGAGAGAGTCGGCTGCCGTTTAGAAGACCAAGATAGTAGGTTATTGCCAAGAAAAACACAGTAGCATGAAGTCGATCTCCTAGTGGTAGGGCAACCAGCCCAATCCGCACCAGAATAGGCAACCAATGATGAAGGATTAGAGGGGTTGTGGGAAATACCTTTGTCGGTCATAAGAACCAAGGGAGAAGACGATGAAGAATCCACAAGAAGTGAAGGGGACTTGGACTTCAACCTCATCTCCTCGGTAATTAGCATCGATCGAGTGGTCTTGAAATATGGAAAGGGTCCTTGTGATGAATGATTCCTGATGAGTGTGTAAATACTCATCATTTTTGGGTCAATCTGAACTGCAAAACGTTTAAAAATGCTCAGAAATGCATCAAAATACTAAAAATATTCCAAAATTGCATTTTATATGTTTCAGATGCAAAATGTTCAAAATCAGATGAAAAATGAGCTAAGTTTGCATAATTGGCAGTTTCAGTCCCCCAAGTTTCTAAAATTGGCAAAATCAGTCCCTAGGCACTTAATTTCAAAAGAAAAGTCACCAAAGGTCCTTTTTAAATCATAACTTGCCATAATTAGTCCTTTGGTGAAAAGTCCAAAGTTTTGAGAAATTACAGTTTTGGTCCCTGGATTTTCAGAATTGTCATGTTTAGTCCTTGGAATTTCACAAATGGCAAAAATGGTCCTTATATTATTTGAGATTGGCAAGACTAGTCCTTGGTTTACCTTTCAGAAACTACAAGATTGGTCCCTTGAAAATCAGATTTTACACATATGGTCCTTAAGAGTATTAAATGAGTACACCATTAGTCCAAAATCCAAATAACAAAACCCACGGCCCAAAACCCCTTTAACCCGGTCCAGTCCACTACCCAACCCGAAACCAAACCCAAATACCCACGTTTAAAATAATACTACCCCGCCTCCCTTTTCCTGTCTTCCCCGACACCCCTGTCTGCAACCAGCCACCAACACAACTCTACACTTTGTCCCCCTACTCCATGTTTTGTTCCCCCCTCCTCACCTAACAGCCAAAGGCATTAAATGCATCCCCTCCCCTGTCCCAACTGGCTTGTACAACTTTTGGCGCCAAAATGCATAAACGGCCAAGATTGATACCAACCAATCCAAGGGTCCTGAAAATTGCTGGGATATGCTCAGAAAGAGGAGAGAAGGAGATTGGAGTATAAAAAGAAGGAAGAAGAAGGAAGAAGAAGGAAGAATATATAGTACTTAGTTTATTTCTTAAAATGTATGTCGTTTTTAGTTATTAAGTCTTAAAATAGATTCATAGTTGTTATTTTAAGTTTCCTTGTATCAAATTACTGTGTTGAAGTGTATTACAACTATTTTAAAGTATCAATTCCAGTTTGAGTTCATTTTCCAAATTTTAAGTTAACTGTTGAAATTTGCAATTTCAAACTCTCATGTATAAGCTTCAATCAGCTTATTTATAAGCTCAAACAAGCTCATACTAGTTCATTATAGCTTTCTGTAAGCTCAAATTTAAGTTTCAAGCATTTTGGATATTGGTCAACAAAAGTCAAAATGGAGTAAATGGTGATGCAGACATGGAAATGGGTTGGTTCTGAGTTCAATGGGTTGGTTTTGATAGGCTAGTAGTTCTGGTTTCAATTATGGCAAGCCATAGTGGCTGGGACAAGTTGTAAGTTAATTCCAAGTTTCATAAGCATAATATGTTTTTGCAGTTTTAAGTAGTTAAAACCTGTTTAAATAGTAGTATTTAGGTTATTTAAACTTAGATTGATCATTAAAACATGTTGGTGCATTGATTAGCTCATTTAACTTTCACATTAGTAGTATAAAGGTGTGTTTGGATTTACTGTCAAAACTGAGCTTAAGGCTTATTCAGTGATCTAGGTCTGTTGGTTTATGTTTGTTTAGTTCATTTGAGCTCTTATCTGTCTTAGTTTGTGCCTGCAAAACACCCAAAGTCAAAATTGTATTTGAATCTGTCATAATGCTTAACTGTTGAAATTTGGCAAAATCAAAAACTTATTTTGTGTTCAAAAATCATAAAGCTAGCTTGCAGTAGTTTAATTTTAACATATTTCATCAATATCAGGCCAAAAATTGGTTTCAAATTTCATTTTGGTCAAAGTTCATAGCTGTCTTCAAAAAGTCAAAATTGCAAAAAGTCATTTTGGGCTCAACTGGTGAGAATTATCTTGAGTTCATTTCTGGGACATATTCAGTGAAACTTGAGATTATAAAAACTTCAATTGGTCTCCTTACTTATCAGCATTTTTGTGGATTTTTGTTATTTTTATATAAGCTGCAAACTGCTTCTCTTTTAGGCCTTAATTGCCCTGTTCATTAAGTTCAGCATAAACTGAGTTTTTCTCAGTTTTGTGCAAGCTTGCACAGAGCTCATAAGAGCTTGTTAAAGTCTGATAATTGGTTTGTAAGGTCCCAGCTAGGTCTAGTTTAGGTCCCCATAATTGGTTTTTGATTTCTAGCTTATTTGATTGCTTATTTTCAGGCTGCAACTTAGGCCTCAAAACTGTTTTTGGCTTATTATCTCAAAACATCAAATCTGTGTATTCAGCTAAATAGAGGTTAAGGCCTGTTGTTAATTGTTGCATTTGGTTACTTTTAGTAGTTTATAACTTCTGTTTCAGTTTGGTGCCTGTTTTTGTTTAATAGCTTATTTAAAGTGCTTATTCTAAAGCACTTGGTATAGCAGTTTCATTTTCTTGTACACAAGCACTTGTTTTTCCATTTTTCCTAGATTCCTTATATTATTTTAAACTTAACTTGAATTTTTCAGATTTTTCCAAGTCAGTTTAGTATTTTTCTTGATTTAATTCAGTTTTTAGGCTTTTTTAATTAGCTTTTAATACAAAAAATTAAGAAAAGTTTCAAAAAAATAATTTTTCAATTTTATTAAGTTAAGATAAATATAAAAAGCCAAAAAAATATTTTTCCAAATTTTTCTTAGTTATATTTGTATTTTTAAGCAATTTAATTAGTTTTTAATAGTTTTTAATTCCTAGAAAATAGAAAAATATTCAGAAAAATACAAAAATAGTTTTTAAAATTCTCTTTTGATATTTTAGATTTTTCTAAGTCTTAATTTTATTTTTCTAGCTTTATTTCCTATTTTCTTGTATTTTAGGTTATTATTTAATAGTTAGAAATAGTTTTTAATTAATAATAATTAATTTATTAGTTATAAAAATAATTTTCTTTTTCTATTAACTTTTATTTTATCATTAGGTTTGTAAAAATATCATTTTCATATTTTTAGGGTTAATATTGATTTAGTTTCACATTTTTCATTTGTACGTTACGTAGTTTTTAAATTCAGTTTTGTAAAAACATAAAATCAAAAACATCATTTTGCCAATAGTGATAGCGTTTATTTAATATTTTTTTGTCTTTTTAATTTTCTTTAATTTGCATTTAAGCCTCTGTATTTGTTTGCTATTTCTGTAGTTATAATAATCTCAAATCTCTTTTCCATTCAAATTCCTCGATCACTATACGTTTGGTGATCCATTGCATAGCTCGCTGGGACATAACGACCCGGGGAAAACCTATACTCCCCTGATCTTCATTGCATTGGTGCTTGAGCTGTTTTAAGTTTCTTACAGTTGGCGCCGCTGCCGGGGAGCTTGCGTGAGAAAACTTGACCCGGGGAAAACCTATACTCCCCTGATCTTACAAGTGGTCAGCTTGCGTGAGAAAACTTGACGGTTCAGCATCGATCAAATTTTTGGCGCCGCTGCCGAGGAGCTGTGCTGATTATCTTCCGTTTAGCAGATTAGTAGTTTGAATACTCACTCTTTGTTCATATCATCCATCTATATATATATATATATCCATATTTTCTTATAAAAAAATCCAAAAACCCAAAAACAGCAAAAACGTATAAAACACAAAAATATTTTCCTTTTGTTTCTATATATGTATCAAATATAAAAATACAAAAAGATTTGTCGTTTTCTTTAATAAATAACAACATAAAATATTACCACCGCAAACCAAGGCAGTGTACTACCTAACTGGGGGTACGACCATAATAAGTTCCCGAACTAAAGATTTAAAACTTGCCTTTGTGTCCTTGTGATTGGTGTACCTTTTTCAAAGAAGCCATTCATCTTGTGATTATTGGTTAAGTTCACTGTTGTTTTGCCTCGATTTTGTTTTAATTGATTTTGTTGGTATATCTACTTGTCAGAACCAGAAAACCTAAAAAGATTCTTCTCACCCCATTTTTCATAAATATCTTCATAATTCCCATTCTCTTCAGAAATATTTTCGTAATTCCCATTCCTCTCCTTAACTCTGAGGTCTCTTAGAGTTAACTCTAGTGCATGCGCACTCGTTCTTCTAGATCATTGAGTCCTTTGCGTGATCTAGCAGAAATTCCTAGAAGACGTTCTCGTAGACGTGCTGCCCAAATAGTCGAACCCGAGATTCGTACTATTTCAAACAACAATATGGCAGACAAACGCACCATGGCGGAAATGCTCCAGGCACCCACCGAGGGTTATGGAGATGCCATCGTTTTACCCGTAATCAATTCTGATCACTTCGAATTGAAGACACATTTGATCACACTTGTGTCTACAAATCAATTCCACAGGTTTGATCGTGAAGACCCGTATGCACACATCCGTTGGTTTAACAAGTTGACTTCAACTATCAATTTCAAGGATGTGCCACAAAAAGTAATCAAGTTGATGCTTTTCCCATTCTCACTTGAGGGGACAGCCCGGATTTGGCTGGAAAAAGAACCCCCTCGATCCATCGAAACTTGGGAGGATCTTGTTCAAAAGTTTGTCAATTACTTCTTTCCTCCATCAAAGACGACTAACCTTAAAAATGAAATTTCTGGATTTCGTCAAAATTTCGATGAAAACTTTGGAGAGGCATGGGAGAGATTCAAAGATCTCCTCAGGAAATGCCCCCATCATGAATTCACGGAGCTTCAACAAGTCAATATCTTTTACAATGGGTTGAACGGTAACGATCAAGATTCCTTGAATGCAGCCGCAGGTGGCAATATCTTGAATCATAGACCTAAAGATGTGATTGAGATTTGCGAGCAAAAATCAAAAGTCCCTATTTCTCGCAACAAAGTTAATACTCCTAACACTCCTGCTTCTTCATCCAGTAACTCTTCTGAGTTAGCAGCTCCGATAGCTGCTCTAACGGATGCCATCCGTTGTATGATTAAGGATGTTAAGGAAATCAAAAGCGAAATTCATAAGCCAGAACCAGTCAAAGCCGTAAACAAGGTGTGTGAAACTTGTAGTGGTCCACACGCGTATTATGATTGTCAAGCAACCGATGCTTCTTTTTACCAAGCTCCCGTAGCTTCGGTAAACCACAATCAATACCGACCACAAGCCGATCCTCACTACCGTGCACCTAGCGGTATGACACCACCTGGTTTTCCTCCTGTGCAAAACCATGGCAATCAAAATCGCTTTGTTCCGAATCAAGGACAAAATTTCAATAACTCTCAAAATTTCAATCAAAACCGGAACAATTTCAACCAACCATATCAAGCTCCTAATCATCAAGGTTATCAACAACCTCCTCAAGCTCCCCTGCCAAATGACTTCATGAAAATTACTGAGTCAAGCATACGATCAATGCAAACTCAGATCAATAACATGAGAGTTGAGCTTAAAAAGGAAATTGATACCACAATGTCTCGGCAGACAAATGAGTTAAAGAATATGATGAGCAGTTTCATGAACATGAATATGAACAAAGCTTCATCATCTTCTGGAGGACTCCCAAGCAATACAATTCCCAATCCAAATGCCGAGTTGAAAGCCGTCACCACTCGTAGTGGTAAGACGCACAATGGACCTTCGACTCCTATGCCCCCTCCACCTGTGGCAATGAGTCAAGTTACCAAGGATACAACGGACAAGGTGCAATTCTCAAGCCCACGAAGTACCGCACACGTCCCACCTTCGGTAGTCCAAGTTTTAAGTCCGGAACCCGAAGTTCCGAAGAAAAATCCTGAGCCAGAAATGACTTCCATCCCGGCTCAAAAGTCTAGTTAGCTTCCTTACCCATCAAGAATGAATGATGAGAAGCTCAAAGACAAAAACAAAGAGCAAATGGAAATTTTTTTCCAAATCTTCAATGAGCTACACTTTGATATAAGCTTCGTTGATGCTCTCGTTCTAATGCCTAAATTTGCATCCACGCTTAAAGGCTTACTCACCAACAAAGATAAGTTGTCTGAGATGGCTAAAACTCCTCTCAATGAGCAATGCTCAGCGGTTCTTCTCAAAAAGCTTCCCAAAAAGCTTGAAGACCCTGGCAGATTTCTAATCCCGTGTGATTTCTTAGGGATGGTTCAATGCTCCGCCTTGGCCGATCTTGGCGCTAGCATTAACCTCATGCCACTCTCAGTATGGAAGAAACTGTCTCTTCCTAAGCTTTCATCCACTTGTATGACACTCGAGCTAGCGGACCGTACCATAACTCGTCCACTTGGGATAGCCGAGGATGTCGTGATGAAAGTGGGAAAGTTTCACTTTCCTACTGACTTTATTGTAGTAGACTTCGATGCAGATCCTAGAGTTCCCCTCATTTTAGGGAGAGCTTTCTTGAGAACGAGTCGTGCTCTGATTGATGTGTTTGCTGAAGAGTTGACCATACGGGTTGACAATGAAGAGCTCACATTGAATATCAACTAGAACTCCAAACCTCTGTACAAACAGAGTGTTGCCACAATTGATCAAAGATCTGAAAGATTCAATGCAACACTCTCAAATTTCACGGTTAAGAGGAGTCACCAAAAACGTGCGGAGTTAAAAGCTTTGAAAATCAACCCTGGTTCAAACAAATGGTTTGAGAGTTGTACCAGGGAAGTCAAGAGTGTTCTCGATGATGATGATCTAGAATCGGAGACTTCATCGGAAGTGGTGGAAATTGCTAGCTCTCAGAGCACACCACTTGTCCCACCTCCGGAATCAGTTTGTCGCATCGAGTTTGTTAACTCTGTGGATGAAACCAAACTCTCTTCAGTTTCATCTGAATTGGATGATGATGTTTGTGATCCAATGGGAGACATCCTTCCCATTGATGAATTGCTCAAAAATGATCCATCATCTTCTAGTATTATTCCCGACTCTTCCATCCCTTCTCTCACTCCTGATGAGGAAGATGACAACTTTTGGAATGAAGTCGATGCCTTTCTTAGTGATGAGTCAATTCCAACGGGAATTGATAATACTTACTTTGATCCGGAGGGAGACATCCTTTTTCTGGAAAATCTGTTGATTGAAGAACCGTTTCCCACCCTCCCTCCCGGACATCTTCTTGACAATCGCCATATAAGCTTCCAGTTTAAGCTTAAAAATGTCAAAAATGGTGATTTGCTTCTTTCTGATGAGGAATGGACTTGCATTCTCATGTACGTCTTTATTCCATTCTTCACAGATGGTGTAGTTGCTCTTTCCCTTTTCTCTTTCGGGAATGAGGACACCATCTTTGACCCCGGTATCATCCTTTATAGTTTCTACTATTAAAAATACCGCAGTTATATCTCATCGGTGTGGAACTTTATGATGTTCATATGTTTATCAACATTGTGAACGAAAGTCCGATCGAGATTGGTTTTCCACGTTACTTTCCCCATGAACCAATGAATGCGGGGATCGAGTCAAGCTAGCGACTCGGTAATCAAAAACAGTAGCTAAACATGGGTTTTCACCCGTGTGTACCACCCTAGTGTGGGGGAGTTGCCCTACATGTTATACATATAAGTTTCAAAAAAAAAAAAAAAAAAAAAAAAAAAAAAAATCTCTTTCTAAATAATGGCCGTAGTATTTCCCTTTTACGTTCTTTGTTTCGGCATAACCGCTGGTACTTTGAATATTGGGGGCAATATTCATTTCTAGTGTTTGGGGGAATTCTCACGAATTTTATCATGTAAATATACCGCCTAATTCCCCCATTTTTGGCCAAAATTTTTTTTGGAGTAAGTGTTCTACACTTACTCATTTGGTTATCAGTCCGTCTTGTCTAATAAACAAAAGGATTGGCTAATCCAGGAGCAAACGGCTCTTGGTAAAGATATCTCAAATCCGTTGACGGCTTGCAATTTGCCCAAAATTGTATGGTATTCAACTCACCATATCCTAAAAAGTGAAGAGTTGGCTAGCCCGCAAGTTTATGGCTTGTGGTAAAGGCAGTGGAAAAACCATAATTGGTAATCAGCTCACCAAAGATAATATTGATAATTTATCTAAGAGTTGGCTAGTCCAGAGCAAACGGCTTCTGGTAAAGACAAATCAAATCCGTTGGAAGCTGGTGGTTTGCTCAAAATCACATGGTTATCAGTGTACCATAGTTCGTACTTGAACTGAAACATTTGGCTACTCCAGAAGTAATGGATTTTGGTAAAGAGATTCAAATCCATTAAGTTTTTCTCAAAAGATTGCTAGGGACTAGCAATAGTTTAGTGTGGGGGATTGATGAGTGTGTAAATACTCATCATTTTTGGGTCAATCTGAACTGCAAAACGTTTAAAAATGCTCAGAAATGCATCAAAATACTGAAAATATTCCAAAATTGCATTTTATATGTTTCAGATGCAAAATGTTCAAAATCAGATGAAAAATGAGCTAAGTTTGCATAATTGGCAGTTTCAGTCCCCCAAGTTTCTAAAATTGGCAAAATCAGTCCCTAGGCACTTAATTTCAAAAGAAAAGTCACCAAAGGTCCTTTTTAAATCATAACTTGTCATAATTAGTCCTTTGGTGAAAAGTCCAAAAGTTTTGAGAAATTACAGTTTTGGTCCCTGGATTTTCAGAATTGTCATGTTTAGTCCTTGGAATTTCACAAATGGCAAAAATGGTCCTTATATTATTTGAGATTGGCAAGACTAGTCCTTGGTTTACCTTTCAGAAACTACAAGATTGGTCCCTTGAAAATCAGATTTTACACATATGGTCCTTAAGAGTATTAAATGAGTACACCATTAGTCCAAAATCCAAATAACAAAACCCACGGCCCAAAACCCATTTAACCCGGTCCAGTCCACTACCCAACCCGAAACCAAACCCAAATACCCACGTTTAAAGTAATACTACCCCGCCTCCCTTTTCCTGTCTTCCTCGACACCCCTGTCTGCAACCAGCCACCAACACAACTCTACACTTTGTCCCCCTACTCCATGTTTTGTTCCCCCTCCTCACCTAACAGCCAAAGGCATTAAATGCATCCCCTCCCCTGTCCCAACTGGCTTGTACAACTTTTGGTGCCAAAATGCATAAACGGCCAAGATTGATACCAACCAATCCAAGGGTCCTAAAAATTGCTGGGATATGCTCAGAAAGAGGAGAGAAGGAGATTGGAGTATAAAAAGAAGGAAGAAGAAGGAAGAATATATAGTACTTAGTTTATTTCTTAAAATGTATGTCGTTTTTAGTTATTAAGTCTTAAAATAGATTCATAGTTGTTATTTTAAGTTTCCTTGTATCAAATTACTGTGTTGAAGTGTATTACAATTATTTTAAAGTATCAATTCCAGTTTGAGTTCATTTTCCAAATTTTAAGTTAACTGTTGAAATTTGCAATTTCAAACTCTCATGTATAAGCTTCAATAAGCTTATTTATAAGCTCAAACAAGCTCATACTAGTTCATTATAGCTTTCTGTAAGCTCAAATTTAAGTTTCAAGCATTTTGGATATTGGTCAACAAAAGTCAAAATGGAGTAAATGGTGATGCAGACATGGAAATGGGTTGGTTCTGAGTTCAATGGGTTGGTTTTGATAGGCTAGTAGTTCTGGTTTCAATTATGGCAAGCCATAGTGGCTGGGACAAGTTGTAAGTTAATTCCAAGTTTCATAAGCATAATATGTTTTTGCAGTTTTAAGTAGTTAAAACCTGTTTAAATAGTAGTATTTAGGTTATTTAAACTTAGATTGATCATTAAAACATGTTGGTGCATTGATTAGCTCATTTAACTTTCACATTAGTAGTATAAAGGTGTGTTTGGATTTACTGTCAAAACTGAGCTTAAGGCTTATTCAGTGATCTAGGTCTGTTGGTTTATGTTTGTTTAGTTCATTTGAGCTCTTATCTGTCTTAGTTTGTGCCTGCAAAACACCCAAAGTCAAAATTGTATTTGAATCTGTCATAATGCTTAACTGTTGAGATTTGGCAAAATCAAAAACTTATTTTGTGTTCAAAAATCATAAAGCTAGCTTGCAGTAGTTTCATTTTAACATATTTCATCAATATCAGGCCAAAAATTGATTTCAAATTTCATTTTGGTCAAAGTTCATAGCTGTCTTCAAAAAGTCAAAATTGCAAAAAGTCATTTTGGGCTCAACTGGTGAGAATTATCTTGAGTTCATTTCTGGGACATATTCAGTGAAACTTGAGATTATAAAAACTTCAATTGGTCTCCTTACTTATCAGCATTTTTGTGTATTTTTGTTATTTTTATATAAGCTGCAAACTGCTTCTCTTTTAGGCCTTAATTGCCCTGTTCATTAAGTTCAGCATAAACTGAGTTTTTCTCAGTTTTGTGCAAGCTTGCACAGAGCTCATAAGAGCTTGTTAAAGTCTGATAATTGGTTTGTAAGGTCCCAGCTAGGTCTAGTCTAGGTCCCCATAATTGGTTTTTGATTTCTAGCTTATTTGATTGCTTATTTTCAGTCTGCAACTTAGACCTCAAAACTGTTTTTAGCTTATTATCTCAAAACATCAAATCTGTGTATTCAGCTAAATAGAGGTTAAGGCCTGTTGTTAATTGTTGCATTTGGTTACTTTTAGTAGTTTATAACTTCTGTTTCAGTTTGGTGCCTGTTTTTGTTTAATAGCTTATTTAAAGTGCTTATTCTAAAGCACTTGGTATAGCAGTTTCATTTTCTTGTACACAAGCACTTGTTTTTCCATTTTTCCTAGATTCCTTATATTATTTTAAACTTAACTTGAATTTTTCAGATTTTTCCAAGTCAGTTTAGTATTTTTCTTGATTTAATTCAGTTTTTAGGCTTTTTTAATTAGCTTTTAATACAAAAAATTAAGAAAAGTTTCAAACAAATAATTTTTCAATTTTCTTAAGTTAAGATAAATATAAAAAGCCAAAAAAATATTTTTCCAAATTTTTCTTAGTTATATTTGTATTTTTAAGCAATTTAATTAGTTTTTAATAGTTTTTAATTCCTAGAAAATAGAAAAATATTCAGAAAAATACAAAAATAGTTTTGAAAATTCTCTTTTGATATTTTAGATTTTTCTAAGTCTTAATTTTATTTTTCTAGCTTTATTTCCTATTTTCTTGTATTTTAGGTTATTATTTAATAGTTAGAAATAGTTTTTAATTAATAATAATTAATTTATTAGTTATAAAAATAATTTTCTTTTTCTATAAACTTTTCTTTTATCATTAGGTTTGTAAAAATATCATTTTCATATTTTTAGGGTTAATATTGATTTAGTTTCACATTTTTCATTTGTACGTTACGTAGTTTTTAAATTCAGTTTTGTAAAAACATAAAATCGAAAACATCATTTTGCCAATAGTGATAGCGTTTATTTAATATTTTTTTTATCTTTTTAATTTTCTTTAATTTGCATTTAAGCCTCTGTATTTGTTTGCTATTTCTGTAGTTATAATAATCTCAAATCTCTTTTCCATTCAAATTCCTCGATCACTATACGTTTGGTGATCCATTGCATAGCTCGCTGGGACATAACGACCCGGGGAAAACCTATACTCCCCTGATCTTCATTTCATTGGTGCTTGAGCTGTTTTAAGTTTCTTACAGTTGGCCATTCACAAGTGGTCAGCTTGCGTGAGAAAACTTGACGGTTCAGCATCGATCAATTCCACATACTTGATCGTACTTATCCGTCAAGACCTCAATGGCATAGTGGACAAGGTCTTCATCATTGATTGTAGCATCAAGGCTCGCTAGAATCATGGCAATCGACTCGATCTTTCCAAAATAAGCCTCCATGATTTGATCACCAAGCTTGAGTGATCTCAACCCGCTTTTAGAGCATTAGTGTGTGACCTCTTATTGTCTTTGACAATATTTGTGATGAGATCCCAAGCTTTTTTAGCGGTTTGAGGGCGAGCAACCACCAACTTTGCTTGTAGTGTTTCCGATAGGGTTGTAAAGATCCAAAAGAGGACAATTTTGTCCACCTTTATTTCTTCCGGTGTGAGGGGATCGGAGGTGCCTGGTGTGGTGTTGGCTTCGATATATTTATGTACCTCATACATATGACATAATTGTTCAAATAAAAATGCCCATGACCCATAATTCCAATTATCAAGGTAAAGCTTGACGGGGACATGGGATAGGAGGTGATGGTGCATAATAGCATAAAGCTTTTCAGAGAGTGGTATGATGGGGATTATTTGTGAACCAGTCATGATCACAGGTTGATGTCGAGAGGGTGAGATGTATGACTATTAGGGTTTGTATGGTAATGCAACAAGTAGTAGGGGTGAGAAAAAAAAAACCGAAAAAACCGAAACCGAACCGAAAACCGAAACCAAATTTAAAAATATATTCTTAATTACTAAATTGTCTAAATTAGTAAATGGAGGGATCAAAAATATATTCTTAATTACTAAATTGTCTAAATTAGTTTGTATGGTTTCGGTTTTGATATAGAAACCGAACCATGGAAACCGAACCGAACCGTTGCATTAATTATAATATTTTTTATTTATAAATATATTCTTAATTACTAAATTGTCTAAATTAGTAAATGGAGGGATCAAATTTAAAAATAGTTTGGAAAAACCAAACGTCAAAAACAGTTAAACACATATAATATTCGGTTGCCTTGGGAACTAAATGGATTGGTAACCCTAAATCTATCTTCTCCATCTCCTCTACTGAAGTCTGAAACTCTGAAAGTGAAAGTGCATTGGTAAGTTATTACTTATAATCTAACTTTATCCATATATCAAGAAGAAACACAAAAGCTAAAAAAAAATTAAAAAACCAAACCGTGTGTCTTACTACCGACACATGGACGTCCGTGCAAAACTATAACTATATGTGTCTCACGGCTCATTGGGTTGATGATAGTTGGAAATTAAGAAAGAAAATTCTTATTTTTTGTCGAATATCGAATCATAAGGGTGTGATGATAGGATACTTAGTTTATCGTTGTTTACAAGAATTGGGTATTACTCGTGTTTTTATCACGGTTGATAATGCGTCATCTAATGATGGGGCAATTAGGAGGTTACACACTTTTCTTAAAGGACCTAATGAAATCTTAGATTGCAAGTATATGCATTTAAGATGTTGTGCTCATACCATCAATCTAGAAATGCCAATCTCGACCGTTGCATCAGAGTCGGCATTTAGCACCGGTGGAAGGGTTAACGATAAATATAGAAGCTCTCTTACGCCTAAGACCGCGGAAGCTCTCATTTGTGCACAAGATTGGTTACGATCTACACCGGCGGATTTGCAAGATATGACCGTTAATGGCTTACCACTTGAAGAGATGGTGGAAAATTTGGAGAAACTAGAACTTGGTAAGTAATGAAACTTGATTTAACTATGTTAAATTTTCCCGCTATATGTTATGCTAATCCATTATTTATATTTGTTAGTAGATATGTTTTCTACCAGAAAAAAGCAACACAATGATACTTCTCAACATGAAATTTGAAGTCATGAAGTTGTTTCTGTTAGAGTTTGAAGTCAAGAAACTATTTTAGAGATTGTGGTTTTATGTTTAGACGTTTGTGTTGCAATTTAAGATATTGTCGGATTGTTATCTTTTAAGTTTTAAGTTGTGGTTTTATTAAGTTGTCGAATAATCATTTTTTGTTATAAGTTGTTGGTTTGGTTATATTTTGTTATCATTTTTCCTACTAATTGTTATCATTTTTGGGCAAAATTGGCCCAAGTTTGGCCCAAGCCCAATTTAGTGGATAACCGACCAAACCGAACCACGAAACCAACCAAAAATCAAAAAACCAAAACCGAGAAAACCAACGGTTTCGGTTATGGTTTTTAAAAAACCGAACATTCGGTTTTCGGTTTCGGTTTTGGTATAAAACCGAACCATGCACACCCCTAACAAGTAGTATGTGGGACAGATTGGAAGCCAGAAAAAGAGATACAACTTGTGTCCTAACACGCACCAGTAACACAAGATAAATGGATTGTGGCCTTAGCACAAATCACCAATAGTGAATAAATGTAACTAGAAAGTAAGGAAGAAAAAAAATGGTGGTTGTGTTTGAAACATGTTTTGCTTAGGGTTTGGTGGATCGTTTTTGGCAAGGCTATGATACCATGATCAAGTATTGTGATAATGAAGAATGTTTGAATTGATTGTGTGACATTACATGTAAAGGACTAGGTACATATAGGGGGATTACAACATATATTTTAGGTAAATGGATAATTCCCCATCAATCATGCAAATCATACAAATATACTACCCATCAAATTAAATGAGTCTACTAGGCTACAACTCATCAAAATATGTTGTCAAACAGATAGATGGCGTAAATGGATCCAAAATTGTCTTCAATCAGCTAGAGGATTGGTTATTGTTAACCGAAGCCCAACTAGTGAATTTCAGTTCTACAAAGGCCGCAAATAGGGTGACCCATTATCTCCGTTCTTATTCATATTGACCATGGAAAGCCTTCACATTTCGGATCAAAGGGTGGTAGATGCAGGTTTATTCACATGTATCTCAGTGGGACACTCTCTTTAACTTTTTGACTTTTTTATGCGGATGATGCGGTTTTCAAGGGTCATTGGAGTGATACAAATATCGAGACTATTGTTCATATGCTAGATTGCTTTTATCGTGCTTCAGGCCTTCGTATCAACATGAATAAAAGTAAACTTATTGGTATCTCTGTGGATAAACTTAAAGTGGATCAAGCAGTTGCTAAGATTGGTTGTGCTTCTCTTCATGCTCCTTTTTCTTACTTAGGTTCGAAGGTTGGAGGTATTATGTCTAGTATTCAGTCTTGGAACGATGTTTTCGACAAACTTAGTACTCATTTATCTAAGAGGAAGATGAAAACTTTATCCATAGGCGGCAAACTCACGCTTCTAAAATTGATTTTAGGTTCGTTACCTATTTACTATATGTCCCTATATAAATTTCCCATAAAAGTGCTTCAAAAGTTAGAATCAATTTGTTGTAATTTTTTTAATGGTGTTGATGTTAATGGTAAAAAACCTATTAATACAAATAAACCGTAAAAACATTTGTTTATATTTAGCTCTTGTTATGTTTTGTTGATAACAAATATAAAGTTATCATAAGTAAAATTATAAAAATACATGTTGTTTTGCAAAGTATATACATTTGGTCATTTACATAAATGTTGTAATAATAAATTGTTGTAATATAATTTGTAATAGGTTGGGTAATATCCAAGACCCATGACCCATACCCATGGAGCTAATCCATAACCCATGACCCATTGCATGACATCATGCATGAAATCATATTGGGTATTATCCAAGACCCATGACCCAATGTCCATGACCCATGACCCAAGACCCATGACCTATTGTCTAGATACATTGTATCTTGTTGGGTACCCATGACCCAAAGTCCATGACCCATGGCTCATAACCCATAACCCGGTTTGCAACCAAAAATCCAGACTATTCTGACCCAGACTGCCGGATCCCTGGAAATGCAATTGTCGGACCCCTTGGGTGAGGGATCCGCCGGACCGGGGGACAGAAGGCTTTTGTTCCTACAAATAGTGAGACATTTCTTCATTGTTCCTCACCCTTCTTCTTACAACTCTCTCATATATTATCTCACTCTCCTAACCTCTGATCATTTGATCATTCTGGTAGTTCTTTTATCTTTTGTTGCGATTCTCATATAGGTCCTTCACGAAGGCGAGATCACGCTATTCTACAAGTCATCCAAGCAAAGGGTCCTTGATTGATTTGTCCACCCACAAGATTTCTGTAGCATATATTGTAATTCATATTTCACATAGTTGTTGTAAAATAGTTGTGTAAAGGTTTAGTTCTACCTCGTGGAAGAACTCAGTATTTAGCTTTGTACTGGAAAAAGTGTAAGCGACGATGTGAGGCTTCTCCACCAAGTTGAAGGAGATTGTTGACATAGTGCTTGAACTCTCGAGTGGGGTACTCGGGGATTGGAGTAGGGCAAGGAAGGTATCCTTGTAGCCGAACCACTATAAATCACTTGTGTCGCTACTTTCTATCCTTTTACTTTACTTGCTTTCTTTACTTACTTTACTTATTACTTCGTACTATTTATCCATCCATACGAATTCACATAAGATCGAATCTAAATCTTTGAAACTTAAATTAAAATAGGTAAAACTATTCAACCCTCCCCCCCTTCTAGTTTTCCACAATTGGCATCAAGAGCAAGGTTTTCAAAAGTTTTAAAGTAAATTGTATTTTAAAAACTTTTCGATCAAAATGAGTTTTAAAGTTAACGAGTTCTATCCTCCATCTCGAACCACAAGTCTTAAGAATGAGATAATGAAATTTACTCAGAGATTTGATGAATCATTCGGGGAGGCATGGGATCGTTACAAAGAATTGCTTCGCAAGTGTCCGCATCATGGTTTTACCGAGTTAATGCAAATGGATACTTTCTACAATGGTCTGAACCAGACTAATCAAGATTCTTTGAATGCCTCCGCGGGAGGTAATTTCCTGAGCAAGACCACCAAAGAAGCCTTGCAAATTATTGAAAACAAGTCTCAGGTCCGCCCTTTCCGAGCAAAGACATATCAGTCTAATGCTGGACCTTCTTCTTCATCTCCTATGAGTACATCTAGCACCGATGCTAAGATTGACAAACTCACAGATATTGTTCAGGCTTTGGTTCTTGCTAACCAAAAGAAAGTCACTTTCACACATACACCAACGCATGGTGAAGTGAAGAAAGTCGAGAGTTGTGTTACTTGTGGTGGCCCTCATGCATACTACAACTGTACTGCCACCGATGGTAGTCCGTTTGAAGCCAATGCTCTAGCCGGTACTTCACATCAGGGAGGTAATCAATACCGTCCTCAAAATGAACCACACTACCGTGCTAACACTAATCAGGCACCACCCGGTTTTAACCAGAATCATAACATGCAAAACCGGAATCAGAACCAACCAAGAATGAACCAAGGTTATCAAAACCAAGGTAATTTCTATCCTGCACCAAATCAAGGTTTCCAACATCAAGGGAACCTTAATCAAAACAATTTCAATCGAGGGAATCTGTAAGATATAACTTTTCACATACACATCAAACCATAACACAAGGTGGCGTATAAGATGGAATTCTAGAGAGAGAAAGTTAGAGGTTTAGGGAACTTAGTGAGAGAAAGTGAAAGATATTATTATGAGCTCCAACTCTCTACCTTGGGAGGTAGAGAGTATTTATAGTCTTACACAAATCGCCACACTTTGGGCTGTGGATCAGGCATACAGTGGGTAAAGACCCGTCCGTCCTCCACGGTGTTACTTAACTAAATTACTACTTAACTTAAAAGAACTACGACTACGAGCTTTCTAACGATTACATATACTTGAGGTGACCGACTCTTTAATACTGGGAATTTCTAATTCCTAACAATCTCCCCCTAAGGGAGGTCACCTCAATCATGTACCAAAATTTCATAGAATACAAATAGATATTACATTAACACTTGATCTTGCATTCTTGATGTAGTTCTTTGCACTTAAACTCGTAGTCATTGATTCTTCACAATGCATGTTTGGTTATTCCAAGTGGAGGTCTTTTACTGATCCACGTGATGATAAGTTTGAGCCATCTTTGGAGATCATCAGCTATCAACAATCTCTGAGACATCCATTGTGGTGTTGTGACTTTGGGACCGACATGCTCACATTCTGGATCATGAAATCTTCTCATCAGAGTAGCGGAAGCTTTTGTTGAATCATGATATTGGCAGCAGCGTAGCAGAAGCATGGAGTGAAAATATCAGAGACATTGATGCACTAATCATGATTTCTTTTTGAGATGAATGTGTTAAGTGAGCATGCGGCTATGGATTGACTGCTTCATTCTGATCAGCTGCAAACGTCGGGCGTACCTGCATACAACAGTTAGCAACAAATCGCACGAAAGTGTCTTTGATCATTTTCGTTGAATTGAGGTACACGGCCCACGGTTCCCCGTTGATCAGTATAAATACTGCCTGTGATCAGGTAGGATTCCTAAGAATCTCCTTGACAGGGTTTCGCAGCTGTTCTAGCTGTTCTCAAACCGGAACGTCTCAAAGAAGACAACACGGAGTGAGTGAACCAGCGAATTTTTAAGTCCACTGATTGATGAAAAGAGATTTGAAAAACAGTCGTGTATTGCTCAATAGAAATTGTTTTTTTTTTGCAATACAACGAAGGTTTTATTGAAAATCAATTATCAATCATAAAAATACCTTTTGGTTTGAAAAATGAGTACACGGTCGATGTGCTAAAGAAAAGAGTTTATAAGCACAAAGACCGGTTTTTCAAAGGTATCCGTCAATCCCTAACCTGAACCAGGATTGATTCAAGAAATTGAATCGCCCCATTGTTTCTGTTCAGTTGTCACATGGTTGATCCATATAATAGATCTCACATGCCACCTACCAGGAGCTTGTTTGATGTTGGCTCCAGAAGGCTTTCCATCTTCATTGTGAATGTGTAAACACATCACTCAGATGTTCTGGCAATACCACAAGGATAATGCGTAGGACTCAAGATATAATCTCTCTTTCCACATTGTGTGAAACAGAGAGTCTTCATTGAAAGTGTCCTAATGAGATTTATTGATGATCTCGTGGCTCTAGACTCAATTTGTGCATATTTGGATCCTATAACGGAGACTAGGGAGAGGGTCTCCTTCTTCAATATCAACCATCTCTAAGAGAAAGTCGATAGATAATGTCGGTTCCCCGTGAGAATGAAACAAGTCCTTTTAAGAGGAACTTGAGTGGTTTGGAAAGTTGAAGTGCAGTGCGTCACTGGGTCCATGACGTCTTGTCTTCAATACCGATGTTACCATCAGTAGCATATGAAGTGAACCCGGTTTCTGCCCCTAAGGTTGAATTAATGGAGGGCTATTTGTTTTCACCCTATTTTCATTCAATTCTTTTTAATTCTTCAACCCCTTCAGTGCTTACCGAGACTTCATAGCTATTACCTTGTTGGGTTTATTCCAGTACTAGCTCAGTCTTAGTCTGCACTCTTCCCATATCTCACTTTTCTCCTTTTATCATCATACCTAAGGACTTCTACACTAACTAGTGGGTTGTCCCTGGGTAGATCCCTCCGGTTCTGGCGGATCATGGGAACCAATACCTAACCTTATCATCCTTATATCACCGTACATAAAGTAAAGTTGGTCGGTCAATTTGGTATTGTTCATCTGCCATTGGATCCAATTGAAAACCATTTGAAAATCAATTCAGATACTTGTGATATATTCAAAGCATTTTGTACCTGAATTGTTTTTGATAATTTTAGAACGAGAACTCCCCCTCAACATGTGCATCAAGTATTTGAGAAATGTTAAGCACATGGAGGCAAGAGAAAGAATTAACTTCTTTGATTACAATTTTCTAAAAAATATCAACATCACTTCCCTCAACAGATCAAGTGGGTATAACATTTCCGGGAAGGATGAGGTTTCCATGAATTTTGCTCCCCCTCAATATGTGCCTTGAGGTTTGAAAAGAGTTTTGCACATACTAGAGGGAACCTGCACATTGGGATAAATGATCACGTTTCAAATCATAGGTTTAAGATAGGTGCTCCCCCTCAACATGTGCATTGAAAAATTGAAATCGTTTGTCACATGTGGGAGGGACAGCATGTTCATTCATGTGAAACCATTTACCTTAATATCAGTTTAAATCTAATTTAAATCACACATTCTCCCCCGATCACAATTATCAAATCATTTGAGATTTGTGATCTCGTATAGATTTAAATTGATTTTGAAAGCTTTTAGGGAGAATTGTGACTTGATTGTGAAAGCGTTTGAACTGATAAGGATCGGATTTTAAGACTTTAAACTCCATTTATAAAAACATGCATGTATATCTTTTGAAAACAATTTAATGCCAAATAACTTTTTAATTTAATTGAAATCATTCTCCCCCTCAATCAATGACGTAGATTGTTGATTGAGAGATAGAGATTTTGACAAATAAGTCCTGATGATTATCAAAAATAGAGATTGAGTTATTTTTCAAAGCATTTAGTTTTCAGCAGATAGGAGTTTATAGAATCAGAGCATAGGATTTGAAAACATGGTAAAACATGGCTCTGTTCTTTCTTTAAAACCGGGTTATTGCCTGAAGATGACAATAAACCATTTCTCTTTCTCCAAAAATTTTTTTTTTTTTTTTTTTTTTTTTAAAGAGTTCGAACAACATCTAAGGTCCCGTGTCATTCTTTGAATGACAGCACAAAGACCGTAGATATTATCGAACCGGGAAAGAAAAAAAACATGACAAAAAAGACAATATATATATATATATATATATTTTTTTTTTTTTCTTTAAGAATTTTCGAATTTTTCAGATTTTTATGGATTTTGAAAGTTTTATAATTTTCTATTTTATTTTTCGAATAACTATTTACAAGAGATAGATGAAGAACGACCTTTAATCCTCGTCTTCCTCCTGAAGACGTTTGAGAGTTTCTGGTTGAAGGCTTTTCAAACCAAGACGTGGAAGAATAAACTCAAAACGTTCTCTTGGAAGAGCTTTGGTGAAGATGTCCGCTAACTGATATTCAGACCTCACAAAATATAGTTCCACCACACCTTTTTCCACTTGTTCCCTGATGAAATGATGTCGAATGTCGATATGCTTTGCTCTTGAGTGTTGAACGTTGTTGCATGAGAGAGCAATAGCACTTTTATTATCACAGTACAGAGGGATTTTGTTGAATTCAAAGCCATAGTCAGATAATTGAGATCTCATCCATAAGATTTGAGCACAACAAGATGACATGGCTATGTATTCAGCCTCTTTAGAGGAAATAGAAGTGCTCATTTGCTTCTTTGAAGACCAGCTCACAAGCTTATCACCCAAAAACTGAGCACCTCCAGAAGTACTTCGACGTGTATCTTGACAACCTGCATGATCAGCATCTGCATAGGCCGTTAGTGACATACCGGTGTCCTTCGGGTACCATAGTCCCATATTGATGGTTCCTTGGAGATACCGAAAGACCCGTTTAACTGCTTCAAGGTGCTTTTTAGTAGGCTTAGCCTGGTATCTAGCACACATGCACACAGAGAACAAGATGTCTGGTCTACTAGCAGTGAGATACATCAGGGATCCAATCATACTCCTATATTTCGTTTGGTCAATCATGATCCCTGAGAGGTCCTCATCTAGTTTGGTTCGGTCAATCATGGGGGTGTCAACAGGGTCACTTGAATCAAATCCAAATTTCTTTAAAATCTCTGTTGCATATTTAGATTGATTTATGAAAATGCCTCCGGGACTTTGAGAAATTTGTAATCCCAAGAAAAATGACATTTGTCCCATCATTGACATTTGAAACTTTGAACTCATTTCATTTGAAAAACGATCACATTCCATTGGGTCAGTCGAGGCAAAGATAATATCATCAACATAAATTTGAACATGAATCAAATGTTTGCCTGACTTCCTGGTGAACAATGTAGGATCAACTGCTCCTTTGATGAATCCGGTTGATAGAAGAAACTTTGACAGTGTATCATACCATGCCCTTGGAGCTTGCTTTAAACCGTAAAGAGCCTTCTTCAAACGATAAACGTGAGTAGGATGCTCTTGGTTCACAAATCCTTCAGGTTGGCTGACGTAGACAACTTCCTTAAGATCTCCGTTCAGAAAAGCCGTCTTTACATCCATCTGATATACCACCATGTTCTTACTAGCAGCATTAGCCAAAAAGATTCTGATTGCCTCGATTCGAGCAACTGGAGCAAAATATTATTCAAAGTCTATACCCTCCTCTTGACGATATCCTTTAGCAACTAATCGAGCCTTGTTCTTCAACACATCACCATGCTCATCAAGTTTTACTTTGAAGATCCATTTTAGAGCTATAATCATAGCACAGTCCGGAGCAGGTACTAACTCCCATACATCAAGACGATCAAACTCATGAATTTCATCTTGCATAGCATTGAACCAGCTATCTTCATTCATAGCAGTTTTAACATCTTTTGGTTCGATCTTAGATAGTACGGAGTTGAAGAAGCACCATAAGGCATCGGTTGCGAGTTGCTTCCGGGTTGATACAGGACGAGAGGGATTTCCAATGATGTTGTCTAATGGATGATCGTGAGTCCATTTTCTGAGGTGTTCATGTGGCATTTGTTGAGGAACTGAGGTAGCTGAGTCGATGTCTCCTGAAGAAGATGGTTCTGATGATGATTCAGGAGTAGCAAATATGTTTTCAAATGGAGCATCTTCAGGAGTCGCAAAGGGATTAACTTCATCATTGATGCCAGAAACATTTCCATGATGTACATTTGAAGAATGATGATTTGTTGATGAGACTGAAGGATCAGCAGCGGGTGCTTCTTGACTTAAAGATATTGAAACCGAGGGATTGACATCATTTACTGGAATATGAGCATCCTCTGTTGTAGGGATCAGCACCTCATTAGAAGTAGACTCATACAGTTCATCAAACATTGGATCAAACAATTTCTTTACATCATCTTCAGATGGGGGTACATATGGTGTTTCTTGAGAGGAGTTTGGAACAAGGGATGAACCAATAGGACTGTTTTGAAGTGCGGGTCCTGAGCTGGAGTGTCCAGGAGCCATTTGACCAGTCAGCTCATCAAACGTAACGTGAATTGTTTCCATGATATTTCGGGTTCTTTTGTTGTAGATTCGGTATCCCTTTTTGTTTGGTGCATATCCTACAAATACTCCAATGTCAGCTTTAGCTCTAAGTTTGCCCAAGTCTTGACCCTCATTAGTTGGATAGCACAAGGCACCAAACACACGAAGGAAAGATAGATTAGGTTTTCTGTTGTGGACAAGTTCATATGGAGTTTTTCCATGAATGGTGTGAATCAGGGAACGATTTTGTGTGTAGCATGCAGTGGCAATTGCTTCAGCCCAGAGAAACATTGGAACCTTTGAGTAGATCAGCATTGTTCTAGCAGCTTCAACAAGAGTACGATTTCGTCTTTCAACTACACCGTTCTGTTGAGGGGTTCGTGGAACACTTCTTTGATGGCTGATTCCAATGCTTTCATAAAATTCACTAAGTTGTTTGTTGACAAACTCAGTTCCATTGTCTGTTCTGATAATTCTGACAGTTTTGTTTAGTCTAACCTGCAGCTGTTTGATGAGTTTGATGATGATATCAGGATTTTCATCCTTTGTCCTTAAGAACTTGACCCAGGTGAATCTAGAATAATCATCAACCACAACTAACACATATTTCTTCCCAAAGATATTCTGCACCCTCATTGGTCCACATAAATCCATATGAATCATATGAAGAACTTCTGTGACAGAGTTAGTAGGTTTGGGTTTATGGGCATACTTCTTGCTTTTTCCCAATTGACATGCTGAACAAAGATGATCCTTTTCATACTTTAGTCTAGGTAACCCTACAACTAAGTCCTTTCTGGAAAGATCGTTGATGGTGCCGAAGTTCAAGTGATTGAGACGACGATGCCATAACCATGACTTTGTTTTTGAAGCCTTTGATAACAAGCAGATTGGTGAAGCTCTCATCATGTCATCGATAGAGATGGTGTAAAGGTTTGAGCCACGAGTTCCTTTCAACAGTTCCTTACCATTAAGATCTCTAACGAAGCAGGTATGTTTTTTGAAGGCTACTTCTAGATCAGAATCACAGAATTGACCCACAGAGAACAGATTATGACCTAAACCTTCCACATAATACACTCTGGAGATTACACTATCACCAACAACATAATCTCCATAACCCATAATAGCACCGAAATGATCATTACCAAATCTAACAGTCCCGATGAATTTGCTCACGAAGTTCATGAGCCGTGACCGGTCTCCAGTCATATGCTTGGAACAGCCTGAGTCCAGGTACCACAGAACGATTTGAACGATCTGCAGTTGAACACAGACAAGAATGGATAACTGGATAATTGGGATCCCCATGCAAGAATGGGTTCCATTTGGTTAGTAGCAATAGTTGGACCACCCACATCAGAAATAGAAGCATTCATATCAGACAGTGAGGTAATGGAATCATTGTGAATAGATGCAATACTAGTGTCTGTATTAACCCTATTTACAGTGTGACCACTTCTTAAGGGAATAGTTCTACCAGTAGGCATCCATTTTCTAGTGGGCATTATCTGATTAGTCTTATGACCAACAGGTATCCAATAAAAGCCTATTCTGCTGAATGTTCTTCCTGTGGGTTTCCATTGTTTTCTAACTCTCTTTCGCTTTTGCCTTTTAGCTTTTTTAGTATGAATTTTAGCATTAACAATATTAACTGGACAATTAACATCATTAGGCAAAGCATTGACATCACATCCATGATTAGAAACAGAATTCAAGCAAACATCAGAACAAGTTTTGCAAATAGTATCAGAATTCGAATTAATTACAGTACGCTTATGGCTAATACTAGAATCAACACGATTCGTTTTATTCGATTCAAACATAACGTTCCTAGATTGTTCTTCTACTTTCTTCCGGTGCACATTCTTAGCTTGAGAGGTCCTATCATTCCTTGTATTGTCTTGAGACTTTGACCTGCTCCCTTTAATGTCACTGATTACTCCTGTAGAGGGAATGGGAACATTAGTTTGTTTTACTACTCTTTGCACTACCTGTTTAGATGTGCTGGGATCTGAACTACATGCAGGTGCACTAAGGTTCACTTTCTTAACACTAGAGGTACTGAGATTAGTACTCCTAGAAGGCACATTTGAGTTCACTTTCCTAGCATTGACAGATCTAAAATCTGAACTACTCAATGGTACACTACTCCTCACATTTAAAACATTGGGAGTCGATTCCATATCATGTTTGGCCTTAGGCATTGAGCATGGAATCAAAGGGTTAACTCTCTCACCTAATGTCTTTGGGCATATAGTGATCAAGCATTCTAAGATTTCTTGAGATCGTTTGGCATATGAGCATGCATGTCCAATTGCATTATCATGAGGTTTCTCTAGCTTATCCTCTTCGACAATCTCACGCAGGCATTCTAAGCAATCCTTAAGGGATGAGAAATATGTTTGAATGGCAAGTTTGTTGTTCCTTAGATGAGGGGGGACATATGTCACAGATAAAGCATATTTATTACTGGAGCGAACCTTAGATACAACATTCTCCTCATTGATCATTGGCATTTTCCCTTTTACCTGACTCTTCAGATTCTCGATTTCCTTTTGCAATGAAGTTATTTGTTCGTTGTTTTTGTTACGACTGACTTTAATTGATTCAAACAACTCATTGAAATGACGTTTAACCTTTTCATTTTCTTCTAGAAAACTTTCGTTTTCCTTTTGTAAAGCATTTACTAGGTTTTGAAGATGAAACGTTTGAGAATTCTGAGAATCTAAAGAAGGAGGCATTTGGGAGCCTGTCATATTGTTCGTTTGGCCCTTTAATTGAGAGATTTGGGCTTTCAACTTTCTGATCGTGTTGCACTGAGCTTGAATCTGTTCATCACGTTTGTTAATTTGAAAAACTGCATCAAACTCTGGAGCATCTGAAGATGTCTTGATATTTGAAGTTTTGACATTTTCTTTGAGATGTTGATATTTTAGTTGTAAATTAAAATACTCAACTTCTAGTTTAGAAAAATGTTTAACCAACGTGTCGTGATCATCCAGATCAATTTTCTCGTTTAGTTTAGAATTAGTTTTTTCAAGCTCAATGACACGATCATGGGAGACTTTCAGGGCCACAGATAATTCATGAAATTTGGAAGCATTAATAGAGCAATTTGAAGCAGTGAAAAACACATCTTGAGCAACACATTCAGTAATAAGATTCTCATTTAATGTATGCAGGTTCTTTCTCTCAATCTCATTATATTTTAGTGCACGCTCATAGTCATTAATTTCCACTATTATTGCATCAAATTCCTTTTCCATTCCCTTAATATCCGTTTCTATCCCCTTTTTAAGACTCTCAAAGTGATCCTTTAGAAGTTTAAAGAAAGGCATGACCTCAGTTAAATAACATTCTTTCATTTGTTCAAAACCCCTTTCTCCTTCAGTTATACCAGTGGGTGTGATCCTTTTCTTGCAAGTTTTCTCAAAATCAACAAAAAGTTGAAATATAACGTATTGGCTAATTAATGTCTTGCTTTTAGTGGCAATCGTTCTAGGTACAAGATGCATTGGTGTATTAGGAGGATACACAGTTGCTCTAGGCATTTTCCGAAGGGGAGGGTTTGTTTCTACAATATTTTTAGCTTTCTGCTTATCTAAATCCATTTTCCAGAAGACTTGTTCGGGAGTCAACAATGTCTGAGTCTTAAACTTGTTCAAGGAAATCCAGTTTTCCTTCTTGTAGTCATGGGGAGTGATAATTACTTTCTTCTCTTTGCATTTAGGATCATTTAGTTTCTTATTCATCTTCTCCCTAGTGACTTCATCTAATTTCTTGTCATCCTCAGTGCACTCAATGCAACTAGGTTTTTGTCTAGGTTTAAGAATCTCATTTCCATCATAGATAACACTTTGAGCTGCTTTTGCAATCTTTCCATACTCAGGGTTGGGTTTATCTATAATGGGAACACTATGCTTATCGTTTAGAACTCTATGCTTAGTGATCATGTGAGCAGTCTGAATGGTGTTTCCTTGCATGTACAACTTGTTTTCAAGTTTGTTTTTCAAAGTTTTCAGATTAGAAAAATCTCTCAAGAGCTTTGATTCTTTTGCATTAAATTCTTGCTTAAGCATTTTCACATTTTCTTGAAGTTCTTGTTTTTGCTTAGCAGTTTTAGAAAGTTTTTCTTGCAAAGAATTTAATTCTTGTTTCAATACTTCTTCTCTAAAATTACTTTTTCTAATTACTGTACGCACTTGGTCATCCATTTCCTGCTCACGAGTGGTCAACTCAAATTTAGCGCGTTGTTCATAAATAGCAACACGTTCTTTATAGGCATTTAGTTCAGAAATTATGGAATCATCAGGAGCACATGCAGTGTATTCATCAAAGACATAGTCATTGTTGACTGCAGAAGATGCATCACTTGGTACAACTTCACTTTCACTTTGTTTCACGTATTGATCGTATGGGACAATATTGATATTACCCATATTTTCAACATTTGATTCAATAGTTTCAGTTGGTTGTACTTTGTCATGCATCTGTTCCACATCAGCATCATCGTATAGCTTTAATACCTCAGAGATGAGTTTGTCCTTGGATGGGCCAGCTTGTGGTGAAGAAGAGATCTTGGGAGAAACCATTGGAGAGATGCTAGCCATAAAGATTGTGTGTGCAGTAGGTCCATCATCTACATCAGAGTCGTATGCATCACAGTCAACAACTTGAAAGGCGTTCTGATGATTGTGACCTATCTCCTGAATAGGCTGCTCATCCACATCTGCATCATAGGTCTTGGCATTACCCTCAGCAAGAAACAGTAATTCCTCTTCATCCAACGCAGCACCATTGTCCTGAGCTTGTGCCAGTAACATCTTATCTCTGAAGTAATCAGCATTCTGTGGACATTTTGGAGATGTGCAGTTCCTTGCAATGTGTCCCTCACCACCACAGTTATAGCATTTGATCGGCTTAGCTTGACCTTGGTTACCATTCCTTCCTCGATTCTGATTGCCCACATATCCTCTACCAGCACCACCCCTTCCCTGATCATACTGTCTTTCTTGAACTGGTTGCACCACAATCCTTCCATCTTTAACAGTGGCTTGATTATGTGGGTTAGATGCAGTTCTGAGGTTGTTGTTGGTTTGTGGGAGAGAATTCATGTTTTGACTAATGAGTAGAGCTAGTTGATCAATGATGTTACCCACGCGTGCATCAGCATCAGCTTGTTTGAACATAGGATCAGGAATGAGTTTGTGATTACCATTACCCAAGGGTATGACTTGTGATGCTTTGGTTGTGATTCCAATGTTTGAGTAGAAAGCTGTTGAGTCATTAGACGAACTTGTCTCTCCCTGGTTGGTTTTAAACTGATTGAGAATCAATTTTTCAAACATAGCATGTCTCTCATTCTGAAGGAGGAAGGCATAGAGTTGCTCATAGTTTGTATTCTTCAGTCCTTTAGTGAGCTTCACAGCTGTGACAAACTTGTGCCATTCGGGATTCATGTTGTTCACAAACTTTGAGTTGAGCTGAATGTTAGGCATAGTCATTCTGATGTTCCTCATGTCATTCACTAACTTATGAAATCTCACATAGTACTCATAGACACTCTCATCTGGTTTCATCTTGAAGTGCTCAAATTCGTCATAGAGTTGGGATTCTCTGTCTTCCATAGTTAGTTCTGAACCTGAGAGAAGTATCTTAACATTATCCCAAACTGCCTTTGCTTCAGTGTTATGATTGATCAGCTTGTAGATGTCTTTAGGAAGACCTTGAAGAACAATGTTTGAAGCCCTGATATCTGCATCAAATCTCTTTTTCTCCTTATCATCAAGCTCATCATACATCTTAGGTCTGTCCATTCCGTAAATAGGAGTACCATCTTCATTAGTATCAAGTATGTCTCTAGTCGTTTCAACTCGATATGGTCCTTCATCAATGGATTTTAGAATATTGACACCATTTTCCTTTCCAAGGCAATACAATCTGATTCGTTGAGCCCAAGAATCGTAGTCAGTTCTGTCAAGCATGGGTGGACGAGTATCTGATCCAGCTGCTTGTACATCCTCGGCAACAGTGGAGATGACAGTAGGGACGTTGGTGGACATGTTATCAGATTATACGGGATTTTATAACTCAATGATTAAACCGGGAAATAGATTCTTTCACGGGATTTTACTAAATCAAGAGAAAACCGTAAACAATCACTCAAGTAGCTAGATGATAAAGCTCTAAGTCGCTAGAAACAAATCCACTAAGTCGCTACCAATTAATTCGCTAGACAGCCAAGTCGCTAGAATCCCAAGTCGCTAACAGAAAAACAAGTCGCTAAGTAGTAACTCGCTACGGACCAAGTCGCTAACCAAATTTTGGCAGCAATTCGCCACACAAGTCGCTAGAAACACAAGTCGCTAAAGAGCAACTCGCTACTGACCAAGTCGCTACCACAAGTCGCTACCCGTAGTGGAGATTCCACTACTTGTACTTTAACTCGCTAGATCTAACTCGCTAGATTTAACACTGTAACTCGCTACAATTTAATGAAGCAAGTCGCTATGAAGAAAACTTATCCGTGAACTAACTCGCTACCATGAAAAACCATATAAACATCACTTTTCAATCCAAAAACAACCCAACCAAGATGATTCAAGCTTACCAAATGAAAACCTAAACACTTTTGATGATTCTAAACACAAAAGTACCAACAAAATTCAAACTTTAACACAAGAAATCAACCAAATGATGCAAAAACCACTAAACTTTTTCAAACTCAAAAACCACCTAAAAACCACTATAAATCCAAAGATGTGCAAGATATGATCTAACCATGGCTCTGATACCAATTGTAAGATATAACTTTTCACATACACATCAAACCATAACACAAGGTGGCGTATAAGATGGAATTCTAGAGAGAGAAAGTTAGAGGTTTAGGGAACTTAGTGAGAGAAAGTGAAAGATATTATTATGAGCTCCAACTCTCTACCTTGGGAGGTAGAGAGTATTTATAGTCTTACACAAATCGCCACACTTTGGGCTGTGGATCAGGCATACAGTGGGTAAAGACCCGTCCGTCCTCCACGGTGTTACTTAACTAAATTACTACTTAACTTAAAAGAACTACGACTACGAGCTTTATAACGATTACATATACTTGAGGTGACCGACTCTTTAATACTGGGAATTTCTAATTCCTAACAGAATCAATTTCATGGGAATATGAATCCTAATCAAGGAAATTTTCAAAATCAAGGCCCTAATCCTAACATTAGAGGCCAGAATTTTCCTAATCCACCTCCCGCCATTGTTCCAACCGGACCATCATCTGATGAGTTGTTGAAACAATTCATGAAATCCCAAGATGAAATGAACAGGTTGTTGGTCAGTCAGATTGCTGATCTAAAGAAGTCTTTAAATGATCAACCCTCGGGCTCAGGAAAACTTCCGAGCAACACGATCGCTAACCCGAGGGGCGATGCAAAGGCGATCACAACCAGAAGTGGTGTTTCATATGATGGACCTGCTATTCCTACTACCTCTTCTTCTTCTTCTCTCCCAAAGGTAGTGGAAAGTGAACCTAAGACACATAATGGACCTTTGACTCCAATGCCTCCTCCACTAGGAGAAATGAGTCAAGTTACCAAGGATACAACGGACAAGGTGCATTTTTCAAGCCCACGAAGTACCGCACACGTCCCACCTTCGGTAGTCCAACCTCAAGTTGTCCAGAAACCCAAGTCAAATCCAGGAGTTGTTTTTGAACCTCCTGTAGCTCCTGTTGAAAACCAGAAATCCAAATCTTCTATTCCTTACCCATCACGTTTGAATGAGCAAAAGCTTCGCGAGAAAGCCAGTCATCAAATGGACAAATTTTTCCAAATTTTCCAAGAGCTACATTTTGACATAAGCTTTGCGGATGCTATCATGCTGATGCCCAAGTTTGCATCAACTCTCAAACACATGTTAAGCAATAAGGAAAAGCTGTTTGAAATGGCAAAAACTCCTCTTAACGAGAACTGCTCAGCAGTTATCTTGAAGAAGCTTCCTGAAAAGCTTGGAGATCCTGGGAAATTTCTCTTACCTTGTGTATTTCCAGGAATGGTTGAATGCTTTGCCCTAGCAGATCTTGGTGCAAGCATAAATCTGATGCCTTATTCAGTATGGAAGAAACTCTCTCTTCCGGAACTTACTCCTACATGCATGACTCTCGAGCTTGCAGATCGTTCCATATCCCGTCCTCTTGGCATTGCCGAGGACATATTTGTGAAAGTAGGAAAGTTCCATTTTCCAGCAGACTTCGTGGTTGTTGATTTTGATACCGATCATCGGGTTCCTCTCATTGTTGGTCGAGGATTCCTGAGAACGGGCCGTGCTCTCATTGATGTATTTGAGCAAGAAATCACATTACGTGTTGGTAATGAAGCTGTCACCTTTAACCTTGATCAAACTTCGAGGTACTCAGCAAACTATGATTCTGAATTGGTTAACCGAATAGATATCATTGATATTGCTTCTGAAGAGTACTCTCAAGAAGTTCTTGGTTATTCTCATAATTCTGTGAGTGGGGATCCCACCACATCTTCTCAACCTATCATAGCCAATTATACTCCTTCTATCACTCCTTTTGAGGGAAGAGACTTCATCTTGGAAGAGATTGAAGCATACTTGGCTAGTGATTCTGTTCCATGGGAAATTGATCATGCTCCAATTGACATTGAAGGGGACATACTTCTTATTGAGAAGCTGCTTAATGGTGATCCATCATCAACCCCTCCCACTAGTGATTCAATTCCAGCTAAGATTAATCAAAATGAGATTAATCTGGAGGGAGATATTCTTCTTAAGAAGTTGTTAAATCAGGACATTTCTCCTCCTCTCCCTCCCGTCAAGCTTCATAACAAGGAAGTCAAGTCAGTTGAGAAAACTGAAGAATTTCCTGAGGTTGAGCTTAAGGACTTACCTCCTCATCTTGAGTATGCATTTCTTGAAGGTGATGATAAATTACCTGTCAATATTGCTAGAGATTTGAGTAAAGATGAAAAAGCTGCTCTCATAAAGGTCTTGAAGTCACACAAGCAAGCAATTGCTTGGAAACTCTCCGACATTAAGGGTATCAACCCTGAGTTTTGTACTCATAAAATCTTGATGGAGGATGATTTCAAACCAGCAGTTCAACATCAGAGAAGAGTGAATCCAAAAATCCATGATGTTATCAAACAAGAGATTATCAAACTTCTTGATGCAGGATTGATTTACCCGATCTCAGATAGTCCTTGGGTTAGCCCAATTCATTGTGTTCCGAAAAAGGGTGGCATTACTGTTGTCACAAATGAAGATAACGAGTTAATTTCAACTCGATTGGTAACGGGATGGCGTGTTTGCATTGACTATCGTAAGTTGAATGACGCCACCCGAAAAGACCATTTTCCTCTACCCTTCATGGACCAAATGCTTGAGAGATTAGCAGGGAATGAATACTATTGTTTCCTTGATGGTTTCTCGGGTTACTTTCAGATCCCCATTGATCCACAGGATCAAGAGAAGACCACATTCACCTGCCCATACGGAACTTTTGCCTACAAACGTATGCCTTTTGGCTTATGTAATGCTCCTGGCACGTTCCAACGATGTATGATGGCCATATTCCACGACATGATCGGGGAAACAATGGAGGTGTTTATGGATGACTTCTCGGTCATTGGGGACTCATTTCAAACATGTCTCTCCCATTTAGAAAAAATGCTTCAAAGGTGTGAAGACACCAATCTTTGTCTAAATTGGGAGAAGAGCCACTTTATGGTCAAAGAAGGCATTGTCCTTGGCCATAAAATTTCCAAAAATGGGATTGAGGTAGATAGAGCAAAAGTCGATGTTATTGCTAAATTACCTCATCCTACTACCATCAAAGGTATTAGGAGTTTTTTAGGTCATGCCGGTTTCTATCGTAGATTCATACAAGATTTTTCTAAAATCGCCCGGCCTATGACCCATCTTCTTGAAAAAGATGCTCCTTTTATCTTTTCACCCGAGTGCATTGAAGCTTTTGAAAAATTGAAGAAAAAGCTTACTGAATAACCCATTCTCGTTGATCCCGACTGGGATTTACCCTTTGAGCTCATGTGCGATGCAAGTGATTTTGCTATCGGTGCAGTCTTAGGACAACGCAGAAACAAGCATTTTCAGCCTATCCACTACGCAAGCAAAACTATAACTGAAGCTCAAACTCATTACACCACCACAGAAAAAGAGCTATTAGCCGTGGTGTATGCGTTTGAGAAGTTTCGGCCATATTTAATCTTGACCAAATGTGTGGTGTATACGGATCACTCGGCTCTCAAGTATCTCTTTGCAAAACAAGATGCAAAGCCGAGATTGCTCCGTTGGATTCTCCTCCTGCAAGAATTTGATATCATTATACGTGATAAAAAAGGAGCTGAGAATCTAGCTGCTGATCATCTGTCCAGATTAGAAAACCCTCACCAAGATGTTTTCGAGAAAAAGGAAATAAATGAAACATTTCCTCTCGAGACACTCAATGCGGTTTCTTTTCGTGGAAACTCTTCTACCCCATGGTTTGCTGACTTCGCAAATTACCATGCGGGTAACTTCATAGTGAAAGGGATGTCGACCCAACAGAAGAACAAATTCTTCAAAGATGTTAAACATTATTTCTGGGACGACCCCTACTTATTCAAAATCTGTGCGGATCAAGTCATCCGACGGTGTGTTTATGGACAGGAAGCTATTGACATTCTCACAGCTTGCCATGCTGGACCCACCGGGGGCCATCATAGTCCAAACTATACCGCCAAAAAGGTGTTTGATTCCGGGTTTTATTGGCCCACAATTTATAAGGATGCCCACGAATTTGTTAAAACCTGTGACGCTTGTCAACGTCACGGAAATATATCTCAAAGAAATGAAATGCTACAAAACGCCATTCAAGTTTGTGAGATATTTGACATCTGGGGTATTGACTTTATGGGGCCATTTCCTTCGTCTCGCGGTAACAAATACATACTCGTGGCTGTTGACTATTTGTCAAAATGGGTTGAAGCAAAAGCTTTACCTACCAATGATGCCCGAGTTGTTGTGAAATTTTTGAAATCTCTTTTTGCCAGGTTTGGAACTCCGAGAGCTATAATCAGTGATCGTGGTACACATTTTTGCAACGATCAATTTGATCATGTCATGCAAAAGTATGGTGTTACCCACCGTCTCTCTACTGCCTACCACCCCCAAACAAGTGGGCAGGTGGAAGTTTCCAACCGTGGTATTAAAAGAATTCTTGAAAGGACAGTAGGCGAAAATCGTGCATCCTGGTCGGATAAGCTGGATTACGCACTTTGGGCCTTCCGTACAGCTTACAAAACACCCATCGGGTGTACTCCATACAAGCTAGTGTACAGAAAGGCATGTCATCTTCCGATTGAGTTAGAGCACAAGGCATACTGGGCCTTAAAACATGCAAATTTCGATATTCAGACAGCTGGTGATCACAGAAAAGTTCAAATGAATGAATTAAATGAACTTCGTGATCAAGCATACGAGAACTCTTTGATCTACAAGCAAAAGACAAAGAAGATTCATGACTCTAAAATCAAGAACCGCGTTTTCAACGTTGGTAATCGAGTCCTTCCTTTCAATTCAAGATTGAAGATTTTCTCGGGAAAGCTCAAGTCCCGTTGGTCTGGTCCATTTACTATCGCTAAGGTTTATCCTTATGGCACCATTGAGTTATCTCAACCCGATGGTCCTAATTTTAAAGTGAATGGTCATCGAGTGAAGCATTATTTTGGAGAGGACATTCCCCCTGTGGTTGTCCCGGATCTACAAACTTTCCCCATGAACCAATGAATGCGGGGATCGAGTCAAGCTAGTGACTCGGGAATAAAAAACAATAGCACACACCATATGGGTTTTCACCCATATTTCTGTCTTCTTTCTCTATTCTACCACCCTAGTGTGGGGGGGTTGCCCCACACTGTTGTATATAAGTTTTCCAAAAAAAAAAAAAAAAAAAAAATCTCTTTCAAATAATGGCCGTAGTATTTCCCTTTTACGTTCTCAGTTTCGGCATAACCGCCGGTACTTTGAATATTGAGGGCAATATTCATTTCTAAGTGTGGGGGGGAATTCTCACGAATTTTATCATGTATTATCCACCCAATTCCCCCGTTTTGGCCAAAATTTCTTTTTTGGAGTAAGTGTTTTTCACTTACTCAGCATATGGTAATCAGTCCGCCATGTCTAAAAAACAAAAGGATTGGCTAATCCAGGAGCAAACGGCTCTTGGTAAAGATTTCTCAAATCCGTTTATGGCTTGCAATTTGCCCAAAATTGTATGGTATTTAACTCACCATATCCTAAAAAGTGAAGAGTTGGCTAGCCCGCAAGTTTATGGCTTGTGGTAAAGGCAGTGGAAAAACCATAATTGGTATTCAGCTCACCAAAGGTAATACTGATAATTTATCTAAGAGTTGGCTAGTCCAGAGCAAACGGCTTCTGGTAAAGACAAATCAAATCCATTTACAGCTTATGATTTGCTCAAAATCATTTGGTTATCATTGTACCAAGGTTCTTACTTGAACTGAAACAACTGGCTACTCCAAAAGTGATGGCTTTTGGTAAAGAGTTTTTAAAATCCATTAAAATTCTAAATCATTGCTAGGGACTAGCAATATCTTAGTGTGGGGGATTGATGAGTGTCTAAATACTCATCATTTTTGTACCATCTAAACTGCAAAATCATCTGAAAACACTCAAAAATGCATCAAAATGATGAAAATATCACAAATCAGTGTTTTATGTGTTTTAAATGCAAAAATATCAAAATCAGATGAAAAATGATTCAAGTTTGCAAAATTGGCAGTTTTAGTCCCCCAAGTTTCAAAAGTTGTCAAATCTAGTCCCTGGAATTAAAAAAATGTGGAGTTTTATCATTCAAGGTCCCTGAAATATTCTAAGTTGTTAAAATTGGTCCTTGAATGATATATTGGTCAAATGGTAGAAAAGGTCCTTAAAGTTTGAAAAATTGCAAAATTAGTCCTTGGATATTTTAAAATGGAATTTTATGCAAAAGTTATCCTTGTACTATCAAAGTTTGTCAAGTTTGGTCCTTGTGATAAGTTTGGAAAAGTGTCAAGTTCAGTCCTTTATCTTTGGTAAATTTGCAAACCTAGTCCTTGTGTTAACATATACCAAACGGACACCTTTTTAATATCAAAGCCCAAATCCAATCCATATACCAGCTGGCCCAACATGTTATATCCAAGCCCAATCCACCTTGAGCCTTGAACCTTGGCCTCTTGACCCTTGAGCTAGGCCAATATACATTTTGACCCCTGCCATAACCAATTTTGGACCCCCCCCCAACGTTACTAATACCCGGTCAACAAAGTCAAACCCAGCTCGTGTTCATCCTCCTCACAAAGACGCGCCAAACCAGAAACCATGGTGGTTTCCATGTGTAGGATCGTTATTTTATTGTGTTGATGATTCAGGTGGTCTTGGATGATCAAAATACATGTTTGCCATAGTTAGAGAGTTAGTAGAGAGAGAGAGGGGGTGTTCTTGCTAGAGGTTTACACAAATGAAAGATTAGATTAAAATGAAGCACCACCCCTTCCATGGATGGAAGGGGTATTTATAGTTACAGACATAACGACCTCCTATCGGCCTGTGGATCAGGGATACAGTGGGCAAAGACCCGTCCTTCCTCCACGGTGTTGCACTACGCTAAACTAAACTAATAACTAACTAATAAACTGATAAATAACGTAACTAACGACAAGTCTACGAGCTAACTTAAGCTAGATAACATTTGGGGTGACCGACACTTCACTATGGAATTTTCTAATTCCTAACAATCTCCCCCTAAGGGAGGTCACCCCATGTTTTACATTTCGAATCCTAGCAATCTATTCTTGTCATTGTTCTTGAGCTCGTAGACTTCAATTCTTCAATTCCGCAATCTTTGTGCTTTTGTAGTGCAACTTCAAAGTCCGCACTGATTTGTACTTTTAGTGGAGGCCTTTAACTGATCCACATCTTTGATGATCTTCGAGCTTACATTGAGATCATCAGCCACAGTAAATCTCTGGATCACCCTTTATTGTGTTGCCATCATGTGAAGTTGTGACTTTCGGACCGACATGCTCACACTTTTGAATCATGACATCTTTCCATCAGAGTAGCGGAAGCCTTACTGGTTCATGATATTTGCAGCAGCGAAGCAAAAGCATAGTATAAAAATATCAGAACCAGGTTATGTAGATATGCACCAGTCATGATTTCTTTAATTAAGTGTGGTTGCTGTGAACATGCGGCTTTGGATTGACTCCTCAATTCTGATCAGCTGCAATCGTCGGGGTGTACCTGCATACGACAGTTAGCAATAAAGCGCACGAAAGTGTCTTTGATCACTTTCGTTGAATTGAGGTACACGGCCCACGGTTCCCCGTTGATCAGTATAAATACTGCCTGTGATCAGGTAGGATTCCTAAGAATCTCCTTGACAGGGTTTCGCAGCTGTTCTAGCTGTTCTCAAACCGGAACGTCTCAAAGAAGACAACACGGAGTGAGTGAACCAGCGAATTGAGATTCACTGATTGATGAAAAATGATTTGAAAAACAATCGCGTATTGCTTAGAATAAAGAGTTTTTGCAATACGACGAAGGTTTTATGAGAAAGATCAATTTTCAATCAAAACACTTTTTGTATTTGAAAATAGTACACAATCGACGTGCTAGTGAAAAGAAGAGATTCGCACATCGACTGGTTTTTCTAAAAGTATTTTTCAATCAGAGATACCTTTTCAATTTGAAAACATAAGTACACATTCGACGTGCTAGAGAAAAGAAGGTTTGCACATCGAACGGTTTTTCCAAAAGTATTCGTCAATTCCATTCCTGGACCAAGGTTGATTCAAGATTGAATCTCCCCATCGTTTCTATCGAGTTGTCACAAGCTTGATCTTTTGCAAGATCTCACATGTCACCCACCAAGAGCTTGTTTGATGTTGGCTCTAGAAGGATTTCCATCTTCATTGTGAATATTTTCATATCACTCGGATGTTCTGGCAATACCACAAGGATAATGCGTAGGACTCTAAATATATACTTACTTTCCACATTGTGTGAAACAGTGAGTTTTCATTAATTTTGTGTCCTAATGAGATATTGTGGATGATCTCTTGGCTCTAGACTCAATAGTGCACATTTGGTTCCTGTGCCGGAGACTAGGGAGAGGGTCTCCTACTTCAATATCAACCATCTCTAAGAGAAAGTCGATAGATTATGTCGGTTCCCCGTGAGAATGAAACAAGCCCTTTTAAGAGGAACTTGAGTGGTTAGGGAAGTTTAGTGCAGTGCATCACTGGGTCCATGATGTCTTGTCTTCAATACTAGTGTTACCTTAGTAACCACCAGTAGCATATGAATTGAACCCGGTTTCTGCCCTAAGGTTGAATTGATGGAGGGCTATTTCTTTTCACCCTTTTATCATTCATTTCTTTTTCATTCTTCAACCCCTTCAGTGCTTACCGAGACTTCATAACTAGAACCTTGTTGGGTTTATTCCAGTACTAGCTCAGTCTCAGTCTGCACTCTTCCCATTCCTCACTTTTCTCCTTTTTTTTCAATATACCTAAGGACTCTACACTATCTAGTGGATTGTCCCTGGGTAGATCCCTCCGGTTCTGGCGGATCGTGGGAACGAATACCTAACCTAACCATCCTTATAACTCCATGCATAAAGTAAATTGGTCGGTCTTTTGGTATTGTTCTTTCCTTAATGAAACCAATTGAAAAATCATTTGGAAAACCAATCAAGGTACTTGTGATACGAGATCAAAGCATTTTGTACCTTAATAGTTTTGATCATTTAGAAAACCTCCCCCTCAACATGTGCATATGATTTAGAAATTGTTTAGCACAAGGAGGCAAGAGAACTTTGAAATATTTTCTTTGATCACAAATTTCATACGAAAAAGCCATTTGATTTTCATTGGTAAATTCTCCCCCTCAATATGTGCATAGGATATTTGAAAACATTTTTTATCACATAGAGGCAAGAGTTCTTTTGAAGCACATCCACAATCACAAAATCCATTAAGAAAACCATTTGAAAACACAATCAAGGTACTTTATAATCTCTTTTAAAAAACTTTTGTACCTCGATGGTTTTGCTCCCCCTCAATATGTGCTTCGAGATTCGAAAGCGTTTAGCACATACGAGAGAGCAGCCTGCACAATTGAATCCAAACGATCACCTTTTATCAAATTTCATTATTAAATCACAAATTCTCCCCCGATCAAAAATATCAAACCCTTTGAGATTTTGGATCCCAAGTGATTTAATACGGTTTATAAAACATGGGAGAATATGTGGCCTGGTTTAAATACTCATCATGTTTTTGGATAAATCCTCCTCCTCAACATGTGCATTGTGTATGAAATCGTTTGGCACATGGAGGCAGGAGTGCCTTTAAAGGACTAAAACCAATTCCATTTAAACAGATTTGAGATTTAAATCACGATCTCTACCCCGATCAGAAATATTAAACCATTTGAGATTTGTGATCCCAACTGATTTAAATCATTTAGAAAAATTTGGGGAAAGACGTGGCAAGATTCAATTTTGAAAGATGACAGATAAGGACCATTTTAAGACATTAAAGATTGTTAGTATCAGGTATGATAGTTTTTAAGAGATCTTTTAGTAAAATAAAAAAATTTCACAATCAAACAAGAACAGAAAAAATTTAATTTTGAAAGACCTTGATTCTAAAGAAAAAAAATCATACCATGACATAACATTAAATCTTTAGATCACCACTTATATTGTACAAAGCGGAACTTTTGTGAAGAAATATCGTTTGAAAATATTTTATTTTAAATCACTCTCCCCCTCAATCCATGACCGTAGTCGATAATTGAGTGACTCAAGTTTTGATAAAATGAAGTCCGGTGATTTTCAAAATTTAGTCCAATATATTTTCAAAACAATATATTCCATTTTCAAAACAATTTATTCAATATTCAAAATTGTTTAAAAATGGTATCCTGCACAAAGATACGTTAGTGGTTGAGAAGCTTCCGTTGTTGTTGTTGTAGGGTTGGAAGAAAACCATCTGCTGATGCAGTAAGACTTCTTCTTATGTTGCATTTTGAATGTCAACTGAGGTCAAATTAAGCTCCGTTTCTTCAATCACTTAGAAGAAAACCATCTGCTGATGCAGTGATACCTCTTACATTGCATTTATGCCAACTCTCCATTGAAGTCCAATTAAGCTCCGTTTCTTCATTTGTCAACCCAAGATATCGTTACCCTTTCCTTGCGGCATCCAATCATGTTCATTTGTGGGATCCGGATCGGGAACATTCTTATATACCAATATACCTGCATATGTTAGTGAACACACATACAAATATATGGTGGTCGACAACACCCAAACAACAATCGACTAATTAAAGTCAATTTAACATAACAATCAGATCATATAAGGCATGGGGTTTATGTGTTAATCAAACTCTAATCATCTAAACCTAACAATCATATCCTAAATTCCTAGTCCTTCGACACAGGCAAATATCATTTTTAATTAAGCACGTAGGATAATCAAGAAAGTCCGTTAGATGATATAAATTTGAAAACATTCTCCCCCTCAATCAATGACTTATTTTCTGAAAAGATTAAAAGCGCTGAAGTCATTGATTGAGTTTTCAATTTTCACAAAAACTCTGAATCTGATAGATTTACAAGCAACTCATTTACCACCATTTTAGAAAACAACAAATATTTTTCTGAAGAATTTATAGACGGAAAAATATTTGAGTAGGAACAGCAGTCCTTCGACATACTTTCCTCATTTTGAATTAGGATAAGTGCACGAAATATTTGAAAAATTGTTTAGCGCAGCACTTTCCTTCCATTAAAGAACGGGTTGCTATCTGAAATAATAGCAAGCCATAGTTTTAAGCACGGGTTACAGTCTGAAATAACTGCAAGCCATTTTTGAGACATGTATAGAAAAGAATATATACATCTCCTGCTCGAACTTCATCTAAAGTCCCGTGCCATTATTGAATGACATTTCTAAGACCGTAGATGTTATCGATACCAGAAGACATGTCTTGAGAAAAACTTTTTTTTTTTTTTTTTTCTTTTGGTATTTTTTAAATTTTCTGATTTTTATGGGTTTTTGTTGGTTTTATATTTTTCTATTTTCATTTTCTGGTTTTATATTTTTGTATTTTGTTTTTGAAAAATATATACACAGATAGAGTAGATGATATAGTATAAGAGGATGATGATACGAGTACCGAGATAACGATATCAAGCAGCACGTCGTAGTAGAAAGGAATCAACATCTCTTAAACTTTCGCCACCAAAGCATCCGAGGCTTCTAAGAAAATCGTCTGGACATGAGCCTTCTCAATTTGAATCTTTGGTAGCTTCCCCCCAAACCGACAAACATCGAATAAAGACCATTTCCCTAAGAAGTAGAGTTGAATACAAAGCGGTCTCATTGATTGAAGCTCAGCACCCTGAAGAACACGAGAACACCGAAGTAACAAGTTGAAACATTGATCGTCTCAGTGGTTATCAAATCCGGATTAACTGATTACGACCGATCACATGAACCTGTTGTGCATCCCCGATGTACACCTTATTCTTCGAGATTGACCAGTTGTCTAGTTAGGGGAACAATATATCAACATCTTCATTTTACCAAGTGCATTCCAGTTATATAACATATAACCAATCAGCACATAATGTACACATGTACCCAACCAGAGTAGAGACGATGACATCCATGTAACATGTTGAGTCACTAATCATCTCTGTGGATGTCAACTCTGAAATAACTGAATTAGCTCGATCAAGTGAACATGTTGTGCATATAACAGGAAGCACTTTATCATAAACCGTATATAAGATGTCGATAGGCAGTATCATCTCACGTTCCAAATATTCTTCTCACATTTCTTCCAACTGAACACTGAAGTAACAAAAACCAAAGCATAATATATCCATAAACTTGAAATCTTGTGAGAAGAACTCAAATAGCCCAAATGAATCCTGTGAGAATCAACTGCTACATAAACTCTCTCTGACTATCTTTATCAACCCATATTTAGACAATTTGAAGTGACCACTGTTGAAGAAAAACCCGATATACCAAACTTGAAACTGAAGTCGAATTCCCCGCATTTGTGTCTTAAGCTTGCACTTAAAGATGGAAGAACGGTGTCGAGAATCTATGCTTCAAGCAAATCTCTAAGTACTCACACTCAAACAAAGTATGAGACATTAACACCTCTTGATATTATCCACATCGTCATCTGCATGTGACACTGAGTAAAACAACGTAACTCCTAATAGTGATAGTTAACCAGGTCTTCAACCATCCACTCTGACTGCTGGTAACTAGATAAACCAAGCCTTCAACTCAAATTCATAAGCCCGAGCAAGTTATCAAATAAGAACACGCCTTTGTGAAGGACAACTTCAATCTCAAATAAGTGATAAATGATTAACTCTGAAGTAATCAACTTGTGTCAAATGTCCAACACGTGAATAAACATACAATCGGATGTACATTGACCCACTGACTGAACCGGAGCAAATGATTCCTCAACATCAATGCATTCTTCCTTAAGGTATACATGTAGAAACTGATCTGGAAGATTTACCAATAATGTTTTTAAGCGGATGAGGAAGTCATTTTCCTTAATGTTCATGTGGTTGATTTACAGAGTGCACATTTGGAGAAGAACAATGAACAATGATCCGTAAAGATTTGGCAAAGGAGTACCAAAGAGCGGATCACTATTCATGAGTGCAACTGCAATGATAGTCATTAACAACGCCTTGTGAAGTAACTGGAGATAAGGTTTCTTGAGAGTTCTGAGAAGTACTTCTTAGATGGTGAACTAGTTGAGTCAGTAGAAACCGGAGCATGAGCTTCAGAAGCTGGATGATCAACATTCGTTAGAGGTTGGAAGTACTCATCAAACATATCTTTGAGACACAATGAATCCCATTTATCCTTAGTAATTGAAGCATTAGGCGTTGGAGGAGTGTCATCAAAAATCAAGCAATGAATCATTGCTAAAGAATCTAAGCAAGTCTAATTGGGGATTAAATTTTGGCTTTTCAATCTCCCCCAATTAGTGCTCTCCCCTAAACTGACGAAGATTTTCAAGTGTTCTTCTCAGCCCGGATTAAGAAGAAGTCTTTAGATCACCAAATGCAATTCGTCTTTAGTCTTCTAATCATGTAGCTTTCAAATGTAGATTAGACTGTAGACTCGACCTTCTTCAAGATTATCCGAATGGGGAAATAGACAGTTAACATCTTCTTCACACCAAAGGCATTCCCGTTAACTTGTAAATAGCAAATCCCCTTAATTAAAGTCCCTCCCAATCAAACAAGAACAGAAAGATGTTCATCAAAGAAATCAGCCCAGCAATTAGAAGCACTTTGTCATTTAATCATATCAGCCCGTGTGAAGATGTCAACCCAACGGCTCTTAGAAGAAACTACATGTGAAGATGATCCGATAAGAAGAATCTCGGTTCTTACATGGGTTAGGAGTCGTTTGACCATATATTCTCAAATATCAGTCAACCATGCAAAAAAAAAGTCACACTTCTTCTCCCCCTCAAGAATTGCATACAGAGATGCCATTCTTGATTAACCAAGTGATTATCATCCAAATGTATTCTATTCACACTTCTCTCCCGCAAAATTAGCATATGATGTCGCCATCTTCATTATATTGAGCAAGAGGAATAAGAGTAATTATCAGTAGTCCGGTTCACTTGATGACTGAAGCGCATGGAAAAAGCATGAAGCATGTTGATGAAGAATGTCGATGAGAATGGTCATAAACATGAAGATTTCTCTTCTTAAGAAGATAAAGCGCACTGAAGCGTACACCTTTCTTTTCTTTGAGGAACGGGGCCTGAAGTGTTATCTGCAGACGCCATAATGATGAAGTACGAGGCCTGAACTGATGTGAGCAGACGTCATAGCCGATTGAATATCAATGTTGAGTAACTAGAACCCGTGAATTATGAGATATCAATCCTTTTGTTATCCATACTTTAAGCCAGTCCATGTATTGAAGGATCGAAGTATCTGCAACTGAGTAAGGACTACCTGCACTAATATTACAAACTTGATTGCATATATTATGGTTAGTGACATCAGTATCCAAACCCTTTGGGGTTTCACGGTCAACATTGAGAATGCTATTGGTAAACATCTTTCCTGTAGGTATCCACCTAAGTCTAGCATCCTTAAAAATTCTACCAGATGGTATCCACTTATGGCAAGGTCTAGGATTGTTTGGCATCTTATGCATAGTGAGAGACTTATCCTTATTCCCAGTTTCCAAAGATTTAGCAGTTGGTAACCATCTAGGTGAGGCTTTTGGTTTCATTTGCTTCATATGCACTGTAGATGACTTAGTGTGAATCCTAGACTTAACAGGTTGTACCATTGCATGAGCATTTACATTCTTCAGGGATTTTGTGAAACATTTATCATGATTAGCATTAAAGATACATTTCAGACACTTTGAGCAAACAGCGACAAACGAGTTTCACAGACTTTACATAGAAATTACGATTAGTACTATTTACAAAGTGTTTTAGGGACTTCTTACATTTACGAGTACGTTACCATGTTGGACAATTCAGATCCTAAGTGTGATTCAGTAGATGTCACGTATACTTCGTTTACTTTGGTTTTCGGAGTGGATCTACCAATGGTTGACGATTTAGAAACCTTTGACCCTTATTCCTATTCAGAGAGTGATACGTATTCTACGGTTTGTTAGGATCTGGAACGGTATTCACCTATGGTAGACCATCTTAAAAATTCCTACGATCTGAATCCACCTATGGATGTCCTTTCTACAAATGGTTATCGTAAGAGTTACAACTGGCACTTTGGGGTTTCCCAAACCTATGACTACAGTGATTGGTATTATATACGTTAGTTCAAACATTATAATCACGTCCATCAGGAATGAGTCAACGTCTATGAAGCTAGGAAGTTATGTACCTGACCGAATTTCATACCTATTGTTTTCCTAACTATAGAGTATTAAGTGCCCAAGATCAATGAGTTGTAACTATAAGTTAGCCGATACTGCAGACGAGTGTAGTCAAGTCCGGAGCATGAAGTAGTAATACCGCAGACGTCTATTGTGAAGTCCGGGGCAAGGAGTTTCTTTTCTTTCCACATGCGAAGTCACGCGAAATAGAAGAATTCTTCTCTTTAGAAGTACAAATACTGGTAAGAGTAGCTGTAAGAAGTAGTTGTACGAAGTACGAAAAAGGTACGCGAAGTCAGTAGTTCACTTGGCCTGATGACTATTAATGAGAATAAGG
>BPTQ01000007.1:211069213-211274687 GCA_019973895.1 Chrysanthemum seticuspe | reverse complement strand
TAAGCACCAAGTCGCTAAGCACCAAGTCGCTAAACAGCTAAGTCGCTAAGTAGTAATTCGCTAAGCCTCAAGTCGCTAGCAAAATTTTGGCAGCAATTCGCTACTCAAGTCGCTAAAGATTCAAGTCGCTAAAGAGCAACTCGCTACAGACCAAGTCGCTACCACCAAGTCGCTACCCGTAGTGGAGAGTCCACTACTTGTACTGTTAATCGCTAGGTCTAAGTCGTAGCTCCAAAACTGTAACTCGCTACAAAATTGTGAAGCAAGTCGCTACGAAGAAAGAGATCCGTATATCAAGTCGCTAGCAAGAAAAACCACATAAACATCACTTTTCAATCCAAAAACAACCCAACCAAGATGATTCAAGCTTACCAAATGAAAACCTAAACACTTGTGATGATTCTAAACATAAAAGTACTAACAAAATCCAAGCTTTAACACAAGAAATCAACCAAATGATGCACAAACCACTAAACTTTTTCAAACTCAAAAACCACCTAAAAACCACTAGAAATCCAAAGATGTGCACGATATGATCTAACCATGGCTCTTGATACCAATTGTAACATATTGGATTTCATAAACACATAACAAACAATAATATGGTCGAATTATTTAGAGGTTTTAGAGAGAGAAAGTGGGAGCCTTTCTAGAGAGAGAAAGTGAAAGAAAACATAGAAGGTTAGATTAAGATGAATGAAAGGTCCAACCCTCTACCTTGGGAGGTAGAGGGTATATATAGTTACAAACTAAACGTCCTCCTTCGGACTGTGGATCAGGCATACAGTGGGTAAAGACCCGTCCTTCCTCCACGGTGTTGCTCAAAACTAAATAACTAACTAATAAAACAGTAAATAACGATATGTCTACGAGCTAACTTATGCTAGATTATATTTGGGGTGACCGACTCTTCACTATGGAATTTCTAATTCCTAACAGTTACAATTTGGGTCGAGAAAGAATCACAAAAGTAACTAACTAGCCAAGTCTTTATCACACACTTTAAAAGCCCAAACAAGTCATCTTCGCGGAATGGTAGAAAGAAAGAAGACGAAATAAGTGAACGCGTGCCCGGAAAAACTCACTTCAAATCCAAATAAGAAATATCGTATAAACAATCCCGTTGTCAACATTTTCCAACAAACAATTCAAGCCGTGATATAATACTCGTCGTGAAGGTGTATACACCAAAGTACCCAACCTCAGTTACTTGTAATTATCGAGGCCCGGTCCATGAAAATTAATTCAATCATCCAAGTCTCATCAAATCCCCAACTCACATCAAATATCATCGTCAAATCTCATTGTTAGATCTTATTGTTAAATCACCCAATCACATCATATATATTCCCATTCAAAAACTCAAATCGCTCATTGGATATTGAGCAAGCCTTTATCCAAGTCCAGTTCAATCCAAATCCCGATAACATTACAGCCTATAATCAATTCCAACACCCGGTCTAATAATCAACACATACAAAATATTACTTAAGAGCCACTTTAAGAAACATGTAAACGTTGTTTGATATTATCTAAGGACATGCAACGTTAAAAAGCATCATGATACAAAATAACCCGGTCCATAATCTAAGACCCACGTTTAAGAGATATCAGCTTCTCAGTATACACGTTTAGATCATGGGCCATTTAGATATCACTAGATTCGGGCCTTAGAGGAGATACACGGCCCACTCAGGAGAGTCTGATCCACACACGTGTTAACCTAATTATACGGGGTATTAAACACATCCCTTATCCCATTTGCATCCTAAAAATCTCACATATCCTAACCCTAGTATCACTCCAGTTATAATCCGCCCCCATCAACACAGATAACACTCTTCTCCAAAATTTCACTCATCCTAAACCTAATCTCAATAACAAACGCCTCATTCACTCCTCGCCACAGGGATGGCTCGAGGACTTGACATGGTACGTCTTAGCCACAGGGATGGTTAGAGGCATGGAGAAGGCTTTAAGATCAAGGATAAACCAGGTAGGTGTAATCTTATTCCATTGTTGTTAATGAGTCTTAATCGATCCAAGGACATGAGTTAACATAATTGTTACACTCATTCCTTTTTTTCGAATATTATCAAGTGTGGATTAATGACCCACCGAGTTTGTTTATTTGTTTTTGAGTAAGAGATCGAACCAGGAATGGATAATAACAAGTTTGCTATAAGTCTTTTTCCATTTAGTTAGGATATGTCAAAGACTTGGATCTATGATGATATGGTAGCGTGTGATAGATCCCATGACGGTCTTAGATGAAAAACTTAATATAACACAACCAATCTGAGATCATTCATGTTTTGTTTATGTTTGAGTCTTGAATTTGATTGAGAGTTGAGTTTGTTTTTGGTTTTGGATCGAGACATATGGACTGTTTCATAGGACTGATGATGGTGATATACTGAAGTCTATGAGTCATTTTGGTATTTGGGTTCAAGTTGTCAACAAGTCGTATTATCTGTTAACACAACTCGCTTCATTTCTTTTCATCACAACTCGCATATCCTGGTCTGGTTCACAACACGCTTTGTCCAACTCACTTGTATAAATTGTTATTAACTCGCTTTAAAGAAAACAAGTTTAGCCAACTCGCATAAGTGTGTCAAGTAGCATAGATGTTATACATCAACTCGCATAAAATTATGCGAGTACACAACTCGCATCTGTTTCATTGAACCTGGACAGAATCTCTACTTGCATCATACTTGAGTCATCTCGCAATAAAACCAACTCGCATAAGTAACAACACGCTCAAAAAGCGAGTTGAGAGCAACTCGCATATGGACCATATCAACTCGCATCATACATGACCAACTCGTAGTTGACTAAATAGTCAACTCGCATCTAGGAAACATTGAATCTGGTCCAGTAAGACAACTCGCATAAATGAAAACCAGCAGCAGCAGACCAACAAAAACGTGACCAAGGATGATAGTACAACTCGCATATATGAAAAACAGTTAACTCGCATATATGAAAAACATCAAATGGCTTATTAAAACTGCATGTAACTTGTAAATAACATGTGAGCACCAGCAGGTTTCAAGATAAAAACAGCTTTTAACAATCATCAAGATGCCAACTGTTTTAGAAACATACTCAACCATCAGATTCCAACATAAAATCTGCTTAAACCATTTAAACTACCACACTCAAACAATCATCAACAAACAATATACAAACTGCATAACAACATCACAAGAGGCACGTCAACCCGCATCAACCAAACCGCATGAAAACCATACAAATCATCAAAAACAACACAACCTGGCTCTGAAACCAATTGTTAGGATCCAATATTTATGTTGTTTGATGATTCGGGTGGTCTAGGACAATGATTAAACAAGAAAGCCATTTTAGAGAGATGAAGAGAGTTGAGAGGAGGTTCTTGAAAGAGAGTTGCTTTAGAAAATGAAAGGTTAGATTCAAAGAAGCTACACCCCTTCCATGGATGGAAGGGGTATTTATACTTACAAATTACACGACCTCCTATCGGCCTGTGGATCAGGTATACAGTGGGTAAAGACCCGTCCTTCCTCCACGGTGTTGTACTACACTATTCTATGCTACGAATTAACTAATTAACTACTACATAACGTAAATAACTACAAATCTACGAGCTAACATATGCTAGACTATAATTGGGGTGACCGACACTTTAACATGGAATTTCCAATTCCTAACAAGATGTGTTTTATACTGTTACTAAGCACTCTATTACTGCTTCTCGATTTCATGAATTATCTATTGTATTGAAAGTTTCTCATGATCGTGTTATTGAGCTTGAAAACAAAAACTCATAACTAAATGAGAAAATTGATCAGGATGATCACGATAATTTGGTAAAACATCTTTCTAAACTAGAAGTTGAACATTTTGATTTGCAACTAAAATATCAACATCTTAAAGAAAATGTCAAAACCTCAAATATCAAGACATCCTCAGATGTTCCAGAGTTTGATGCAGTTTTTCAGATAAACAAACGTGACGAACAGATTCAAGCTCATTGTAACACGATCAGAAAATTGAAAGCCCAAATTTCACAATTAAAGGGCAAAAAGAACAATGTGACTGGCTCCCAAATGCCTCCTCCTTTAGATTCTCAGTATTCTCAGACTTTTCATCTTCAAAACTTGATTAATGCTTTACAAAAGGAAAATGAGGGTTTTCTCGAAGAAAATGAAAAAGTTAAACGACACTTTAAAGAGTTATATGATTCAATTAAAGTCACTCGTGACAAGAACAACGAAAAAATAACGTCTTTACAAAAGGAAATTGAGAATCTGAGGAGACAGGAAAAAGGGAAACTGCCACTTGTCTTTAATGAGAATGTTGCATCAAGATCATCCTCAGACTGCAAATATACTATGACTGTTAAATACATTCCTCCTAATCTTAGGAATAATGAACTTGTGTTTCATAACTATTTTGCTCACCTTAAGGATAGTCTAGAATGTCTCCGTGAGATTGTGGAAGAGGATTTTATAAATAAGCCTCTTGACAGTGAAATTAGGTTTGCGTGCATTCAAGCCAAACGATCTCAAGAGCTGCTAGAATGTTTAATAGCAACATGTCCTAAATCCTTATGTGCGAAAGGTAACGTTGTGATGCCTTGTTCTATGCCTAGTGCCAAGCATACAAACCATTCTATGCCCACTTTTAAGAAAGTAAACACTAATGTGCCTTCAAGTAGTTCAGATCCCTGTTCTAATTCAGGAATGCAAAAAGTAGATCAACCAACTAATGTTCCCATAATTCCCTCTACAGGAGTAATCAGTGACATTAAAGCAAGCGGGTCAAAGCCTCCAGGCAATACCAAGCAAGATAGGACCTCGCAAGCTAAGAATGTGCATTGGAAGAAAGTAGAAGATCACCCTAGGAATATTAAGTTTGAGTTGAATAAAACGAATCGTGTTGATTCTAGTATTAGCTATAAGCGTACTGTAATTAATTCGAATTCTGCTACTATTCGCAAACCATGTAATGATGACTGCTTGATTTCTGTTACTAATCATGAATGTGGTGTGAATGTTTTGTCTAATGCTGTCAAATGCCCTGTTAAAATTGTTAATGCTAAAAATCAAGCTAAGAAGGCTAAAAGGCAAAGGCGAAAGAAAGTTAGAAAACAGTGGAAACCCACAGGAAGGAAATTTAGTAATATAGGTTATCAATGGATACCTACTGGGCGTAAGGTTAATGAGTTTTGCCCTAAATTTGCTAAGTCAATGCCCACTAGAAAATGGATGCCTACTGGTAGAACTATTCCCTTAAGAAGTGAACATACTTTGAATAGGTCAAATATGGACACTAGCACTGCATCTATTTCTAATGAGTCCATTGTTTCTACCTCTGATGTGGGTGTTCCAATCACTGTTACTAACCAAATGAAACCCATTCTTGCATGGGCATCCCAATTATCCAGTTATCCATTCTTGTCTGTGTTCAACTGCAGATCGTTCAAATCGTTCTGTGATACCTGGACTCAGGCTGTTTCAAGCATATGACTGGAGACTGGTCACGGCTCATGAACTTCGTGAGTAAATTCATCGGAACTGTGAGATTCGGAAACGATCATTTTGGTGCTATTATGGGTTATGGAGATTACGTGGTTGGAGATAGTGTGATTTCCAGGGTATATTATGTTGAAGGTCTTGGACATAATCTATTTTCTATCAGACAATTTTGTGACTCAGATTTAGAAGTGGCCTTCAGAAAACATACTTGCTTTGTTAGAGAACTTGATGGTGCGGAACTTCTCAGAGGAACTCGTGGTTCAAACCTATACACCATCTCTATCGAAGATATGATGAAATCTTCACCCATCTGTTTGTTGTCAAAGGCTTCCAAAACTAAGTCATGGCTATGGCACCGTCGTCTCAATTACTTGAACTTTGGTACCAAAAACAATCTTTCCAGAAAGGACTTAGTAAGAGGATTACCCAGATTAAAGTATGAAAAAGATCATCTTTGTTCAGCTTGCCAATTGGGAAAAAGCACAAAATATGCCCACAAACCAAAACCCACAAACTCAGTAATGGAAGTTCTTCATACCATTCATATGGATCTGTGCGGACCAAAGAGAGTGCAAACGATAAATGGGAAGAAATACATTCTAGTAGTTGTTTATGACTACTCTCAATTTACTTGGGTAAAGTTTTTGAGGACAAAGGATGAAACTCCAGATGTCATCATCAAACTTATCAAACAGCTTCAGGTTCGACTCAACAATACTGTTAGAATTGTTCGAACAGACAATGGCACAGAGTTTGTTAACAAAGACTTAATTCAGTTTTATGAAAGTGTTGGAATCAGTCATCAAAGAAGTGTTCCACGAACTCCTCAACAGAACGGTGTAGTTGAAAGACGAAATCGAACTCTTGTGGAAGCCGCAAGAACAATGCTAATTTATTCAAATGTTCCAATGTTTCTATGGGCTGAAGCCATTGCCACTGCTTGCTACACCCAAAATCGTTCCCTTATTCACACCTCTCATGGAAAAAAAACTCCATATGAACTTGTCCATAAACGAAAACCTGACCTATCCTACCTTCGTGTGTTTGGTGCTTTATGTTACCCAACTAATGATGGTCAAGATTTAGGTAAACTAAAAGCTAAAGCGGGCATTGGAGTATTTGTAGGTTATGCACCAAACAGAAAAGGATACCGAATCTACAACAACAGAACCCGAAATATCATGGAAACAATTCACGTTACGTTTGATGAGCTGACCGGTCAAATGGCTCCAGAACAATCCAGTTCTGGACCCGCACTTCAACCTTCATCATGTAGTCCTATCGGTTCTACCCTTGTTTCTAATCCCTCACCACCAACTCCTTATGTACCTCCTTCAGAATATGATTTGAAAAAATTATTTGATCCAATGTTTGATGAACACTATGAGCCAAGTGCTAATGATATGTCAGTTCCATCAACAGAGGCTGCCTCTATCCCTGTCAATGAAGTTAACCCTTCAGTTTCAATGTCATTAAGTCAAGAAGCGCCTGCTGCTGATCACTCTGTCTCATCAACAAATCATCAATCATCGAGTGTATACAATGGAAATGTTGATGCTGTTACAGATGATGAAAACCCTTTTGCTCCTCCAGAAGATGAACCCTTTGAAAACATATTTGCTCCTGAATCATCATCAGAACCATCGTCATCAGGAGATTTAAACTCTGCTACTTCAATTCCTCAACAACAACCACATGAACACCTTAGAAAATGGACACATGATCATCCATTGGACAACATCATTGGAAACCTCTCTCGTCCAGTATCCAAACGGAAACAACTTGAAACCGATGCCTTATGGTGCTTCTTCAACTCCGTACTCTCTAAGATCGAACCAAAAGACGTGAAAACTGCCATGAATGAAGACAGCTGGTTCAATGCCATGCAAGAAGAAATTCATGAGTTTGATCGACTAGATGTATGGGAATTAGTACCTGCTCCAGATTGTGCAATGATCATTGCTCTAAAGTGGATCTTCAAAGTAAAACTTGATGAGCATGGTGATGTTTTGAAGAACAAGGCTCGATTGGTTGCAAAAGGATACCGTCAAGAGAAGGGTATTGACTTTGAAGAATCATTTGCTCCTGTTGCTCGTATCGAGGCAATCAGAATCTTCTTGGCTAATGCTGCAAGTAAGAACATGGTAGTCTATCAGATGGATGTAAAGACGGCTTTTCTTAACGGAGATCTTAAAGAAGTCGTATACGTCAGCCAGCCTGAAGGCTTTGTGAATCCAGAGCATCCTACTTACGTCTATCGTTTAAAGAAGGCTCTTTACGGTTTGAAGCAAGCTCCAAGGGCATGGTATGATACGCTATCAAAGTTTCTTCTATCTACTGGATTCAGCAAAGGAGCAGTTGATCCGACATTGTTCACCAGAAAGTCAGGCAAACATTTAATTCACGTTCAAATATATGTTGATGATATCATTTTTGCCTCGACTGACCCCAATGAATGTGACCGTTTTTCAAGTGAAATGGGTTCCAAATTTCAAATGTCAATGATGGGACAAATGTCATTTTTCTTGGGATTACAAATTTCACAAAGTCCTGGAGGCATTTTTATAAATCAATCTAAATATGCAATTGAGATTTTAAAGAAATTTGGATTTGATTATTGTGACCATGTTGACACTCCCATGATAGAGCGTACTAAACTGGATGAGGACCACTCAGGGATCATGGTAGACCAAACTAAATATCGTAGTATGATTGGATCCCTGATGTACCTCACAGCCAGTAGACCAGACATTCTGTTCACTGTTTGCATGTGTGCTAGATATCAGGCTAAGCCTAACAAAAAGCACATTGAAGCGGTTAAACGGGTCTTTCGGTATCTCCAAGGAACCATCAATATGGGTCTTTGGTACCCGAAGGACACCGGTATGTCACTAACAGCCTATGCAGATGCTGATCATGCAGGATGTCAAGATACACGTCGAAGTACGTCTGGAGGTGCTCAGTTTTTGGGTGATAAGCTTGTGAGCTGGTCTTCAAAGAAACAAATGAGTACTTCTATTTCCTCTACAGAGGCTGAATACATAGCCATGTCATCTTGTTGTGCTCAAATCCTATGGATGAGATCCCAATTATCTGACTATGGCTTTGAATTCAACAAAATTCCTCTATACTGTGATAATAAAAGTGCTATTACTCTCTCATGCAACAACGTACAACACTCAAGAGCAAAGCACATCGAAATTCGACATCATTTCATCAGGGAGCAAGTAGAAAACGGTGTGGTGGAACTCTATTTTGTGAGAACTGAATACCAATTAGCCGACATCTTCACCAAAGCTCTTCCTAGAGAACGTTTTGAGTTTATCCTCCCACGACTTGGTCTAAAGAGTCTTCAACCGGAAACACTCAAACGTCTTCAAGAGGAAGACGAGGAGTAAAGGTCTTTCTTCATCCATCTCTTGTAAATATTTATTCAAAAAGCAAATAGAAAAATATAAAACTTTCAAAAATCCATAAAAATTTGAAAATCTTGAAAATTTTCAAAAAATATTGTCTTTTTGTCATGATTTTTCTCGATTCGATAATATCTACGGTCTTTGTGCTGTCATTCAAAGAATGACACGGAACTTTAGATGTTGTTCGAATGTTCTTAAAAAAAATAATAAAAAAAAAATAAATAAAAAATTGGGAGAAAGTGAAACAATGGTTTATTGTCATTTCAGGCAGTAACCCTTTTTTAAAGAAAGAACAGAGCCATGCTTTATCTTGTTTTTCAAAACTCATGCTCTGATTCTATAAACAATTACTTACTATCCAATGAAAACTAATTGCTTTGAACAATAACTCGGACTCTATTTTTGAAAATCATCTGGACTTAACGTTTGTCAAAAATATCTATCTCTCAATCAACTACTTATGTCATTGATTGAGTGATTTCAATTAAATCAAAAGGTTATTTGTCATACAATTGTTTTCAAAAAGATAATCATGCATGTTTAATCAATAGAGTTTAAAGTCTCATAATCCGATCCTTATCAGTTAAATTGTTTTCATAATCAAGTCACAATTCTCCTCAAAAGCTTTCAAAATCAATTTAAATCTACAGAGATCACAAATCTCAAATGATTAGAAAATTGTGATCGGGGGAGAATTTGTGATTTAAATTGGATTTAAACTGATGATTCGATAAATGGTTTCACAAGTGTTTTGCAAGCTTTCCTCCCCACATGTGCCAAACGATTTCAAATTTTCCATGCACATGTTGAGGGGGAGCATCCATTTAAAACCACAAATAATTGAAACGTGATTGATTTGTCTCTAAGTGCAGGTTCCTTCTAATATGTGCAAAACTCTTTGAAACCTCGAGGCACATATTAAGGGGGAGCAAACTTATGAAAACCTCATCCTTCCTCAATATGCTTTATATACTTGATTTGATCAGGGAAGTGATGTTGATATCCTTTAGAAAATGGTAATCAAAGAAGTTAATACTTCCTCTTGCCTCCGTGTGCTAAAACGATTTATAATACCTGATGCACATGTTGAGGGGGGGCTCTTTTTCTAAAAATATCAAAAACAATTCAGGTACAAAATGCTTTGATAATATATCACAAGTATCTGGATTGATTTTCAAATGGTTTTCAATTGGTTCCAACGGCAGATGAACAATACCAAATAGACCGACCAAATTTACTTTATGTATGGTGATATAAGGATGGTTAGGTTAGGTATTCGTTCCCACGATCCGCCAGAACCGGAGGGATCTACCCAGGGACAATCCACTAGTTAGTGTAGAAGTCCTTAGGTATGATGATAAAAAGGAGAAAAGTGAGATATGGGAAGAGTGCGGACTGAGACTGAGCTAGTACTGGAATAAACCCAACAAGGTTCTAGTTATGAAGTCTTGGTAAGCACTGAAGGGGTTGAAGAATGAAAAAGAATTGAATGTGAAAAAGGATGAAAAGAAATAGCCCTCCATTTATTCAACCTTAGGGCAGAAACCGGGTTCAATTCATATCCTACTAGTGTTTACTAAGGTAACACTGGTATTGAAGACAGACGTCATGGACCCAGTGACGCACTGCACTAAACTTCCCAAACCACTCAAGTTCCTCTTAAAAAGGGCTTGTTTCATTCTCACAGGGAACCTACATAATCTATCGACTCTCTCTTAGAGTTTGTTGATATTGAAGAAGGAGACCCTCTCCCTAGTCTCCGGCATAGGAACCAAATATGCACAATTGAGTCTAGAGCCACGAGATCATCATATAATATCTCATTAGGACACTATCAATGAAGACTCTCTGTTTCACACAATGTGGAAAGAGAGATTATATCTAATGAGTCCTATGCATTATCCTTGTGGTATTGCCAGAACATCTGAGTGATATGCAAACATATTCACAATGAAGATGGAAAGCCTTCTGGAGCCAACATCAAACAAGTTCCTGGTGGGTGGCATGTGAGATCTATCCAATAGATCAACCATGTGACAACTGAACAGAAACAATAGGGCGATTCAATCTTTTGAATCAATCCTGGTTTAGGTTATGGATTGACGGATACTTTTGAAAAACCGGTCGTTGTGCTTAAAAATCCTTTTCCTTAGCACATCGACTGTGTACTAATATTTCAAAATAAAAGGTGTTTATGATTGATAATTGATTTTCTTTAAAACCTTCGTTGTATTGCAAAAACAATTTCTATTGAGCGGTACACGATTGTTTTTCAAATCTCTTTTCATCAATCAGTGAATCTCAATTCGCTGGTTCACTCACTCCGTGTTGTCTTCTTTGAGACATTCCGGTTTGAGAACAGCTAGACCAGCTGCGAAACCCTGTCAAGGAAATTCTTCGGAATTATACCTGATCACAGGCAGTATTTGTACTGATCAACGGGGAACCGTGGGCCGTGTACCTCAATTCAATGAAAGTGATCAAAGACACTTTCGTGCACTTTATTGCTAACTGTTGTATGCAGGTACGCCCGACGTTTGCAGCTGATCAGAATGAAGCGGTCAATCCATAGCCGCATGCTCACACTACACATTCATCTCTAAAGAAATCATGATAAGTGCATCAACGACTCTGATATTTTCACTCCATGCTTCTGTTACGCTGCTGCAAATATCATGAATCAACTAAAGCTTCCGCTACTCTGATGAGAATATATCATGATCCATAATGTGAGCATGTCGGTCCAAATGTCACAACATCACATAATACCAACACCACAATGGAAGAGTCAGAGATTTATGTTTGCTGATGATCTCAAAGCTGGCTCAAAACTCATTATCACGTGGATCAGTTAAAGACCTTCACTTGGATTATCCCAACATGCAAAAATGATGAATCAATGACTACGAGCTACAGAGCAAAGAACATTAACAAGAATCCAAGGACAATCTTATTGTAATATCTGTTTGTATTCAATGTATTTTTGAGGTGACCTCCCTTAGGGGGAGATTGTTAGGATTTAGTAAATCCAGTTATTAAAGAGTCGGTCACCTCAAGTATATGTAATCGTTAGAAAGCTCATAGTCGTAGATTATTATAAGTTAAGTAGTATTTAGTTAAGTAACACCGTGGAGGACGGACGGGTCTTTACCCACTGTATGCCTGATCCACAGCCCGTAGGTGGCGATTTGTGTAAGACTATAAATACTCTCTAACCTCCCAAGGTAGAGAATTGGAGCTCATAATAATACTTTCATTTTCTCTCACTAAGTTCCCAAACCTCTAACTCTTTCTCTCTCTAAAACCTCACCTTGTACGCCTACTTGGAATTGTGTTATGATGTGTTTGTGAAATCCAATATGTTACAGGTACACTCATATATACAACCGATTAAAGCAGTGTACATCCAATGTACAACATTTTAATGCACATGATTGAGTATCCCAATCAAAAAATGGAATGTGCAAATCATTTCCCATTATGATATAACTAGCAGGGTACCCGCGCAATGCGGCGGAGGGTACCCTGTGACTAAATTTTATGGCGGCGGGTACACTCGGCCTTATTGCTAATGTTTTAGATGTGTGTGAGAGAGATATGAAATGGTTTGTGAGTATTTATATAGTGGACGCGGTTATATGTTTTTAATAATCATTACTGATAATAGCGGTTACACGTTTTTAATAATAGGTTGTAAATGATTTGAAAACTGTATTTAATTTAGTGGAAACGTGTACATTTAATTTTAAATAATGAGATGTATTGAATTTTAAGCCTTCCTCTTATAGTAAGTGTGTAGGCTTATTCTTTTAAGACTTTCTTTTTAGGAATGGCCTAAATGCCGCAACGCACGGGTAACCGTCTAGTATACTCATGTGATTATATTTTTTGGTGATAGCAAGGTTTTTCCGATGCATTACATTAAAGAAGGGAAAAAAATGTCCAACAGAGGTTATTAATTGGAAATTAGTTTGTTTTCTTACTTACACATTTAGTAACATAATAAAGAGGTTTTATTTCAGGTTGCCCACGCGATTATATGTTTTTCATGATGCTAACTTAACACATGGCGATAACTTAATGGAACAACTTTACCGCACAGTGTTGCTTTAAAAAATGGCAGACTTACATCACGATGCAACGACAATACAAAAACGAAGGTCAACGATATTGCTATTCGTTTAGGACGTGTGATATTATATATCGTTTAAACATACCGTTTTAAAATAGCGGTTTTAGCACCATCTAGTGGTGTATATTGCTAAGTTGTGGTGGTAAATGGTGGTCCGTTGCGTGGTCGAAAAAGGTGGTGTCAGAAATTCTAACTACATAAAAGATTGGTTTTTATGATCCGCTTAATGATTTGTAAATTTTATTTAGTGGGTGTTTTAAAGAAGAAATATAAGATAAGATGATTTATGCGTTATTGTTTTATAACATGTGATATATTAAGTGTACTTAAGTATTTTAATAATATCATTTATAAATTGTAAAATTCATTTAGTGGGAGTCTAAATGATATAAATGATAAAATGATTTATGCATTATTATTTTCTACCATTTGATATATTAATTGTACTTTTGACTGATGAGGTATTTTAATTATATTATTAATGATTTGTAAATTTCATTAGTGACTGTTTTAATGAAAAAGAAAAATTAAATGATTTATGTATTATTGTTTTTTACCAAGTGCTATATTAATTGTACTTTTGAGTGAGAGTATTTTAATAATTTCATTAATTCTATATTAATATACACGAATGTTACAAGTTAGATGATTTATGCATTATTGTTTTGTACCAAGTGCTATATTAATTGTACTTTTGGTTACAAGTTTAGGTTACTTTTATTAGAAATGTTTTTGGTCTTAAAATTTTTAAGACTTCTTTATTTAGAACTAGCAGGGTACCCGCGCGTTGCAGCGACGGGTACCCTGAAATAAAATTTTTCGATGAATAATGTATTTTAGTTTATTATGTTCTTTTTAACAATAAATTTACGGATATCAAGAATTTCGTATAGCCCGTGCCCGTTCGGGCTCGAACCCATTGGCCCGTGTCTGCTCGGGCTCGAGGCCGTTTCGTCCGCGCCCGTTGTGATAATAATCTCACACACCTTTTAACCTGAACCTAAATCACATTTCAGTTGTGATAATAACGCCTACCACAAAAGATAAGCTCCTCTCACCAAACTCAGATTTTTCATCAAATAACACACTCATTCTAAATAAAATACACACACACCCAACCAAACCCTACTCTCACCCGCCGGCACACTACCGCCGCCACAACCGTACCGCCGCCACCACCCTCCTACAACAGCAACCAAAGATGCCCCACCCTACCACGTTTTTTTGGTACGTTTTTTTTACACATCCGAATTTTTTTTTCACAAATATGCGTTTTTTGGTCTTAAAATAAAATAGATCCGTAATTTTTTTTAATAAATATGCGTTGTTGGTCTTAAAATAAAATAGAACCGTAATGTTTTTGATAAATATGCGTTTTTTTGTCTTAAAAAAAATAGAACCGTATTTTTTTTTTGATAAATATGCGTTTTTTGGTCTTAAAAAAAATAGATCCGTAATTTTTTTTTTGATAAATATGCGTTTTTTGGTCTTAAAAAGATAGACCCGTAAATGTTTTTTGATAAATATGCGTTTTTTGGTCTTAAAAAAGTAGACCCGTAATTTTTTTTTGATAAATACGCGTTTTTTTGTCTTAAAAAAAATAGATCCGTATTTTTTTTTTCATAAATATTCGTTTTTTAGTCTTAAAAAAATAGATTCGTAATTTTTTTTTTTTCATAAATACGCATTTTTTGGTGATAAAAAAATAGTTACGTAATTTTTTTTTCCATAAATATGCGTTTTTTGGTGATAAAACAATAGTTACGTAAATTTTTAATATTTCAACTTGTCAAACCATAAGTTTTTAATTTTATAGATCCGATTTTTTTGTAGATCTAATGATTTTATGTTTGTAGATCTAACATTTTTTAATTTTTTTTGCAGCCGCCACTCTCGCCGGACAAGTAGCCGGAACAGTAGCCGGAGTCATATTTATTGCCGGAAATAATGGAGTATAGATTTGTACATTATGCTTTACATTTTGTATTAATTAGTGATGGGGTGTATTAATTGTTTGGTCAAGAAGCTTGTATCAATGTGTTGTATATAATGCATATGTGGTTGTAAGTCTGAATTTTTGTGCTTTAATGTGTTGTACATCATGCTTTAGTACTTTGAAGTCTGAAAAGTCTAAAAATTAAATAGGAGAGAGAGTGGTTTGTGTATTATAAGTAGTATAGATGTCCTAAACACTTTATATAGTAGTATAGATAGATACTAGCTTCATAACCCGCCCGATGGGCGGGTTCGCTTCATATTATTGATTGGCAACATTTAACTGGACGTAAGTAAATAACAAATAACGACAAATATGTTAAACAAAAATAATGATAATAATGGATAAAAGAATATCAATATTTGATAACTGAACTAAAAAAAAAAATAAAAAAAAATAAAATAAAAATGTGAATCTCAAATGAAAGTTTGAAAATAAAATAAATCTTGTACATTAAAAACCTATATAGAACTCCTTTGTAAACCACATTTGTAATGTAGTTTGTGTGGTGTCCGTTTTTGTTGTGGCACAAAACCTTCAACCTTGCTTTAACATTTTCACCTAACGAAACATATTCATTACCCATAGTTCTCTTTTCTTGAGCTTGTTCATGAACAAAAATTGCTTCAGTCTTCCTTCAACAATTTCATCTAATGTAACATTTGGTGCCTTCTTGGTGTTTTGGATCCACGGATAATCTGCAATAAATTAAACAAAATACTTAAGTTAGAAATGTCAAACACTATTATATTTTCATGCAAAAATGCAAAATAGTAAAGTGTGAATTTAAAAATAATAGCTACAACACTAATGGTAACATGAGAAATAATATGTGGCTATTGAAATCTCATGTATGCATGTCATGGGCTCTCTTCACTCAACCATCCTTTAAAACATGTTGGAAACCTCAAACTTACAGAAAACTTATAGACGGAAAAATACATGTATCTAAAACACCATGAATAGACAACATAGCAAGATTTATGACTTCATCATTTCTTTTTTATGTCATTGTTTTAGTATTCGGAACATGAACAATAAAAAGGTTAATCATGAACAATAATGGTTAATCATGCAACTTTAGTCATGTCTATCAAAAATTGTAGATTAGCTCCCGTACGGCTTTAAACTTAGACGGGTCAAATTATATTGACCATGTTTATGCTCAGAAAAAACACCCTTAATACTTTAACCACAATATTCACACTCTAAAGATTGTACGTTAATATATTTGATCAAGAAAAAAACTCATTTACCTTTACATTTTGCCACGACCCATAGATTAACAATTTTCGTGTTGTTTATGCCATCTACATATTAAATAAATTTGAACCAAGTGAAATGATCAAATTTACTCCAATATTGCATCTGATATTTCTGTTACCTCTATATCAAATTATATTGACCTTGTTTATGCTAATTTTCTATCATTTTCGCAAATAAGCTCTACTTACAAACCAACATCTCCGTAATATAGGCCGTAAAGAACTGACCTCAAGAATCAAGCCATGATGCCATTATTTTTTCTATACCTGCAAAACCAAAATTCTATACCTTCAAAACCAAAAGAACTTAATTCTATATTCATTTAATGCATAAAGCATCTTAAATCATTTTCTTTAAACACTTATTATTTATGAAACGGTGTAACCTTTTAAGAAGCTTACATAATTTTGATGCAAAATGACCATGACAAAAAGACTACCCATTTTGACTCATCGGAATCATCAGAATCAACTTTAGCTACATCCTTAATAGATGCCTTTGGCTTTCCTTGAAGAGCACATGAACAACGATACAAATTCATTCATATTAAAAATCCACACAGTAGACAACAATATCAAACTAATAACAAAATAAGGGATAATTAAGTTACCATTAGCCTTAAAGTTCAGCGCCTCTTCATCAGAAGCATCAAAATCATAGGGTTCACCATCCGTAATACCAAAAAAAACAAAGCAATGGTCAAGGGTAACAACAAATTTCATTACCGAGTATACACAACTAAAAAAGTTCGCAAGTAAGTCGAAAAATCAGACCATTAAGAAAACATATAAAAAAGGATATTCTTCACCATTATCTGCAACATATCCACAAAAGTAAACACTTCCGTCTTTCCAGCCGTGTGATATGGGGCAGCTTTTTCCAGGTTTATTCCCTGAGCATACCCTTCGGCCTAAGTATTACTTGAAGATGTAATATTTAAGAGGTTATTAATGAATAAAAGATAAAAGAAAAATATAACAAAACAAAACTTAAACTTGAATTTGGTTTTCTGAAAAGCGTATATTCTCCAATCCTATCTCAATGTGCGAATAAAAAGGTTCTTTAAAACCAATTCCAGACGTCTACTCTTTCAAGAACAAACTTAATATATGAAAAGGTGAAAAAAGCAAACTCACCAACAAAAAGGCATATTGCTAATATAGCAGCTTCCTGCAAAAATACCATTTAGTCCTCATAGGGAAATCCGGTTGGTGTGCTGGTGTATGGGGTTTTTGGTTAGCTATATTAACAACCCGCCCGATGCGCGGGCTAGTTTCGATATATTGTTTGCATATTAAAAGGTAAGTGTAATTTAATTATATGTTCTTGAATAAAAATCATCAACAACGGAAGAGTTATTTAAATGTAACATATACTTATAGTTTTAATTATATAAAGTTATTCATTCATACAATAAAAATGGCATTATTGCTTCCTATAAATCATATCAAGAAAAGTATAGCAAAAAGCACAAACATTCGCATTATCTAAGTTTATGTAAAACTTCTTTAGATACAACGTTGTTTGTTTTATCAGTATAGTTACCCTCCCGGTCGCAAGAAGTATAATAATTGTGTTGCTATTCATTATTAGTTGTTGACAAAAAGAGCGGAACAAATTTGCATATGGAAAGGACATACTACTCACAATAACGAACACGATGGGCGGGCTAATCTAATCTTCACTTGTAACTATTGATGCTTTTTTAACTTCCAATCTTGTAAAGTTCAACTTTTGATATTCAAGGAAAAGATAAAGCTTTAGTTAACATTTTACTGGTAGTGAAGGTACAACTTACATTCTAAGTATTCCATATAGCAATTTGAGCAAAACTTTTATTGGGTCAATCGTCTTGCTGATAAGAACTTTGCTTCAAGTCCATCTTCAACCAAGTATCAACTTTGTGCAAGCAACATAACCCTATTAAGAACAAAATGTCAAGTGGAGATTTGAATAAAAGAATTATACTACCAACTAATAAGGAACTTACATCAAGATTTAGACTTGTTGATTTAATTGATCTAACCCATCTATCCCTACAAATCTAACCCAAATTAGATGTGGCGATAACAAAATCATTAAGGAGTAAACTGGATTTAGAATGTGCCCTTTAGTGAAAATTTAGGAAAAGTGAACAAATTTATACGAAGTAATTACTAAATAAAGAGTAAAATAATAAACGGATAAGCAAATGTGTTTTGTGTTTACCTGATGAGAGAAGGCTTATGTCATTGCTTGCTCAGACTTTACATATGCTTTTTCTCACTGTTTAATCCTTCCAAGGGCCTCAACCATGGTATGAGAGCTACCACTCCACTCCACCTGCAATGCGCTTTGACCAAAACTTAAGTCAACTTTACCACATCAAGACTTAATGTGATCATACTAATGACACCTAGAATCCTGCATCTCTAATTTCATTTGTATGTTTAAAAGTTATCTAGCGTGTGACAGATTTTGTAAGAGGATCAGGTTAACGTTAAATATAAGACATGGAAAATATTATTTAGTCTTCTTTCATTTAACCAAAATTTAAAAGCTCGTTAATGCTTTGTCTACAGGTATAACTTATCTTATACCATCCTTTATGGTCTGGTTTCTTTATGTTACTTGTCATGAAATGTCCATGAACGTACTCTAAACCTGGGATTGGCTCATAAGAAGGTATGTCAATTTCAAGATCCTCATGTCCATCGAGATTGTTTTGCAACCATTCACCATCATAAATGTTCATTTTCCTGCAACATAGATGTTGACCACAATAGTTGGTGAATTGCATGTATTAAAGAATTACATGTATTATCCAAAATAAGTTAGCTTAGGTAAAAAGTTATTATTATAAAGAATATGAAAACATATATCAATAACTACAAATATAGTGTAAACATACCAGTTTTTTGATCCGCTTTTTCAGCTCTAACATCCCTTGTTTGGTGTACTGCTCGGGATCCAAAATTTCCATGAAATAAGTGATCACGTCTCCCAAACAAAAAAGCAAAGGGTTGATATGATGAGCTTTCTTTTTGCCCTTGACCCGTGACTTCTGTCCTAACCACTCTTTCACTTCCTGCTAACTCCACCAAATGAAGGCATCTGCAAATTGTCCCTCCATTTGCATCATCTCCATATACGTGCATTGTTAATATTCTAAAAGAAAAAGCATCATAACTCAACATTTTATAATCTTTCAGGTTAAAAAAATCTTGCTATAATTGGGTTAAGTTGGATTAGGTGTATCTTTAACTGGTAAGATTATAGAATTACTTACAAAGAAACGGGTCAAATTCGTAAAAAGTCATGCAATGACCCACCAATTGGTGGGTCATTGCATTACTTACATAATCATACCTCAAAGTACCAAATTTTAGTGCATTTTGAGGAACATACTTTTCTTTCGGAGGACTATAATTCCCAATCATGTAGAATCTCTTCCATAATCAAATAATCCCACTTTCAACACATGCCTTACTTTCGGGACCTGAACAGATATATCAACCCCATTAATTAAAACATGGTATACTAAACAAAAAACGCTTTAGTTACTTTCAAGACGTGACATATATCAATGTAAAGAATTATTGATAACTTTATCTCAATAGTCAAACTCAAACATTACATACTCAGTCCATACATGTAAAATATTTTGGTTAACAAAAGATTAAGAATTATGTACACACAAGCTAGACATAGCAACAAATCTTTTTGTGCATATCAAATAAAGTAAAAGTAGTAGAAAGGTTTCAAAAGAAAAGGACAATGAATGACTAATACATGAAAAGAATTACTCTCTTCGAAGATTGGCTATAAGTAGGCTAAATCCTTGCTCTAACATGAACGCAGCCTTTAAATAGTTCAGAAAGTAGTGAACTCCCTGGTCCATCAACCTTCAAACAACCTGATAACATCTTCATTAAATATTTATATCCAAAGAAAGTCATAATGATTAATTGCAAAACCTAATTCCAAACACCCCTAAGGCTAAGAGTGAATCATTTCCTGACATGTGTTCTCCAACGAAATGATCTAAAATCACTAAAGGAGTTTTCCTACTAATGAATTAAGCTTTACTAATCCCTTTAAAAGCGTTTATTATTAATGAATTAAGCTTTACTAATCCCTTTAAAAGAGTTTTCTTATTATACACTATAACATTTGATGCAGGTTAAGGTTGAAGAAGCTAGAACATATTAAGGGGAGTAGTGAAATAGATCATTTACTTATATTGATGAAGAACGTGATATCGATCAAATAGTATATCCAAATCCTTTAGATTTACACTCAATTACATATTTCTGAATGGTTAACCACTCACCTCAATTCTCCCCCAGCCACCACCACCATCACCATCTACTCTTATCCACCGTCAGCTACCAGCCACAAACACCCATCTGCTACACTATTGAATATTAGGCTAACTATAAATGAGCAACGTGGTTCCCCAAACGAAAACTTTCAAGCCAAAACTCACAAGACTGTAGAAATTACCTTACCGGCCCTTGTGGTGAGCATATGTAATTCTGTTAGATCCGTTGAATGTGCTTTTGCGTTAGAGATCTACAGATTAGATCAAACAACAGCTGATTATGCGTACCATGAGAGGAATTCATGAGTCCAAATATAAGGGTGCTCAAACTTTAATGTTGCATTGTGTTTGTGTGTGGCGTAATATTTTAGACCACCAGCCAAGACACATGGCACAAGGACCAACCACTTTCCTTGATGGCGTCGAAGTGGTTTACAAAAACAACCTGATCTATCGACATCTGGTGCTACTATCCCGTAACCAGCATATCAAATGTACAGACTAACTATAAAATTAACCATATAAGTAACATTTCAACCATGGTTAAATAAGTAGTACCGTAGTTCCAAGACCACATCTTAATAGCTGCCCCAAAGTAGTCAGTTCCTGTCACGCAAAAAAGTGTAAACTAAAGCGACAGTAATGGCATCCAATCCTAACGTGAACATACAATAATTCATTCAGCATAACCAATTATAAATTATTCCCTATATTTACATTTTATCATGAAATTGCCTTCATTTTCTTACCAAGAATATCCTCATTATATTGTACCATTTATATGCAAGTGGGTGCTTGTCGTTACCACCTAAACAAAATAATCAAACATATATGAACAGGTTAGTGCATGATCTACTTGAAATACCAAACTTCACAATTATATACACATAAGTCCAATTACATCGAAACTTATAAATTGAAAAAAAAATAGTGATACCAAATCACATTTTAGCCTGCGAAAACATACGCAACTCAAACAGGTGGTGGTTTCATTACTGGAAAAGAATAAATTCCTTAAGCAAGAACCCATCATCAGTTGTTCTTCTTTTTCATATAGTGACTATTTGGGTTGTCCAGCTGTTGCTTCCGCCATTGCTTCTTTTTCATATGGAAACATAGAGGTGGCTAAGGTGGGACCCATGAAGATTGTTGAACAGGTCGCTTGATGCTCCCACCAGGATACCCTGCTTTGTTTGTCGCCTCTTTGAATAATCGACATGATCTACAAGCCAAACCAAAAACATGTCAGCATTATAGTTTTTTAATCCGTTACACAAAAATATGCATTACCATACAAAGATATAATCAATACGTATAGCAATAACTCTAAATTATCTAATAAAATCATGGCAATAAAATGACAAATTATAAAGAATTACTAATGCATATATGAGCCATTTTATTAATTAAACATAGAGTTAATTAGAAGCTCTGTTAATACAACTGCAATACAAATGTACCTTCACCTATCGGGTAGCCTTTCAAGGTCTTATGACGGTGCATCACAAAAATGAAGAAACAAACTTGTAGAAAATAAGAAATGTCTCATGTTTAAGTAACAATTAACAATTAGTGTTTTATGAATGTTTGATAAAAAGAATGCTACTGAAATATAAGCAGTTTTTAACATAATAGTTTAATTGCTATTTGACCAATCATGATTACCTGAACGTGGGTCGTAGTTTGCCCTATAATTCACCAATGAGCTAGTTACTTGAACTACTCGCCCCGGAATGTTGATTTGTCCTGCGTAATACATTAAAAAAAAATAATGTTAAACGATGCCAGCCAAATTTCAAATCACATTTCATGAATCACTTTGTCAATCAGTGTTGTTCAGTACCTGTAGGTTTCGTCAGAGACCTAAAATGAAACCAATACCATATTCATATTATCATATACGACCTCGACTGCATCTTTCCTTAGAAGGGTCCTCTAAAAACACTACTTAAAAATCACTACTCAATATTTAACCTAATCCCAATGATAACCTAAAAATGATTCAATTTTTAACAGTGATCATAACAAATAAAATATTAATCCGATCACACAATATACCAATCAAATTAGTACAAAAACAACCAAGGTCATGTAAAACTGATTAATTGATTAACCACACAAATCTCACTAATACAATTAAAACTGATTAATTGATTATAGCTCATACCCTTTTGAATGACATAAAGTTATCACTAATACAACGAAAAACTGCTTTTCTGCCAGATTTTCGTAAGTTAAAATCAAAACAGCATCTCCAAACACTGTTGTCACTCGTAATTAATCTGGTTACCAATTCAAACATTTAAATTTAAACGATATCTCCAAACACTTGTTCCATTACACAAATTTGTATCAGTGTTTGTTCAATTCAGCTAAAGATATGATAAAAATCCTTAGATGTAGTAATGTCAATAAAGCCAGACAAAAGGGCATACAGTCTGCGAAGGCAGTTTTGTGATCCAGATAAAAACATTCAATAATCAAACTGGAATACCCTAACTCTCAATTCTTGAAATGGTGAAACAAATTCAAATTTGACGTGATTAAAAGTACCTTAAAAAGAGCCCAAGCGCATCAATCTCAGGTCCAAACGTAGAAGATTTCGTAAGAAGCAGCAACAAATGGTTTCTTCGATGAACCAACATCAGTAAACCTTAAAGTCAAAAAAATAATTACAAACATATTACTCACTCAGTCTCAATTTAATAAAAGTGGGTCACAAACATATTCTTTAGTTTTTTTTTAAAAAAAGGAGAGTGAAATCCAAAAATGAAAATATGGACAATTAAATTGAGACGGAGAGAATATTACGATAATCACTTTCCCAAAATTCTCTAACTACCCCAGTTGCCCAAGCAATTTACCTTAAATGCCTCAAAAATTTTCAACTTCTTTAAATAACTCATCGGCAACTCTTTCATGGGCAACTCTCCCATAAAGTTGACAAGTGTCCCTATCTTTGGGCTCACCTTGTACTTACATAGTAATTGTGTACTAGGTTAGTTCTTGGGCAACTGGGACCTACATTATTGGGCAACTGACATATTTTTGTCTTTTAGTAAAAAAATAAAGTCTTTTTTTATTATAAAAAGTACATATATCTTGGGCAACTTGATCCCACACATATATATTCTTGAGCAACTGATTAGATATAAAGTACAAAAATACATTTAAATTAAAAAAAATACTCTTTATAAATACAAAATACTTTATACTATACTTTATAAATACATTTTACTAGCTTTCTTTTAACTTAACATCTTTTATCTTACAAACAAATTACACCAGTTCATCATCATCGCTCTAACACCTCCACCTCCACCACCACCACCAATCTAACACCGACACCTCCACAACCTCTCTATCAAACCACAAGTCAAATCCAAACCCTAACTCAATTAGACACACGCAGATTTGGACCTGATGCTGTCAGGTACTTTTTTCCTGAGAGGTTGAATTATTATTATTAAATGTCATCAATTGAGATTTTATATATTGTACTAGGAGTGTTTTCATACTGATGACAGATTAACTGTTGGTATTTTGAAATGGATAAAACCACCAACAAGACTTTAACCCTGACTTTTGGTTTTTGAAAATTCTTGTCAAGAATCTTCCCAACAATTTCTTAATTGTCCTTAGTATTATTATTTAAGCATTCTTGTATACTGCATTCACTCACAGAGAGCTATCACCTTGTGCTTTCAAAGGTAACTGTTAAATTCCAGTTTCTTTTTATTTATGATTTTTTTAGTACTTTACTTATAAATGTAGAAATTATCTCCTGTGTTTTCATAATTTATTTCCAAAAGGTTGTCTGTACTATGTTGGTTACACATTTTGTGTGGTTAGTTTTTTTCTTTCTTTGTATGCTGTTAGTGTTCTCGAGTATCACTTAAGAAAGGAAAGTAAAAAAAAAAATAAGTGAAAAAAAGGCTTTGTTTAACTGAAATAGTGAAATTTATTACTTCATGTATATTTTTATTTTACCTTTATTTTGTGATGAAGTTGAGTAGAGCAAGTGATTATTTGATTATTTGATGTGTTTTAAAGTAGTAGCAACTAGCTTATACTGAAATTGTTTCTAATTATCTGATTATTTAGGCGTAGCTACTACGATAAAGCTTATTCTAAGAGGGTGTTTGGAATTGGTTTTTAAAACTGCTTATCTGCTTTAAAAACAAGAACTTACTTAGCTGCAAAATTTTAAGCTGACTTTTCCAAAAAATAAGCAGATAAGCAAATAAGTAGTTAAAAAGCAAATCCAAAACACCCTTTATTTATTAATATATTTTTATATGTATGCCATTTTAACATGTAAATCCTTAATTAATCAAGAAAATTCTATCACTCAAACAATGGATAATGTGGATTATGGTTTTGATACTTTATACAGCAGTAGCAACTCCAGAAAGTACCTCATGCCGCCAATTTTGTTACAGATTAACTGATTCTGACTATTCTGTGTTACGTGGCTTATTTTCATGTAGTTTCAACTTCATATTAAGGACGCAAGTCTCAAGTTCAAGAAAGTGATGGACGAAAAACCACTCCCTGCTTGGTCGTGGTATGTGGAACAATGCTTAAAAGCATATAATGTCAAACTCGAAAGAGGTTTGTCTTCATATGATGGAGAGAAGCAACAAGAACTTCACGGTTACAACGAGCTTAAAAAAGAAAAGGGAAAGCCATTGTGGCTACTCATCATCCAACAATTCGATGACATGCTTGTTATTATCCTTCTTGTAGCAGCCTTCATTTCGTTCACTCTTGCATACTTTGAACGAAGTGAAACTAACATACCTGGATTTGAAGCCTACGTTGAACCTGTAGTGATTGTTTTAATCCTAATTTTAAACGCCATTGTGGGTGTTTGGCAAGAAAGTAACGCTGAAAAGGCTTTAGAAGCGCTAAAGGAAATGCAATGTGAGTCGTGTAAGAATTTAAGAGACGGGTATATGATTCCAGACTTACCTGCTAGAGAACTTGTACCTGGGGATATTGTGGAGTTGCGTGTAGGTGATAAAGTTCCAGCAGACATGAGAGTCGCGGTTTTAAAAACGTCAACTTTAAGAGTTGAACAAAGTTCTTTAACGGGCGAATTTGTTCCTGTCCTAAAAGGGACCCAGACCGTGTTAGTGACTGATTGTGATTTACAAGCAAAAGAAAATATGGTTTTTAGTGGGACCACGATAGTGAATGGGAACTGTATATGTATTGTTGTGAACACTGGAATGAGGTCAGAAATAGGGGAAATACAAAAGCAAATACACGAAGCATCTATGGAAGAATCCGAGACCCCGTTGAAGAAAAAACTCGATGAATTTGGGCATAATTTGACAACTGTTATCGGGGTCGTGTGCATTGTTGTGTGGGTTATAAACTACAAGTATTTTCTAAAATGGGAAATGGTGAACGGATTGCCTACAAATGTTGAATTTTCGTTTGAAAAGTGTACATATTATTTCAAAATAGCCGTTGCTCTTGCTGTAGCTGCAATACCTGAGGGTCTTCCGGCGGTTATTACAACATGCTTAGCACTTGGTACAAGAAAAATGGCTCAAAAGAACGCGATCATGAGGAAACTTGCTAGTGTGGAGACATTAGGATGCACGACTGTGATATGTTCTGATAAAACAGGCACATTAACAACCAACCAAATGTCTGTGACAGAGGTTTTCACGTCTGGTGGGAAACTTACAGCTCCTAGGATATTTCACGTGGAAGGGACAACTTATGATCCGAAAGATGGTGGTATTGTTGATTGGAGTTGTTATAATATGGATGCTAATTTGCAAGACGTGGCAGAAATATGTGCTGTTTGTAATGATGCTGAGATATATAGTGATGGTCGTGTGTTTAGAGTCACGGGTTTGCCTACTGAAGCTGCTTTGAAGGTTTTGGTTGAAAAGATGGGGGTTCCGGATGCTAAAGCCAGAACCAAGATCCGCGAGTCGCAGATTATGGCAAACTATTTGATTGATAACAACAGTGTTAAATTAGGCAAGTTGGAAATTTTGTTATATGTCTTTTTACTACTTCTACTAATGTTTGTAGATGCTGTTTAATTATACTTATTAAATTTAATATTGGAATGTAGGGTGCTGCGAATGGTGGACGAAAAGATCAAAGAGGGTTGGGACACTGTAGTTAGACCGTGTTCGTAAGTCCATGAGTGTTATTGTTCGTGAACCAACTGGACAAAATCGGTTGCTTGTCAAGGTATGCCATAATTTTGTTAAATATTTGATTAAATCAATTTCATTAGTTGTATGCATCAAAATAGATTATGGCAACTTTCAACCTTTTTTAGCTCATAAATGTATGTGACCCATTTGACCCATATGAATTGAAATTGTTATCTATAATTTAAGATTGTGGGAAACAGTAATGAGATATATAGTTGACATGTGTGCCTGGTTTTGTCACTAAAACGTGTGCCTGGTTATAAGTCAGTTTTTAGCTCGTATGGACAATTTGGGTTTAAAATGCAGGGATGTGCGTACACGTGAAGCTGGGATTCAAGTAAGCAATATTGATTATCTTCAAATATACGTGATTGAACATTGTTATTTTTTGATCTTGTATACTACTGATAAGTCAATTATGACCAAGTAAATAAACAAAAAAATATATTTAAGTAACTATAAGAAATAAGAAAACAACAAACACACAATGGAGTCCACAAATAGTTTCAGATTTTCCTAAACCACTGCTAGTGTATTTTTGTAACCACTGCTACTTTATTTCATTCCACTGCTAGTGTTACTAAACCACTGCTAGTATATTTTGGTAACCACTACTACGTTTCTCGAAACCACTGCTAGGTGGATGGTTAATGCCCCAAAAGAAAAGTTACTTTGCGTTACAGCTACCAAAGGGGTGGTGGGTGTTTGGTCTTGATTTAGCTCTTCATAATGATATCGATGATTATCAGTTGTATTTGTAACTCACAGGTGCCTGTGATGGTAGCTCTATTGTTTTATTAAACATTTTTACAATCCTGGAATAGTTTCATAGTGCATGATTATTCTGCAGCATGGGAGGGTTGGTTGTAAAACAGATGCTGCACCAGGCTAGAACAGAAAATAGAGATAAGATCGTTAGCAACACCGTTGGTGTGGTATGTTAAATTTCAAGTATACCTCTAACACTCTAACAGTACATTAAATGACTGATAGAAAATTAAACAGTTGCACCAACGGTTTATACTTTTATCTCCTTTAGGTGTTCTATAGCTGTCCACACTTTGGTAGCAAACTTGCAGATTTGCCTTGGCGAATGGGTTTTGTTCTACGCCCTGCACCGACGGTTTGTACTATCTTGCTATTTATGCTGTGAGTTAACATAAAAAGTACTTAAATTTTGTAGTAATTGACTAGTCTGCAATTCTTCCTTTTTCAGATAGGAGAACTGAGAAGTGGTTCTCCAAGACTAGTGAAGCTTAATGATTTTATTCGACGATTACATAAAAAAGGGGCTCTTGATGTTCTCATTTTTTGTGAGGTAGCGTCATAAGCTCAATCTCATTTTGCAGTTGATTTTATTGGTCTGCGAACATGCAGATTTTGACTAATAAACTTTACGTTGTTTGCAGACAAAAGTAACTCCAGTTGAAGGGTATGGCGGTTGGGCCTTCAGATTGGAAATAGTACCAATGGAATCATCAATCCTGGTAGCAGGCTCAAACTTAGTTGCCTATGCCAATGGTTAAAGAATAGATATAGCTAAAGAGACCATTGAGATGACATATTGACCCACATTGGGTTGCTTTATAATACCCCTGTATTGCCCTCTTCGTATATTTTCAGAAAAAGGGCTGCAGTTGTGGACGCTGCAGTATGAGTAGTGTATTGTAAGTATTGTGGAAAACTAGAAGGGGGGGTTGAATAGTTTTTGCCGATTTTAAGTTGATTTCAAAAACTTTAGATTCGATATTATGTGAAATCGTATGGATGTTGAGAACGTATAGATCTAATGATAATGCAAGCAAATAAATAAAGTTAAGGGATAGAAAAGACACAACCGATTTATAGTGGTTCGGCTACAAGGTCACCTTCCTTGCCCTACTCCACTCCCCGAGTCACCTACTCGAGAGTTCAAGCACTATGTCAACAAACTCCTTCACTTGGCGGAGAAGCCTTCACAACGTTGCTTACACTTTTTCCGGTACAAAGCTAGATACCGAGTCCGTAGCACGGTGGACCAAACCAACACAACTATTACACAACAAATATGTGAAATATCAAATACAAGATCTTCGCTATAGAAATCTTGCGGAGTGACAAATCAATCAAGGGACCCCTTGCTTGGATGACTTGTAGAATGCTCGTGATCTCGCCTTAGAGAAGGACCTATATGAGGATCACAAATAGAAAGAAAGAAGAACAACTCTCTAGATCAAGTGATCTATATGTTAGAAGAGAATGAGAGATTTAGTAAGAAGAGGAGTAAGTTAGAATGAAGAAATGGCTCTCTATTTATAGGCAAATTCCTTCATTGTTCCCACGGATCCCACGGATCCCTTCCACAAGGGATCCGTCTAGTGTAATCCTAGGGATCCGTGGAACGCTCCTCTTTGCCCATGGGTTTTTTGGTTATGGGTCATGGGTTGGTCCATGGGTTATATCTAGATTCAATGTATCTAAGTATACATTGTATCAAGTCTCTTTGGGTATGGGTTAAGATCCATGGGTTATGGTCTATGGGTTATGATATTTACCCATCCTAATAAACTATTACAACAAATGCTTAATTACTACATTTTTGTATTTAAATGGCTATATGTAAATGCTTTACAAAACTAACATGTATCCTTTATAATTATACTTAAGATAACATTATATTTGTTATCAACAAAACACAAAGATATCGCAAAAATATTAATAAACGGTTTTACGGTTTATTTGTATTAACAATCTCCCCCTTTTTGTTGATGACAAAACATAATGTTATGATGAGTAAAACTTAAGAATAGATGTAAATTTTGAAGGCCCGAAAGCCCCTAAGTTTTACTTCTTCTCCCCCTTTTTGTCAAAACAAAAAGTTAACCCTTGGAAGAAATAAACATCAAAGTGTGGAAAAAAATAGTCCACGTATTACTAACTCCCCCTTGACGGTAGCTCCCCCTTGTTTGGGGCGTCAAGTGAAGAAAAATAGAAATCCTACAAAAAGAAAGGTTAGTAACATGCTTAAATAATCTTGTGATTGTCGAGAATAAAGATTGGGAGCCAAGGTATGTAAACAAGACCTTGTAATAAAACAACAAATTGTAATGGTATTTATGCCACCTACAAGCATGTAAAAATAAGAACAAGACTTGTTCTTGAAAATGACTCAAATGAAAAAAATATATAAAATAGTAGTAATGATTCCGTCCATGCTTGCATAAGGTTTATGGATGGAGGTTTTGATGATTGATGGTATTGATGCGATCAAGTATGAGGTTGAGTATGAATCGCATTTCTTCCCTAACTTCTATTGCGATTTCCCTAGTGGATTGGCAATGTTCACAATGTAGGTGATGTGGGTGATGAGTGCGGAAGTTTTCCGGGTTGTTTTGATTTGAGTTATGCGGAAGATGTGGTGGAAAAATAGGAAACTATGGATCAACATCCGGAATATTTGTAAGTGGTGGTGGAAAAGAACCTAGATGTTCTTGTAATGTGATGGGAGCTAATGGTGGTGATGTTTCAAGATCTTGAAAGATATTATTTGGAGATGTGGGTGGTGTTGAAAAGACTAATTCTTTTTCTTTAGGTTGGTAAGATCTTATTGGAGTCTTAAGGAGTTCCAAAAGAGTGACTTTAGGTGGTGATGAGGTTGGTGTACTTGTTGGAGATGAGGGAGGTGCTATTATGGAAGCATCTTGTGGTGAGTTATTTGTTGAGGATGAACCATTTGAGGTTGTTTTTGCTAAGCAACACGATCGAATACTAATCCGTGCGGATATCCTAGAGTTTGATTGTGGTATTTTGGATGGTGGAAGTACAAAGGTTTGGATATCATGATTGTTTCTACTAGATGATTCTCCTAAAGGGTTTTTGGATGACATGGTGTATTGTGTATGTGAGGATGAGATGGATTATGCAAGCATTTTGGGAGTTCTATTGATGAGTGTGTAAATACTCATCATTTTTGGTTAAATCTGAACTGCAAAACGTTTAAAAATGCTTAGAAATGCATCAAAATACTGAAAATATTCCAAAATTGCATTTTATGTGTTTCAGATGCAAAATGTTCAAAATCAGATGAAAAATGAGCAAAGTTTGCATAATTGGCAGTTTCAGTCCCCCAAGTTTCTAAAATTGTCAAAAATAGTCCCTGAGTCCTAAATTCAAAAGAAAAATCACCAAAGGTCCTTTTAAAATCATAACTTGTCAAAATTAGTCCTTTGGTGAAAAATGTCAAAAGTTTTGAGAAATTACAAGTTTGGTCCTCCAAGTTTGAAAATTGGCAAAAATGGTCCTTGGAAAATTGGAAAATGTCAAGTTTGGTCCTTGCATTATTGAAACTTGTCACTTTTAGTCCTTGGAGCAACTTTGCAGATTTGACAGGATTGGTCCCTGAATTTCCAGAAATGACACATTAGGTCCTTGGATATTAAACCTTTTTGACCCTTGGTACCTTGTCAACCCAAATGTGACCCCTGCCATAAGCTTTTTGGACCCTTACCATTTGACCCCTCCCTTTTAATAATCCCAGTCAAACACCCCTTTTGACTTCTCCTTCCCTCCAACTCACGGGTTACCCTCTACCTCCCCATCATCACATAGCCTGCAAAAACCAGGCTTTCCATCCCCCCCCCCCCAGCTCACTTTTCCCACCTTATCACTCCACCTCCAAACATAACAATCCAAGAGACATTTAATGGTTCACTCCTTTTGCACTCAAACTCACCAACTGTTAAAAACTCAATTTCCCGCCAAAAAATGATGAATGGCCAAGATTGCCTAAAGTGATCCAAGGGCCTCAAACACAAGTGGGAACAGCTCAGAATGAGGAGAGAAGCAGAGTGGGGTATAAAAAGAGCAAGAGATAGCAATGGAAGAGTAGTAGTTAGTTTTCAATTTTTAATGTATGTCGTTTTTTATTAATTTAGCTTAATTAGTGTTTTAAGATGTAGTTTTCTGTTCTATTGTACTGAACTCAAAGTATTTCATCAATATAATCTGTTTTTCAAGTGTAATTCAAGGTCTTACTTAAGATTCAAACTTTCAAGTTACTGTTGCAAATTTCAGTTTCATTTTCTTATTTACAAGCTTCTATTAGTTTCTTTTTAAGCACAAACAAGTTTAATCAAGCTTATCATGGCTTTTGATAAGCTTGTAATTCATTTTCAAGTAATTTCCATGGCTGGTCAACTAAAGTCAACTGTGCAGTGCAATTGTGGTTCAAGTAGTTTGGACATGGAATGGGTTGAAGGAGAGGTTTATTTGGGTTGGATTAGACTAGGATAGATCAGAATTGGGTCTGGTTTTAGCCTGCTACACAAGCTGGACCTAAGTGAGTTGTATTTCATTTTCCATTGTCAATCTATTTTGCATATTGTGCTTGCTTAAGTATCTGTGGTCACCAATAGTTGAAACTTGTTAATTAAGTTGTATTTAGGGTATCTTAACTTAGTTTGATCAGTAGCTTTAACTAGTTCAGTGTTTGTATCTTTTAAAATTGCAAATCAGTCATTAAAGGAGTGTTTGGATATTGGAGCAAAACTGTCTTAGAGGTTTAGTCAGTGGATAAGTCATGTTGCTTTAAGCTTGATTAGCTCTTATATACTAATATCTGTCTTTAACTTGTGCCTGCAAACCCTTAAAAGTCAAATCTCATTGCATCTGTCTTAAATAGCTTGTCTGTTGAGATTTTGTGAAATCAAAAGCTCATTTTGTGTTTAAAATACATAGGAATAGAGTGCAGTAGTCTTATTTCATCTTTTAAGATCATAATCAGTCCAAAAATTAGCTTCAAATCTCAAGTTGGTCAACTTTTCAGTTTTGTTGAAAAAGTCAAAATATTGAAATATCCAGTTTTGGCCAAGCTAAGATGATTTTTCATGAACTCAGTTTTGGGCCAAATGATGTCAAATTGTGGGTGTATTAACTTCAGCTGGTCTCATCTCTTATTAGCATTTTTATATATTTTTAGCATTTTTTTAGAAGCCCCAAATGAGCTTGTCAAAACAGGCTTATATGCCCTGTGCACACTGCACTGAACTGCACAGGTGTTGTGCAGTTCTTGCAGTCCTTGCACAAAGCTCTCAAGAGCTTGTCTAGGTCTGAAATTTAGTTTACAAGTTACCAGCCAGGTCTTTTCCAAGTTCCAACTTTTGGTTTTGATTTTTAGCTTGTTGTGTAGCTTATTCTCTAGCTTATAAGTAGCAGTCAAAACTGTTGTAAACACTTGAATTCAAAATCATAAAATCTTGGTATTTAGCAATTCATAGGTTTAGGACAGTTGATTTAAGTTGCTTTTGGGTTCTTTTAGCTATATATACCTTTTGTTTCAGTTTGGTACTTGTTGTGTCCCTTTGGCTTATTCAAGTGCTTATTTCAATAAGCACTTGTATAGCAGTCTCAAATTCCTACACACAACCCCTGTTTTTTATATTTTTCCTAGATTCCTTGTATTATTTTAAGCTTATCTTGAATTTTCCAGATTTTTCTAAGCTAGTTTGCTATTTTTCTTGATTTTAATTGGTTTTTAAGCCTTTTTAAATAGCATTTAATACAATTAATTAAGAAAAGTTTCAAAAAAATAATTTTTCAATTTTCTTAAGTTAAGATAAATATAAAAAATTAAAAAAATATTTTTCTAGATTTTTCTTAGTTAAATTTGTATTTTTAAATAATTTAAGTAGTTTTAAATAGTTTTTAATTCCTAGAAAATACAAAAATAATCAGAAAAATACAAAAATAGTTTTGAAAATTCTATTTTGTTATTTTAGATTTTTCTAAGTCAAAATTTTATTTTTCTAGCTTTATTTCCTATTTTCTTGTATTTTAGGCTAATATTAAATAGTTAAAAATAGTTTTTAATTAATAATAATTAGATAATTAGTTATAAAAATAATTTTCTTTTTCTATAAATTTTCTTTTATCATTAGGTTTGTAAAAATATCATTTTCATATTTTTAGGATTAATATTGTGTAAGTTTCACATTTTAATTTGTACGCGACGTAGTTTTTAATTCAGTTTTATAAAAACATAAAAACAAAAACATCATTTTGCAACTAGTGATAGCGTTTATTTAATATTTTTTATCTTTTTAATTTCCTTTAATTTGCATTTAAGCCCCTTTAGTTTATGAGCTTTTTCTGTAGTTATAATCGTTCAATCCCTCTTTTCCGTTCAAATCTCTCGATCACTATACGTTTGGTGATCCATTGCATAGCTCGTTGGGACATAACGACCCGGGGAAACACTATACTCCCCAGATCTTCATTGCATTCGTGTTTAGACCGTTTTAAGTTTGTTACGGTCGGCCATTCACAAGTGGCCGGCTTGAGTGATAAAACTTGACGGTTTGGCACGGATCATCTATATATAGAAAAACAAAGTATTGTAATGAATGCTTGAACCAAAATGTGGATTAAAATCTAATGATTAGATATGAATTCAAGGCATGTGATCATGAGAACACAAGCATTAAAGAGCATACTCCCAAAAATGAAACAAATGTGGATTTTTCATCCAAAGTGAAAAGAATAGAAGTTAAAAACAGCTTATGTCTTCACGGATCCCACGGATCCTTCCCTTGAGGGATCCGTCCAGCATGAAGGCTGGGATCCGTGGGTCTGGTGATTCAGGCAGCACAAAATTTTCTTTTTGGAAATATTTTTGCCTATTGTGTGCCTATATGCAAACTATTTGGAGTTGCGGTTTTCTCGACCTCTAAAAAGAAAAGGAAAATAACTAGAGAAAAATAAATCCTATTGAGATAACCCGAAAACACACATTTGGTACATAAGTACGTAATATTGTGTTATCAATGCTCCTAATTCATTTTTGCTTAAATGAATGTACCCGAAAACACATATTAGTTATATGTTCCCTTTAGCATTCAAAAGACATGAGATGCAATGAAAACGAGTTTTTACTTTGTATTAATAATGAAAAAGCGATTTGTCCTAGACGTGAGAAATTGCTTTTGTGAAATTGATACGGGAAGGTATCATTCTTTTTAGAAAACATTTTGAAAGGAGATTTTCTTTAAAAATGTGTATGTAGTTATGTAAAAAAAATTATAAATGGAAGACTTATCTTGGGTTTTGAAAATTCCCGTATTGTTTGTGAGTTGTGCGTGAAATAGAAATCCTAGACTCAGAAAGAAGAAGGCTAGTGTTTACATACCTTGTAGAGTCAAATAAGTTACGACGTTTGTTCCATTAGACCTAGACCAAGACGAAGTAGGTTGAATTGTTCCCGCTTCAACGGTTTGGTGAGGACGTCGGCTATGTTGTCTTCGGATGCTACCTTCTCAATAGAGATGTTCCCCTTTTGAACATTGTCTCTTAAGAAGTGATGTCGAATCTCTATATGCTTAGTGCGGGAATGCAATACCGGATTCTTGCTTAAGTCGATGGCACCTTTGTTGTCACATAGGATGGCTATGTCGCTTAGATGAATGTCGAAGTCGACTAACGCTTGTTTCATCCATAGTGCTTGTTGGCATGCTTTGCCGGCGGAGACGTACTCGGCTTCGGTTGTTGATATTGGTAGTGCCATTTGTTTCTTAGAAAACCAAGACGTTAAACAACATCCCATGAAAGTACATACCCCACTTGTACTTTTTCTATCAACGTAATCACCTGCATGGTCAGAATCTGCATAAACAATTGTTTCTACTCCCGTGCCCTTAGGATACCATAATCCTAATTGTGTTGTACCCTTAACATATCTAAATATCCTTTTTACGGCTTCTAGGTGTGATGTTTTAGGGTCTTCTTGAAACCTAGCACATAAGCAAACACTAAACATGATATCCGGCCTACTTGCCGTGAGGTAGAGAAGACTACCTATCATGCCACGATACTTAGTATTATCTACGGATTCTCCGTCTTCATCTTTTGTGAGTTTGGTGTCGGATGACATTGGAGTCCTAATAGGTTTTGAATCTTCTAGACCGAATTTCTTTAACATCTCCTTGATGTATTTAGATTGATTGAAGAAGATGCCATCTTCTACTTGTTTTATTTGTAGACCAAGAAAGAAACTAAGTTCTCCCATCATACTCATCTCGAACTCGCCATGCATGATTTTAGAGAAATCATCACACATGTCTTGACAAGTGGATCCGAATATAATATCATCTACATATATTTGTACTATGATTATATGTGACTCTCTTTTCTTAGTAAAAAGTGTGTTGTCAACTAACCCCATGGTGTAGTTGTGTTTAACTAGAAATGACTTGAGTCTATCATATCAAGCTTTTGGAGCTTGTTTAAGACCGTAAAGGGCTTTCTTTAATTTATAGACATGTTTGGGTTTTTCAAAATCAATGAAGCCCGGAGGTTGAGCTACATATACTTCTTCATTTATGACACCATTTAGAAAAGCGCTTTTTGTTAATACAAATAAGCCGTAAAAACGTTTATTTATATTTTACGATCTTCTAATGTTTTGTCGATAACAAACATAAAATCATATTAACGAAACAAATAAAATACGTAAATGGTTTGAACTAATAGTTTCTAACATATTCACATTTTCACATAAAACACTAAAACAAGTATAAGTGATTTTATGATTTAGTATTACATATGTACAACAACTAGTGTTTACATATTTGGGTAAATATACACATAACTAGTATGTAGTATATTGGGTAATATAAATGGGTAGAAACTTAAGTATTTGACCCATTGACCAAATACATTGAATGTAGTTGGGTAAAAACAAGTATATACTAAATGGGTAAAAACTAGCAAATGGTATTGACCCATAACCCATGGTTTTATGTATACCACTTGACCAAGTTCATTGTATACTAGCAAATGGTATTGACCCATAACCCATGGTTTTATATATACCACTTGACCAAGTTCATTGTATCTAGAAAGAAAACCATGGATCAACCCATAACCCATGACCCATAACCAAAAATACCCATGGGCAAAGAGGAGCGTTCCACGGATCCCTAGCTTTGTGCTAGCCGGATCCCAAGTGGAAGGGATCCGTGGGATCCGGGGAACAGTAGAGAATTTTCTCTATAAATAGAGAGTCATTTCTTCTTTTCTATTCATCACTTTTACACATATACTTCCCCCAAGTATTCTAACCTTCTAACCTCGGATCCAAGAGATCTATGTAGTTTTGTCTTTTGTTTTTGTGTGATCTTCTAGGTTCCTCTTAAAGGAAAGATCACCACTTCTTGAAGACATGCAAGCTCAAGTCCATGAGTTGCCATGCTTCGTCATCATCAATACAACGAAGGTTCTCTTGTTGATAGATCTACCTTTCTCCATAGATGTTAGGTTGAAGGCATTAGTGAAGAATGCCGAAAGTGTCAAGATGAAAGCATTAGTGAAAGGTGCTCATCATCCATGTCAAAGCATTAGTGAAGAATGCTAAAGGTGTCAAGACGAAGGCATTAGTGAAAGGTGCCAAGCGTTGTGTCAAAGGCATTAGTGAAGGATGCCGAAGAATCAAATCAAGTGGCATTTGGGAAGAATGCCTAGGTCGTATAATCGATGAGGTGCATCGTTATACATATAAGTAATTGTTTATTTCCAAGGATGGTGATATCCTTGATGGTGTTGTAACAAGGAGTAGATCTCCTTGAGATTAGGTGTTGTGTTGTGAAGGGTAGTAGTTCCTCCATAGTAATGGAACTAGGTGCTTAGCCTAGTACCTAATAAAGGGTAGGAGACGTTGTGATAGGATTAGTTCTCCTAAGGTGTGAAAGAACCCGGTGGTTAGCCTAGTACCGGAAAAAGAGTAGGCGACGTTGTGAAGGCTTCTCCGCCATAAGGAGTTGGTGTAGTGTTTACAAACTCTCGAGTAGGTGACTCGGGGAGTGGAGTAGGGCAAGGAAGGTGTCCTTGTAGCCGAACCACTATAAATACTTGTGTCGTGGTGATGTGCTTCTTACTCTTTATCTTTCATTACACGTTTATATATCTATCTATCAACGTCCAACATAAACAACCAAATAGATTGACATAAGTCTATCTAAATATTGAAAAGGAAGTTTTAAATTGGTAAAACTATTCAACCCCCCTTCTAGTTTTCCACAATTGGCATCAGAGATTCGTTACCAAGATTTTTATAGTATATTGTACTTTGAAAACTTGATACGATCCGTGTATGTTTGAAAACTACAAAGAATGGAATTTCTTAAAACAAAGAGTCATGTTTTTAGAAATCATCATATGTTGGATAGTGATAGATCATTCTAATTTTTTTTCCTTTGAGAGTTCTTCATACTAGGATTTGGGTATCTTAGAAGATCATGAAGTTTTTCGCGTCTATGGTTTCTAAAACCATAAAAAGGGAATATAGCAAAGGATCTGGGTATCTTAGAAGATCATGAAGTATTTCGCGCCTATGGTTTCTAAAACCATACAAAGGGAATACAACAAAGGTATGTTTTCTTATTTACAATTTTTTGTCAAAAACGTGCTAAATTGCTTGTGGACAAAATGGTGATATATGCTTCTATCTTATAATTAGCATAATATGAAAAGTGTTTTAGTGATTTTTTTTCTTTGAAGTTTTGTTCTTAGATATCTTGTTAATCAAGCTTGAATAAAGGTAAAAATGGGTAATATAACTTCACTAAAAAGTCTACAAAGACTAAACCTTTTCGTCGGGTCAAAACATACATTTTTGTAATTCTGTGTCAGATCCGCGGATCCCTCAGGTTACACTGGACGGATCCCTCAAGCAAGGGATCCGTAGGTACAGAAGACAGTTTTTGTCTGAATTTCAAAAATTCATAACTTTTTAACCGTAAGTCGTTAGAAGTCGTGCCACATATCGTTTTAAAGGTATTTGAGTCTACTTTCATTTAAAAATGATTTCATAAACTGATTCAAAACAATAATTTACAGAATCATTGATTAATAATAGAAAGTTATTTTTCGGTCAAAACTTTTGCACAAACTTTTGATCTAATTGGAGACGGATGTTTTCGCTTTTGAATAACAATGTGTCCTCTATTGAAATTAAGGTTTTGATCTTATTTATAAATATAAAATAAACTAATCAAGCTTGGTATACATGTTTATATTTAACACAAAGCGATGAAAAGAACTTTCGTACGCTATGCTAAATGATAAATTGTCTTCTTTGCATTACTTGATTATTTGCTTATCTCAAATAGCTTTTGTGCTTGTTTGATCGAATAGCATATGTGGTTTCCTTACCTTGCTATTCATTCTCTTGTTTGTCGATTTAGTAATATTCTACTAATCAATGTGCTATTTGAAGGAGTGTTTGGGATAACATCTAGTTGTGTCGAAAATGTTAGTTTAGATACTTAGATAAGTCATATAGGTTGAAAAATGTTTAAAACATATAACACACTAAATGGATTTTTGATTGAGTTTGTCATGTGTGCAACATAATTGTTTTATGTGCTTATATGATTTCTTTTGTTCTTGTATCGTTTTCTAAAAACAACAAGAGTGTACATCGGATCATAACCTACACTTGTGTTGATGATGTACTCTCCCATTTTCCTTTTCATGATCGCTCTCCAAGCTTCATAGTAGGATTGACAACTTGATTATTTCATCCGATATACTCAAGTAAATTATTTTGCAACGCAATTATAATTGGTCATATCCGAAAGTCCAAACTCAAAGCTTTCCAACAACATATGTTGAACTAGCTCATCCAACCATTTTTTGTTGTTTATCATATGAACAACTTTTAAACTTATTTTTAACATGACGCCTTCGTCACCTTAGTTGTCTCAAGTATAATATTAAACGAAGCAAAGTATCATCATTGTTACTCTTCGATAGGCCATTGTAGGAATATAAATTTTCCTAACTTGAGAATGAATACTGGAGAACTTATTGCACTAGAAACTCAATTTGACCTAACGGTTGAATTGCTTCCTTGATAGAAGTTGGGTATGTGGAATCACCCGTAAAAATGGTCGTGTTTAGCCGTAATTGAGCACCGCTAGTAACAGTCTCATATTCATTCTCTCACTTGGGAAATTTATACTCCTATGTTTTCCTAAAGTAAGTTTACAATGGAAATACTTTGCATTGTCTTAGGATTACTAATCAAACAAGTTGTAAAATAAAATTTTCTTTTAGTTAATCACAACCACTTGCCTCATCAAGCGATTATCTTGCTTTGATCGAGAAGAGCTACATGACTTCATGGACGAAGTTCATTGTATGCTAATCACCATCCGTAATAACTATACATAGTTCATTGCTTCCGTTGGCCAAAACAACCCTATTGTCTTGAACACCATCATCTACTCTGCACGCCATTGTTAATACAAATGATTTACTAATCTAGATCGTAAATATGTGTTGAGCCTCTCGAATATTGTTTGTTAAGTTTGATAAACCTCTGTGTTATTTGTGAGCTAGATCTCATATTAATTACTTATGTGCTATTCTTACATGCTCTCATTGCTATATTTTACTTGTATACATATATGCTTGCTGTAAAAAATCATTAGTTTCAATATTCGATACATAGAGCAAACTTGTGCAACTCTTGCATACCTTTAGTAAAGGTTCTGCTTAGCAGATAGACGGATCCCAAAGTTTGTGCTAGACGGATCCCTACACTTAGGGAACCGTGGGATCCGGCAAACAGAAAATGCAATTGCAAGCATTGTATTTCAAACATATCCTTAGAACACCTCACACTAGGCTAACACATAGTGTCTTAAGGCAAATTAAGTCCTTATCAAGATAAGTAGATCCTTCCTACTCACACATAACTCACCTAGATCACACTCTAAGACGCTTGTAGATCTATCATTTCATTTTTAATCCACTACTCTTCCGCTCTCTAGATCACTCATTATTTCTCACATGATCCCTCACATCTAGACTTAGAAATCTTTCGATTATGGCAAAATTGATCATAATCATCCATACCTCTAAATTGGTCGAAATGGATCAAATTGTAGTTCTTCCACCTTAAAACCTTTAGGATCTTCTCCAAGACATTATCCTAAGTCACTATCTGATCACTAGGATCATTTAGCTCCATTTGACACTCTCAAGATTTTAGTGTCAACTTTGTTCATTCATTGGCACTCACGAAAGTTCCAATTTCTTCCATATAAGGCAATCATTAGCTACATCACTCATTGCCCTTGAACATTTAAGTACCCTTCCATTTAAAGACACTTAGGAGAACTAAAACACTCAAAAAGGTATAGGCTTTAGACATTTCAAACATCATTTCTATCCTTTCCTAGCTGCTGAGAGCCGGATCCCTAGGATTAGCCTAGACGGATCCCCCATTGGTGGGAACCGTAGGATCCGGGTGACAGATTTATGTCAACTCTTGCTCGAACAGTCATTTCAAGCTCATCTTGCTAACTTGAACACTCCACCTCATCCTAATTAAATCCCTAGATCAGTAAAACTCTGAAGTTGACTCTTGTGCATGCTAATCATCACATTCCAAAGGATATTAGAGACTTAAGTCTTGAATGCACTTGCCAAATCCTTCCCTTTATAAGTCATCTTGCTAGAATCCCTTAGGCATCAAACACAACATAATTCTCAACATTTAGAAACCTTTTCCTTAGTCATTTCATCATGAGGAAAGCTCCTAGTGCTAACTCATCCAACCAAGAACCACCCAAGAAACTTGCTCGTATTGTACACGAAATTTCCTCAACCAAATCATCTCCGGTTAAGCCAACAAATGGTAGGATTTCCCATCCACCGAATCATCATCCGTAAGAGATAATAGTGCTAGAATCTCACCTCAACAAACCCATTCAACAATTGCCAAGAGAACCGCAATAATTAGCATTAAACCTTTTAGGTTAGAAAAGGGATCATCGAGCTCTAAACCAAACGTACCTAGTTCTAGCAAAACGTCTAAACCTTCATTCCTAGAGCATGGACTTCACCAAGCCTCTCTCTATTCATTAGAGCATTCACCAACGAAAACTTCCCATTCACCAACCTTCTCGTTAAAATAGGAACCACCAAGGACTTGATCATATGTAGGAATTTCCATTACCACCACTCTCATTCCTAGTAGAACCTCATCCTAAATTACTCAATGTACCTCCACCATCATTTGTAGAACCTCCTCAAAACATCATGTTCCTAATCAAGACAATAATTTCTCTAATTGTCTAAATCACCCAAGGACTTGTTCAAGAAGTACGAAATGAGTTGCATTTCATGTTTAATCATCTTCTTGAAAGATTGGACCAAATCAACAAGTCTACTCATCCCTAGACTAAAGCACATTGTTGCTTCTTAAGCTTTGGTCACTTATTAGTATTAGTAGAATATGGCTAAATCATTCTCTTAGTTTATAGAGATTTGTTGATCATCTCTTATGTTTTATTGAATGATAGTTTTACTTGCCATATTGCATTGATTATATGTTTGTTGGTTGATTACATATCTCATTTTGATGTTAACATTACTTGTTACATCACCTTTGCTGAATTTCATCAGCTATACGGATCTCTCAAAATTGCCTAGACGGATCCTTACTAGGAGGGAACCGTGGGATCCGTGAGACAGAAAACTATTTTTCTACTAACTTGGATCACATATGCAGGAAATTGTGCATTATACTTGTTTTCTAACCTTTGTTTTGTAGTTATTCAATCTACACTTGAAGCTTTTGATACCCTAAAGCTAGGGGGAGCTTTGTGTCAAAACAATACATTGCAAATTACTTACAATATTAGGATTACATTTCTCGACATCCATTTGCAAAATTGCAATCATCAAGGGGGAGCACACTCGTCACTTAGACGAAATATTGTGCAAACTTAGTTGCTAACAAACTAGCTTAGTATTACTTTCTTGACGCCCTTACATATGGATGGACTCGTCAAGGGGGAGTAAAAGACGAGATCCGTTCCCGTTACTTGCTCTATATTTTTTTTCCTTTCACATGTTTTTCCTAAAAACAATGTGTTAGTTTCCTTTCGAAGCTCTTTTTGTTTCGACATAAGGAGTTGGTGTAGTGTTTACAAACTCTCGAGTAGGTGACTCGGGGAGTGGAGTAGGGCAAGGAAGGTGTCCTTGTAGCCTAACCACTATAAATACTTGTGTCGTGGTGATGTGCTTCTTACTCTTTATCTTTCATTACACGTTTATATATCTATAGATCAACGTCCAACATAAACAACCAAATAGATTGACATAAGTCTATCTAAATATTGAAAAGGAAGTTTTAAATTGGTAAAACTATTCAACCCCCCCTTCTAGTTTTCCACACTTTTGACATCCATTTGATAAAGCTTTAGATCATTAGCACAAGCATACGCAAGAAGTATTCTTATAGACTCTAATCTAGCCACGGGGGCGTAGGTCTCATCAAAGTCTATTCCTTCTTGTTGGTTATACCCTTGAGCAACGAGTCTAGCCTTGTTCCTAGACACGACTCCGTTTGCATCTAATTTGTTTTTATAAACCCATTTGGTTCCTATTATGGTTTGATTACTAGGTGGAGGGACAAGTGTCCAAACATCATTAGAAACAAATTGATTTAGTTCTTCTTGCATAGCCATTACCCAACTCTCATCTTTTATGGCTTCTTGTGTATTCTTAGGTTCTAAGGTTGAAACGAAACAAAACAAGTTACTTTGGTTTTGAACTTGAGACCTTAATGTTCGTTCGTTTAGTTTTCCTATGACTTTATCTACGGGGTGATCTTTGGACTCTTTAATGTTTATTATTTCATTACTTAGAGGTTCTTCTTCTTCACTAATCTTTTTCTTTATTACTATAGCTTCACTTTCTATAATCTCGTCATTATAAGAGGTGGAGAGGGTTTGGGTGGACTTTCATCAAATTTTATATTTAATGACTCTTCTACCTTCATTGTTTTTTTGTTTAATATGACGTAAGCTTTGCTATTTGGTGAGTAACCTAAAAATATACCTTCGGTTGATTTAGGATCAAATTTTGTAAGGTAATCTTTAGTGTTAAGAATAAAACATTTACTACCAAAGACTCTAAAGTGATTTAACGTAGGCTTTTTGCCTCGAAGTAACTCATATGGAGTTTTTCCTAAGATTGGTCTAATTAAGACTCGATTGAGTATGTACGTTGAAGTATCAACGGCATTACACCAAAACTTTTGAGGTATGGATTGTTCATTAAGCATGGTTCTACTCATTTCTTGTAGGGTTCTATTCTTTCTTTCTACTACCCCATTCGATTGTGGAGTGCGTGGAGCCGAGAAGTTGTGAGTAATACCATTAGCGTCACAAAAAGCTCCAAATTGCACTTCATTATCGAATTCCCTACCATGATCCGTCCTAATAGACACTATGGGACTTCCTAGTTGTCTTTGGATCTTTTTGCTTAATATTTCAAAATAGTTAAAGGTTTCCGTTTTGTTCTTTAAAAATTTTGTCCAAGTATACCTAGAATAGTCATCCACTATGACCAAAGTATAGTAGTTGCCTCCATAACTTTGGATAGCGGATGGACCAAATAAATCCATATGTAGTAATTCTAGACACCTAGTTGTGGACACCATGTTTTTAGCTTTATGACTCGAATGAGCTTGTTTTCCTACATTACAAGCATCACAAAAATGATGTTCATATTTTAACTTAGGTAGGTCTCTTACTAGATCTTTGGATGATAGCGATTGAAGAAGTCGCATGTTGGCGTGACCCAATCTTGGATGCCATAAGGTCGAAGTATCATCCATAGAGGAAAGACATAGTTTGTCTTTAGGTTCATTACCGATTTTAATGACATAGACTCCATATTTCCTAATTCCTCTTCCTATGGTTATGCCATTTTTAAGTATCTTACTACCGGTTTCGGTAAAAAGTACATTGCACTTTTTATCACATATTTGCCCTATACTTAAGAGGTTAAAGTTTAGGTTTTCTACGTGACACACATCGTTAATGGTTAGAGATTTGTTAGAAATCGTACCTTTACCGATGATTCTACTTTTGCTATTTCCAAACACCACATTACCTCCATTGAAGGATTCATATGTGGAGAATAGATCCCTATTGCCGGTCATGTGTCTCGTGCACCCGCTATCCTTGACCCATTCATCGGGGTCTAGGTCGACCTTTAAGCACACCTAAAACAATAATAAACTCAAAAGTTTGGTCCCCATTTGTTCATGGGTCCATTAGTGTTAAACATTCCATTCATGTTAGACATGTATGGATAAGATGAGTATGCATTCCATGAAGCAAAGTTTTGAAAAGGAAAACCGTTTTGCATGTTTGGATTCCATCCCATTTGATGGTTACTTTTCGGGTAAACGTTATTAGGTCTCCTAAATGAATTAGGTTTTGAAAAAGATGGAGCTTTGTTTCTTGCAAAATTAGGATTATATTTTGGAGGTGGTTGTCTAGTGGTGACATGAGTTGGTTTCTTCCTATTAACTATAACAAACTCAGTTCTAGATGAGGAAGCTACGTTATTGCTACTGTTTGCTACAGCAGATCCACGGATCCCTTTCTGTACACTAGCCGGTTCCCTTTTTAGGGGATCCGTGGGATCCGCCACAACAGTGGCTGGTTTTTCTAGTTCCTTAACAAATTTTGTTTCTTTACTTTCGCTAGTTGATGGATCAAGTTGTTGACTACCTAGACCCTTTTGATTATTACCGGTTTTAACACCTTCGAGTATTGTATCTAAAGTGTTCGTACTCATTCTAGCAATTTTAGAATCTAAGTTATCCACTAGTGTTTGAAGTTGAACTCAAAGTTCACATTCACCACTTGCTATTTTACCTTTTTCTAAACGTTTTAGTTTTGCTTTTAATTCTATGACTTCTTTATCTAAACGTTGATTTTGACTCTTTAAAAGCTTATTTTTGTTAACTAATTTTAAGCTAATATTGCATAGTTTATCATATTCATTATGCAATGAGTTGTCATCAAGTGATGAGCTACTATAGTATTCGTGACATACCTCGTCGTTTGCCATGAGACAAATTTTTTCGTCCTCCTCGTCGCTCATTCCCCATGTTCCGCTTACGAAAGCCTTTTGATCATCCCGTTTGGGACACTTACTAATAAAGTGGTTTGGGTCCCCACATTTAAAGCAAGTACGATCATCCTTTGGCTTCTCGTCCTCTTTGCGTTTCCGAAAGCCTTTCTTATCGTCATACGGTTGTTTGACGTATCTACCCTTTCTTCTAAAGAACTTTTTAAAGTCCGTTACCGCCATAGCGTACTCTTCGTCGTCACTACTCGAAGATGAGTTCTCCTCATCGCTCGAAGCCTTTTTGGCTTTAAGGGCAAGAGATTTGTGTTTCTCTTTCACCTTTGAGTCTTCGGAATCTTTAGCAAGGACAAGCTCGTAGACTTTTAGGTTGCCTATGAGTTCATCGAGGGTGAGGATTGTCAAATCTTTTGACTCTTCGATTGCCGTCACCTTGGATCTCCACTTCGATGGAAGTGCCCTTAGATATCTCCTAACATGGTTACGGCTAGAAAAAGATTCATCAAGTGCTTGTAAAGATCTAATAATAGTATTAAAGTTAGCAAATGAATGATCTATAGTTTCCTCATCCGATATTGAAAATTGTTCATATTGTTGAACAAATAAATCAATTTTATTATTTTTAACTTGTTGGTTGCCTTGATGAGTTACAACTAAAGAATTCCAAATTTCTTTAGAGGTTTTAAGCATAGAAATTCTTTCGAATTCCTTTTTCGGTAAAGCATTATATAAAACCATTTTTGCTTCACTATTTTTAGAATGTTTTTTCTTCATTTCATCGTTTAGTTTATCATAAGGTATGTGAACTAAATTTCCTTTATCATCATTTGAGGTAGCCTCAAAACCACCTTCAACAATAATGTACCAAAGATCAATATCTTTAGACTTCACATATGTTTCGAATCTATTTTTCCAATATATAAAACCATTAGTTTCAAGTAGTGGTGGTCGTTGCATAGATTGCCCTTCCTTATAATTTTCAGAACCCATAGTGATCGAAAAGTTTTTAAAATACAATTTTATTTTAAAACTTTTATAAACTTAGCTCTTGATGCCAAATATGGAAAACTAGAAGGGGGGGTTGAATAGTTTTGCCGATTTTAAGTTGATTTCAAAAACTTTAGATTCTATATTATGTGAAATCGTATGGATGTTGAGAACGTATAGATCTAATGATAATGCAAGCAAATAAATAAAGTTAAGGGACAGAAAAGACACAACCGATTTATAGTGGTTCGGCTACAAGGTCACCTTCCTTGACCTACTCCACTCCCCGAGTCACCTACTCGAGAGTTCAAACACTATGTCAACAAACTCCTTCACTTGGCGGAGAAGCCTTCACAACGTTGCTTACACTTTTTCCGGTACAAAGCTAGATACCGAGTCCGTAGCACGGTGGACCAAACCAATACAACTATTACACAACAAATATGTGAAATATCAAATACAAGATCTTCGCTACAGAAATCTTGCGGAGTGACAAATCAATCAAGGACCCCTTGCTTGGATGACTTGTAGAATGCTCGTGATCTCGCCTTAGAGAAGGACCTATATGAGGATCACAAATAGAAAGAAAGAAGAACAACTCTCTAGATCAAGTGATCTATATGTTAGAAGAGAATGAGAGTGTATGAGAGATTTAGTAAGAAGAGGGGTAAGTTAGAATGAAGAAATGGCTCTCTATTTATAGGCAAATTCCTTCACTGTTCCCACGGATCCCACGGATCCCTTCCACAAGGGATCCGTCTAGTGTAATCCTAGGGATCCGTGGAACGCTCCTCTTTGCCCATGGGTTTTTTGGTTATGGGTCATGGGTTATGGGTTGGTCCATGGGTTATATCTAGATTCAATGTATCTAAGTATACATTGTATCAAGTCTCTTTGGGTATGGGTTAAGATCCATGGGTTATGGTCCATGGGTTATGATATTTACCCATCCTAATAAACTATTACAACAAATGCTTAATTACTACATTTTTGTATTTAAATGGCTATATGTAAATGCTTTACAAAACTAACATGTATCCTTTATAATTATACTTAAGATAACATTATATTTGTTATCAACAAAACACAAAGAGATCACAAAATATTAATAAACGGTTTTACGGTTTATTTGTATTAACAAGTATATCTCCTTTAAGAAACAGATAAGAGAAGCTGATCAACCTTTTCATTGTAACGATCTGCATTTGCAACGATTGAATGCATTGTGCAAAGTATCTTGTTGGAAAATTTAGTGCACTTGTGGGATTGTTCACACCTTGTAATGGGTTAGGAGGTACGGAGTGTACACCCATAAGGTCCATGAACACCCTGACTCTTATAGTGGTTTGTATTGGTAGTACTGGTGAAAGTACTGCTTGGTGAAAGTACTGTTGGTGAAAGTACTGCTTGTGGAAAGTACTGCTTGTGGAAAGTACTGCTTGTGGCTTCCACTGACAAGCAGTGTTTCCACTGATAGGCGGTGTTTCCACTGAAGTGATGTATCCACTGATAGCACTGTGAAAGTACTGATGCTATGAAAGTACTGATAAGCAGTGTTTCCACTGATAGGCTGTATTTCCACTGTAAGTGAAAGTACTGCTAGTGGAAAGTACTGCTTATGGAAAGTACTGCTAAATGGCAGTTACAACTTCTTTATGACCACGTTTAATTGGTCATGTAACCACTAACGGCTATAATGGGGATAATTATGAGGCTATTAATGGGCCGATTAATACTCATAATTCCATTGGAATAGCTCAAGAGTAACCTCCTATAAATAGGAGATCTGTTGATGCATGAAGAATATACAGAAAACACTAAATACTTATAAGCGAAAGGGTTATAGAATTGTGCCTAATTCTCTAACTGCATTTGGTCTTATCCCAAGTAGATATTCGTGATACCCAGGCATTAGGGTCGAATAGTTTACTTTGGAAAGTGATCACACGATTCCAAGTGATATCCGGTAACCACCTAGTGGTATTGCTACTGTCATTGATTGTCTTAACCCTGTTCTGGGAGATAACCCCCAACATATCTAAGCCATTCTTTCTGTAATACTTCGTATATTATGAAGCGAAAAGTCTTTTCTTGCTTTTCGATTCTATCACTACATTTGGCAAAATCCACGGTTTTTTTTGTTGTAGTATTTAATTCTATTACGAGTACTAATTTACGTATGGAAACTTTTTAAGGAGCGAAAAGTCTTTTCTTGCTTTTCGATCTACCCCATAATTAGAATCCAAGGGCGAAGATAGTCAAGTCAAAAGACCGTTTACATATAGAGTGCCACACTGGGAGGAAAATGTGCGTAGTCCCTTCAGTTTGTTTGTGATCATGTTGATGCAAAGATCTGGGAGCAGATGGTTCGAGTCATTATTAAACAGTCACAAAACATGCCTTCAACTGAATAAAATTTTACAGCCAAATGACGCAAGGGTAATGTATCAACTATACTTGAAATCATGCCAGTCTTCTTTATTTGTTAACAAGTGCTTACAGAAATGAATGCAGAGCTGGTGCTAGAAGGCTAGAAGCTAACCAGGTAAGGACTTCTATGTTTTAACAGCATGGTGATGCTACACATTACAGAAATTTTATCACCTAACAGTTTTGTAAATTTATCTTGCAGGCTAATATACTAGCAAACTATGAGCCTCTGATCAATAGCATATATAGTTTAACTACAAAAGAAAGCAATCAAACTATAAGCAATCATTTAAGCAGTTCTGACATGAAGACAACTAGTTTCGTATAGATGTGTATACAATAGTTGGCTAGGAATCATTTATTTCTTGATCATTTCAATCAGAACTCCTCTCATAAGTTCAATCTTACTTTGAGGTGAGAAAACATAAATGATTTCATTTGAATGATTTACAACAAACATGTGTTACAACCATAGTCACATGGAACGGGGATCGCTCCGGTACGGGATCGCGGATCGGGATCGAGGTTCGCTAGGCACCTAAAATTCGGTTCGATGGGGGGTAGGCTCATTTCGGATCGCTTCGATACGATGTACCAAATAAAGTGGTACGATGTACCCATGTAGCAATTAATATATTATTATTAATTTAAAATCCAAACATTCATAAAATAGTAGTCATAATTCATTTAAAAAAAAACATATGAAAAAAGTGTTATCAAACACCATTTTTACAAGTTTGTGCTAATCACAATAAGTTATTTTTTATTGATAATATGAACAAGACTACTGCTACTCATCTATATATAGGGTATGTTTGGCAAAAATAGATTGTGCTGGTGCTGGTGTTGTTGCTGATGCTGGTGCTGATGCTGTTGCTAAAAAAGATTATAAAAAGAGATTATTTTTATAAGCTACATGAAGTAACCTTTTATTTTCAGAGATTATGGAAGATTATTTTTCTTATAATCTTTTATAAGTTATGTTGCCAAACAAGGATTATTTTTTAAGTAGCTTATTTTTTAAAAAAATAAGCATAATCTTTTCATAATCTTGTGTGCCAAACATAGCCATAATATATTCTACATAACTATTTAACAGCTCAAAGGATCGGTTCCAAATTAAATCACCATATCAAATCTTCAAAATATCTTCAAATTATATATTTTATAATAACTAAAATTGGAAATAAATATTTGAAATCTTGACAAATCATAAGGAAATCAAAATTAATTGAACAGAATCGTGAATCGAATGTAACTGGAACGCGAATCGGAAACACCTGGAACGTGAATTGCTCTGTCAAGATTCGGATATCAATTAAATTCTGGAACGCCATATTCACCGATCCAAGTCGCGATCCCAATCGATCCGGATCGATTTCGTACCACGTTTTGGATCGAACGAACTGGATCGCAATTCGTGGGTACTGTAGCGAACTATGTGACTATGGTTACAACATTTTTAAACAAAATGACTAAACTTTACATCATTCCCCTCAAATGTAATGGTTCATGTATTTTTCTTTTTTTGTTCTTTTCTATAACAATGGACTACCGATAACTCTATGCTAGTAAAGTATACAGAGATACATCATCTGTGAGATACATACCATTTTCGACCTACTCTGGTTTGTCAGTTTGAATAACAAAATGATCTACAATTCGGAGAGTATTAATCGGGTCCTGATGAATAGACTTTGCCCTCCATGTACTTGGATACTTTCTGTGGTGACTCATCTGTTGTGGTTCTCTTAATTCATTTTCCCAATCAGAGTCCAGCTTCCATTCCTTTGGCACCTACATATCACATTTGCATAAGTAATAGATAAAAAGGGGGAAAATACATCAGAAAAAAAAAGGAATGTAATGTTAAAGATTCTCACTTAATCGACTGCAAGAGTGAAAACTTCAAGATCTCCATCCTGCTTGATGTGAAACCGTGTAAAGAACTTACAATTAGCAATGCGTAGTGATGAAAATGCTTAATCAAAATGCAAGTGAAGCCAATTAATACAAATGTACAAATAGCTTCCAAATACAAGAGACACCACGAGTCGAAAACACCCAATAGTAAAGAAAAACAGAGGCATACTATATAATTGCACCCCTTCGAGACAGTGAAACCATCCCATGCTTGCATATGTTAGTCCTCGTAACATCCATTACCTAATAATTACAATAAAAAGGTAAGAAACTAGAACGCAATTAAAAAATAATAGGAAAAGTACCAAAAAGTCAAACCTCTGGAACATCGAAAGCTGACATAAGATACTTAATACATGCTGGGTAAAGACCGAAAGTCCATTGCTCTATACGTGCCCTAAGACCAGTCGGGTCCGAGAAATGTTCAATTTCAACTGATCTGTACCACTCATATAAGGAGTGATAACCTGAAAGGAAATTTATGCATAGAAAAATATTATACCATGCAACTTCTATAGACACTTTCAATTATCAGTAGTTAGTGAAAATATAAAATAAAATAAAACTTGCCTGATGTTGCCAACAGATTATGACGACTGTGACATGTTTCAACACCAAGTTCCATTAACAACATAAGGACTAGTGCTGCAGTCAAGTGGGCTGATACATGCACAACTCCAATTGCCAATCTTTTTCTCTTGGAAACTAGTGAAGGAACGAATGAAATTGCTGCCACCAACAAGAAAATAGCACCCGCAAAAGATACATATGATTGCCCAGGCATATACATAAAAACGTCCCACACAGTGCTAATAAAGCTTTTTGCATGACCAGAAAATGTATCATCTTGTAGGATATGATCTAGCTTGCACTGTGAAACAAATATAGAAAATGAAAGAAATTATTTAATCCGTAATTAGTTGGATCACAAATATCATCACTTTATCTAAACACATAAAACAGATTATTAGCAATTCAAGTTCCCCTATGTTTAGCGTTCATATTTCTCACTATTTTTAGACAACCACATACGCATTTGAGCAAGAGGCATTAATCATACCGCATCAAGAAGGATGTTAGAAGCCTTGAAATCACGATATATAACTTGATCTTTAGCATCACGAAGAAAAGCTAAGCCTCTCACAGCACGAATAGCTACTTTAAGCCGTGTTGCCCATGGAAGTGGCTGAGGACCCTCTGCAAGTAAATCCAAACAAACCGTTCAATGGTTGAATTAGACCCTGCCCCACAAGCTCACATAAAAAGATAAACACTTGTATACTTGAACACTAGCACGAATATACAGGAAAAAAAATGTGAAATATGAGCAATAAACATACTTCTAAAAATATGATTCTCCAAGCTTCCTTTAGGTAAGAACTCATAAACCAAGAGCCTATTATCACCCTCAGTGCAGTAGCCGATAAGTTTCACTAGAATAGGATGGTGTAGTTGGCCAAGATAGGTTACTTCCATTTGCAAACAACAAACCATCAACTAACGATCACTAAAAGGGTTTGTTTTTTTTTGCATAAAATACCAGTATAATTGATTATTGTTTTCTCATTTTAGTCAATCAACCTTTTTTTGTATAAAATACAAGTATAAAATACCAGTATAATTAAAAGGGTTATTCTTCTCCATAAACTATAGAGTGGTGCATGTAAAATAGACATTAAGAATCAATGTACAAACCTGAGACATAAAATCGTTTCCAGCACCAAAACGTGAAAATCCAGCTTGGGAATTATGATTCAAAAAACTACATGGATACCCAGCTTGGGTCGCAGGAGTAGCATAGTCAACAGCATATCCACCTTGGGAAGCCTAGAACATAAATGATATGTCAAAGTTATACGAGGCTACGAGTATTAAAACTGAAGGGGGAAAAAAGCACATTGTTTTTTATGACTTTCTGTTTGTCAAATTTGTTCCAAAAAAGACAAACATAAGGTCATGTCCTTAAGCCTAATAAGAGCTAATAATACTAACATGTGTGGAAAGATCACCAACGTTATACTGAACATGTCATCCTTGGCTTTTAAAATCATCACCCAAGAAATCCTGCTTCATAATTTTAAACAAAATCATTTATGGAAAATCTTGCGTAAATAGCAGTTGCAATTTCAATTTTCAAATTAGGATTATGTTTTATCTCTAACAGCTCAAAGCAAGAAAATCAACAAAAATTTATAAAGGACAAGAGTCGGAAATCAGATTATCATTGAAACTATTAAAAATTCGTATAACTATCTTTGGACAAAAATGATCTTGGGTCAACCCCATCTGTTTGATTGGTTATAAAGTAACTGTTCTGACCCATTACCCAACCCACATCCAGACCTCTGTGTAGAAATGGGTGGGAGTCATTCTTCAGTTGATAATACCTGTGACATGCCCCCAACAGAAAACCCATCACGATATGTCTGGCTTGCCCCTTGAGTCATCTATTACAAGCAACACATGTTAAGATAGTATCTTATGGATCAACAAACATAAGCTTCAAAGACTAAACTGTGGTACTAGAAAAACAAAGAGCAATGGAGAAAGTACTAACATTAGAAACAAATCCAGGCTGTGATAATGGACCACCCGGGGATGGCTGGTTATTTGGAGTTTCCATTGAAGGGAAGTTAAAGCTGGATCTGTCACACCCCCAAATTACCTGTTTTGCAGCGGAATGGAATTCCTGGGGATTGACTGTCATAGCATCACAATCACAGTTATATTGAACGACCTAAAGTGTCGTTTGGAAAATACATCGTTTGATTTAATAAAATAATCAGAGTTACAACATAGGTCCCAAAAGTTTACAAAGTTTGCGGAAATATAAATATATTACAAGTCCAAACGATGGTTTTAAAAGAAAGTGCCATAATGTACAATGAGGTAAGTCGACGCCGCGACTCAAAAGGTGGTTCCTTAACCATGCCATGATGATAATGCCTTAGATACCTGAGAATAAACATGCTAAAAAAGGTCAACACAAAGGTTGAGTGAAATCCATAGGTTTAAGTAATTCGTTTGAACACAATAATCGTAGTGTGAGTTAAATGGTTTCACACTCATCGTTAAAAACAAAATCGTATTTATTTCACTAAGTTCATGACACCAAAGCGTATACATCGCACCAATAAAAATTGGTAATCATCGTTTCATCGCCGCCCTAATAGGTAAACTTGCCAATTTACCTTACTGGTTCAAATATAGTGCGCTCGATTTCCCCTAACTGGGTCAATAAGAGCGGGAGTGTTAATTCCAATAGGCCTATTCACAATATTCGCGCTCACTCGCAAGTGACTAATGGTTCATGATGTAGGGACTTCGAACATGGCAAATACTTAGTGATAATAAAACATTCGGTTATAGCATACAGTTCAAAGCATTTGTGTTCAGTTAAAAATGTAGCATGTATCTCCCCCAAGTGTTTGTAAAACAGTTAAAAGAGTAAAAGTGGGGCTATGAACTCACTTGATAAACTGGTATGATGACAAGAGTGAGTACACTGAGGTATAGCGGAAAACCTTAATCTGGACCTATTACGAATGATATGATATGTAATGAGTTGCAATGTAATGTTATGCATGCATTTCGTATGTTATTTATACCATTTGCGAGTTTTGAAAATAATACTTATCGTCGAAAAATACTCTTTTGACGTCTTGACCATTCTTAAATCACTTTACAAGTATTTACGTCAAAATGTCATCCTATAATAGTTTTGTAATGATTTATGGTGAAATTTTCACTTTTCGTCGTAAAATAATGCCGTCGGAAATTTCTTGAAAGTGACAAAAATGGCTCCGAATAACTAGTCGTAAAATGGTGTACGTCGAGCGTTAGGAAACGAACTCGACGGTTTTGGAAAGTTTGTATCAAAATCTAAGAGTTTCAGTTCATGAGTTTTCGTCATAGAGGTCTCGAACATAAAGATAATAAGGGTTAAAGATGGTGATTTTGTCTAATTGTTGCGTAAAAAGTGAGTTTCGGCCAAGTTCAACCATCCGTAAATAATTTATTAAAACTCCGCTATACAAACGGTTGATTGTTTTGAAAAATATGCTTGGTGATCTTAATTTCATTAGAAGACATTTCATTCCAAAAAGTTCCACATCCACGTTAAAAACAGCCCTCAATATGGTCATTTTAGTTACCGTAATACTTATCTCGTAAAAATAATATAGTTTTTCTGAAAATAATAGTTACGGCAATTTTATGAAAACGTGCATATCTTAGTCGTTTCAAATCCGTTTTCTACGTATAATACGTCCTTAGCTTCGTATCAAAGTATACTAATATATTTTTGACAAGTCGAAATAATTTGTAAAGCTTAGGACTCGTTTTTGACTCGAATAAAGTAAAAATAGGTTGCTGAATTTTCTGAAAAATATATATTTCGTCGTCAAACTTTAAAAATTCATAACTTCTTCGTTATAACTCCGTTTTAATCCGTTCAAGCGGCCACGGATTCGTTTTAAAGTATATTTTCTAAATATCAAGGCCAAAAAGTCGTGCCTACAGTCGGATTTTCCAGAAAAATAAAACAAGGACAGAACACTTTTTATACTTATCGAAAATAGTTTTTCTCGTACCAAACCTATTCTAATCCCTTCAAATCAACTCCAAAGCTAATCTAATCCTACCATACACCTTCTTAGGGTGTCATGGGTTCCTAAACATCATCAAGACCAACATATACCAAGGGGATAATTATAGGATGACCTTATATATATATAACTCTAAAAATCATGTAAAAATGGTATAAACAACACAAATCATGCATGCTTGCTCCAAAAATGAAGAGATACTTATGAAATGAAAAGGAGATATGAAAAATATAAATGATATGCTTACAAGTTAATATGATGAGGTGCAAAGAACAAGGTTTATCCTAAACACTCTAGGTTTTTATTTCAAAACCTTATTAAGAGTATTATCTAGATTGTTAATTACTTGAGCTTGAGAAAAATTTTGTGATCCCTTGTAGCTCTTGATGTAGAACCGGTTATGAAGAGAGGAAACAAGAGAGAAAATGTTTTTGCTAACTCTTGTGAATAATGAGATGAATGAAATAATTGAATCATGTAAGACTTTATGTAGTGTATACTTCTAAACAATCAAGAAAACCTTACCACCAATTAATGACACCCTCCCCCTTGGTCGGCCAAGGGGGGAGGAATGTGTCTAAGATATATATATATATTTTTTTTTCTTTCTCTTGTATAAAATTGTAAATAAAATGTAAGTAAATGATATAAATGTAGGAAAATGTAACTTGTACATAGATGTGAAGTTAAAGTCATATGGATTAAAATAAGTTTTAGGGGATCAAAGTAAAGTATATTGATATCATAAGAATTTTAAAAATACATTCCTTGTAAAATTTGAGTGATAAAATAATTATCGAGTAATTTTTAAGAAAAGTGTCGTAATAATATAACTTTAACGGTTTATATACAAAATAAATTTAAAACACTAGGAAAACTCAAAATATAGTTTTTATAAACTAATGTAAGTATAAAAATATATCGGGATCATTTTTGAAATAACGGATTAAATATTCAAAATAATAATTTACGCGATAACGTTTATTTAATATAAAATTTACGCGGTTAATGTGAAATGCAATGTCATGAATGAACTAACGTGATGCAAATGATGCTAATGAAATGTAGACTAAACTTAGTCCATATGAATTGTTCGTGATGATATGATCATGAATTCGCCGCTAAACCATAAAGGTTACGCGAATTTGGAACACGTAAACCTAGTTTACGATAAATGTTGAAATAGTGAAACTTGAGAAATGACTTGAAATTGCGAGTTGTCACAGGATCCCATGCCAGCACCTATCGGTTGCTGTTGCTGGTGTGGAAGATGACCAGCATTACCCCTGCCAGCACTGAAACCCCGACTCCCCGGCTGAGGAACATGAGGAATACCTCCAACGGGTCCATGTATAGCTCCCCGTGTAGGTATAGCATAAGGCTGAGGCCCGCCATGATAAGGTGGGATAGGCACACGGGGCATCGAATATGCAGCAGGATGCAGACCAGGTTTATGAGTGCCATTAGGAGGGTCAGAAGGCATGTACGAACCTGTATCCAGATAGCAACAAGTCCGGAAAAAAAATGTCAGGAAAGCTCTAAAAAAACTCTAAATCACTGAAATTAACACGGCGTGTCGCTTAAAGCCAAGAGAGAAATGAAAAAGAAGAACTACCAGTGTCACAAAATTCAAATTTACAGAAAAAAGTAAAGGTGGCAATTTTGACCATTTGCTTGTGATTTAAAATTGTATCGATGTGGGTTATATTTAATCTCTAATATGTTAAATAGGGAAATAAGGAAACTCAGCAAAAATGAAAATGGCTCGGGGTCGAACATGGTAAAAGTCTCCTAAAGAGTATTTAATGTATAAAACCCCCTGAATCGCATCATTCAAAAAGTTATATTATTATTGTAGTGATATATTTATGTTTGTAGTTACTGCATATCATATTTATCACATTAACTACTAACTAATTATAAAAAAAGAGTATTATACAAAAGTAAACTGCAACGTTGGTCCCTTTGTTTTGTTTATTCTGGCACAAAGTCACAAACCATCCCTGTCAAAAACTATCGCCATGAATCTCTAGAAGACCAAAAGTCTTGCATAAACCATCCCACTCAGGGATGATTCATGCAAAAAGTTTGGCGAGAACCATCCCTCTCATGCTCTCAGTGATAGTAATCGTAAGACTTTTGGCCTCTTAGGGATGATAAACTTTTTTTGCAGTTTACTCAAATTAAGAAAACAACACTTGAGGCTCAACCAAGCTTTCCACCCATTTTGACAACTTATCTAGCCAACCGACTAGTTCCTTTTCCATGTATACAAATAGTTGAACAAAAATGATTCTTCAAAAACTGGCGTACCTCTAGAACGACTGTCCCTTCTATCAGCGCCTGCATTTGCTGAGGCAGCGGATCCAAAGCTGCCGTTAGGTACAATACCAGGCCCACCACCAAAGTAAAACCTTCGGTCATTGTACATCTACATCAAATAAACCACACAATTCATTAACAATTACACAATTAACAATCTTCAACTCCTTTCTTCCAGTAATATACAAAATGAGAGAAAAAGATGGTACTTTTTTTGGCTTTTGAAATTGAACCATGCTCTGCTTCAAGTTGTTTAGAGGTCCTTCCACCAAACATTCATGCTCCTATTTACAAAATAAAAAAACTTTAGGACATATACAAAAGGAAAACAACAATCTAAGTTGGAAGTACAAAAGGAATACTCAATTAGATATTTAGGACATATACAAAAGGAATACTCAATAAACGCGTATGACATCCATTTGTAAAGCATAACTAAGAAACAAGATGCAACCACAATAAACACAATTGCGGATGTGGTTGTGATCTCCACCACACCACTGGAAAGTAACTTATCAAAATTCCATTAAATTTCTATATATAATAACTATTTTAAGAAAAACCAAAAAACTAACTTAACGTACAGAGTAGAAGGATGCAAAGAATATGACCAAGGAGCCGATACTTACTTGATCTGATGACTCGCCAAATAATGTGTGGTTTTATTCCTTTTAATTCACGAGTCTTCTGGGCCAGAAGAAGTATAACATCATGGACTACTCCCTTGTCGGCAGTGATCAGTTCGGGGCGATCATGTACAATATTTAGAGCAACATCTGCAAAAAATTCATTTTCACTTAACAAAACAAATTGTATCCGCTAATGCTTAAAAAGTCTTCGATAAAACTATAAAGAGACAACATTAAGATGCTGAACGAAAAATTCAACCCGAAAGGAAACATAGCAACTGTGAACTGCCAAGATAAAGATGAGAAAAGAAAGTTCGGTATTAGATGTTTGCAACTAACGAATGAGTAAATTAACGAAAAATCTGAAGAGTGAGAATAACATAAGAGGAATTGTAAGAAACTATGAACAGCTTAACAAAGATGTTAGCTTCAACGATTCGACTCAACGATTCGACTCATCAACTCCAACTAATTTGATATTATTAGTAATTACATTATCAACTCCAACTAGTGTCGACCCAAATCCCAAAGACTCTTGACTGACTGCTTTACCACAAGAAAGAAGGTTCGATTTTTATTTTATTTACACTAAATGACTACAAAACAAACCATTTTGGGTCCACTCATAGATAGACACTTAGAGATGGAGATTGTGAATTGTGACCCATTACTTATAAATGGGTCGATACGGGCTATGTTTTATCTCATATGCACCCAACTGGTAAAATAAAAAATATACTAAAAAGAGAAAAGGTAACTGATTGAAAGTTTCTCAAAGTGTAATTTTTATACATAGAAACTAGCACTGGTTTCGAGAAACGTATCAGTGGTTACCAAAATATACTAGCAGTGGTTTAGTAACACTAGCAGTGGAATGAAATAAAGTAGCAGTGGTTACCAAAATATACTAGCAGTGGTTTAGTAACACTAGCAGTGGTTTAGGAAAATCTAAAACTATTTGTGGACTCCATTGTGTGTTTGTTGTTTTCTTATTTCTTATAGTTACTTAAATATATTTTTTGTTTATTTACTTGGTCGAATAATCCAAGGTAAACATACCTGCAAACAAATCATTGTAATCTTGAACATAAAAAAGGGTCCTAAGCGCATTAAATACGGTATTAATCTATTATACTTAGGAATATAAATGAGAAACTATACTACATCTACATCAAGTATATATTTCATCCGCAAAGCATCAAGACCACGTAACAGTAACTAGAATAGTTCCTTACTTTTTCCCAAGTAGCTGACCCATACGAGCTTCCCATCTCCGACATTTATGAAGAGTCACTCCTCGATACTTCGAGCCTCCTCTAGATAATCCTGTGCTCTGTCGACGTAGTATATGAATGAATTCCTCTTTTGACAAATTCTTTGCATGTTACATCAATTCAGAAACATTAATCGTACATCAGTCAACAAGACACAAAGCATCTCACAAAATTCCTGTTAGGCCATTACCTGTGCCATATCCTCCTCATATTCGTTTATATGAAAATTTATATCAGCATCAATTCCTCGGAACTTAATAGCTGCCCGGTCATACGCTCTAAATAACAAATCACGATCATGCAAGTTAGTCCAAAACTACTTAAAAAAACAATTAAGGATAACCTAACACAAAAAAATTCTCAAGTTTAAACTCTAACCTAGCCGCAGCAAGAGCAGTATCAAACCCACCTATAATCAACGGGCCTTCCACGGCTACCACCACCACCACCACCGTAGCGACTCCTAGGAGGACTAGGACTCCTCCTCCTTTCATAACCACCCCTAGGCGGGGAAGGAGAATAGCCTCTTCTGCCCATACTTTTCTCTCTTTGATCGGTGATGATCGTTTGATTGATGGTTTGGATTGTGTTGAATCTGGGTAGCAGTGGGGGAGAGGGTGTGTTTGAATGTGAAGTTTGTGTGTGTTTGAATGGGTAGTAGGTTTGGATTTGTTTAATGTTATAAACTTACTGTAAATAATGTATGTATAAAAAATACGTATGTATACAAAATATAAAATATATTTTGTAATTAAATGTATTTTGTATTTAAAAGAAAGTGTACTTTTTATTTAATAAGTTGCCCAATAATACATATGTGTGGGACCAAGTTGCCCAAAAAATATGTACTTTTTTATAATAAAAAAAGACTATACTTTTGTACTAAAAGACAAAAAAAAACCAGTTGACCAAGAAAGTGGGTCAAAATTACCCAAGAACTCACCTATGACACTTGTACTATGTAAATACAAGGTAGGCCCAAAGATAAGGACACTTGTCAACTTTGTAGGAGAGTTGCCCATGGAAGAGTTGCCCATAGGGTATTAAGAGAAGTGGAAAAATTTTGAGGCATTTGGGGTAAATTTGTTGGGCAACTGGGGTAGATAGAGAATTTGCCCTTCCCAAATTGAGGTAATTGTAAGTAGAAAAAGTACAAAGTGTCTCACTCATTTATTGATCGTAAAATCTGTTGGAATCACTCTTAACTTGTATTTCAAGTGTTAGTAATTAATATGTAATAGATTGCTTAAACTAGGCTTTTATGTTAGTTATTAATGGCAATGCTTATGTAGAAAGCTCATAAACCTTGATCCAGGCCTAATAATGAAGGAAGGGACTAGACATGTTGCCCTAGTTCCCTTCCTTATAAATACTACATGTAAACCTTCTTTTGAAGGTTGGTTGTTCCTTTCATTAATACATCTACGCCTAACTCTTTATCATTCATATACGTGTGTATTTGTGTGTGTTCAACCGATCACTTTCTTTCTCATTTCTTACATATTGATCCTTGTGTTAACTTATGGTGACCTAACAGTGGTATCAATCGCCATCTAGTTGGGTGAAACACTTTTGTTTTTGAAGTCTTATATTATACGCGTGGGTTTTAGTGTATCAAACTTTCATACGCTTAAAGCTTTAATTTTTACACTTGTAAACTCAAGATTCTTGTGGTTTAAGGTTTATTTAGTGTTAAAGGTTAAGTTTTTTGCATCAAGTTTCAAACTTTACGTGTGTAGAGTAATTTTTAAGCTTGGTTGGATTCGTGTGTATGTTTATATGCGTAAGGTGGAAAATTGTTTTGGATCGTCAAGTTTCAAACTTTCTTGTTATTTTGGTGATTTTGAAGCTATTTCATCATTAAAATCAAGTTACAAAACACTTTTGGGCATAAAAATTAGTTTTGGCTAATTTTGGTACTTTCTACTCGTAGTAAAACCCTAGTTCTACTCGTATACTCCTAAGTCTACGCCTAAGCCTAAGTTTCTACGCCTAAGCAATTCTTCATTTGATCTTCGAAGCTGTTGGTTTACTCAGTGTTTTCTTGCTTGGATAAGCCTGAAAACACTTCGACTTTGGATATCTTTTACACTTGGACAAGTGTAAAGGATTTTTAGGTAAAACCCTAGTTTTACGCTTAAGCATAAAAGCTTATGAGTAAACACTTTCTGCCTAAGCATTTCCTACGCATAAGCTCATATTACGCCTAAGGAAATCTTACGCATAAGGTTCTTACTATTAAGCCTTTGGTTTACGCCTAAGCTAAGTTTTTCTCAAGTCTACGCGTAAGCTGTTACTACGCGTAAGCTTCTGTCTACGTGTACTAGGGATTTACGCGTAAGGATCACTCTACGCCTAAGATGGTTTCTACGCTTAAGAACACTTCATCTACAAACTCAAGTTTCATTCGACTACAAAGATCCATCATCAACACAAGTTTCAAGATGTCTCAACCACCATACTCTCACTACTTTCCTCATGAGTATCCTCAACAACAACAACAACAACAATATCAACAATACCCTCCACCATCTCAACAACAATTGAAACAATTTAAACAACAATTTCAACCGCCATCTCAAATGTACTTTCCTCAAGGAGCAAACCCTCTTCCACTACAGATGCTTCAACCAAACCCTCATCAGCAAGTTCAACATTGTAACTACTTCCAATATCAGTTTCCAGCAAAGTATGCTATGAATGTCACAACACAAAAGGAACCTTCTTGGTTTGCAAAGATGTGTGAAGCTTTAGGTAGCCAACAATCCATTCATGAAGCTGGATCCCTTGATAGACCTCCAATGCTCACTCTCGGAAATTACAATCAATGGGTGATAAGGTTTTTTAGGTTTTGTGATCTCAAGAAACCACATGGTAAGTTTTTGAAGAAGGTCATACTTGAAGGTCCTTTTCAGATGCCTACTATCACTATACCCGGAGATCCGAATGCTACTCCACCAAGAGATGATGTTACCAACGTTGTCGGCCTTGATCAACTTACTACTGACCAAATTCTTCACTTAGAAGCTGATGAACGTGCAATGCAATATATCCTTTTGGGTTTACCCAATCCGATACTTCGTAGTGTTGATGCTCAAAAGACTACTAAAGCAATGTGGGAGCACATTCATCTTCTAATGGAAGGCACAGAACTCAATCAAGAAGACATGGAATCAAAAATCTACTTAGCATATGAAAACTTCATGATTGAAACAAGGGAATCATTAGAGTCATACTATCATCGTTTTTCAAACATCATCAATGACTTGGATAAATATAATATCATTATGCCAAGGATTGCAATCAATACAAAGTTTCTGAGCTGTCTTGGTCCTGATTGGGAGAAGTTTGTTACATTCATCCGTTAAGCGAAGAATCTTCATCAAGCTACTTACGGATTGTTGTATGACTATTTGAAGCACCATCAAAAGGAAGTAGACAAAGACATAATCATTCGTGGAGTCCCTGCTTCTCCTTCACTCCCGGAATCAAACTCTTGCTTTGTACACTCAAGCATGTTATCCTCAATTTCCGACCTTGCCAACTGTCTTCACAAATCTTCCACAACCAACTGCTCAGATTACACCATATGATCCATCACAGCAACAATCACAAGAAACTCAATTGGTTCCATACAACAACAACAATGATCAAGCTCTCTACAGTGAATCAAATGAGGATGCGAAAGCCTTCGATGCATTGAATCAAGGATTTGTCATGATTGCTAGAGCCTTCAGGAGATTCGCAAACAAATCCAACAATCGCATTCGTACGTCCTCAAACATAAGAAATCACGCTGTTGTTAACAATGGAAGAGTTGAGGTTCAGAATCGTGGAAATGGTCGTCCAATGGGTAGTGGTCAAGGGTTTAATGTTAATGGGAGGAATAACATGGGTGCTCCACAACAACCGGTTCAAGTGGTTGATCAGGGAAATGCTCAGACTGGGATTAATGGTCTCCGATGCTACAACTGTAATGAGAAGGGTCATCTGGCTAATGCATGCCCAAAGCCGAGAACAAGAGGCAGCGCTTATCACAAAAAGGCTTTACTCTTGGCTCTCAAGGATGAAGCTGGTGGAACACTTACCAACAAGGAACAACGCTTTATGACTGATGTTGATTCTGATGATGATATGGAGGACTTGCAAGCTAATGCAGCTGTGATGTTAATGACAAACATGCAAGATCTCCACATGAGTGACACATGCCCAGTGTATGACACTGATGGCTTGTCTCAAGTACCGGATCCAAATATACTAATACATGATCTGACATCTTCGCCAACATCTGCATCCGACGAGGCTCAGAGTGTTCAACATGAATCTTCTACATCTCATTCCGACGAAAATCAAATGGATCCCGTAGTTATATTTGACGATCAAGATGACCTTATGGTTAATATTGATAATCAAGTTGACTCCGTGGTCATATTTGAGGATCTAAACAATGATCATGTTGAGACTCACGTTGAACAAGATGAACCTTTGTCTAATCCAGATCTTGAGCTCATGACTAACTTATTTCAGACCACCCAATCTCACCTGGAAAAGTGCAATGACATCAATAAGAAACTGCAAGATAAAATTGCACTGTTGACTAAGGATAATGAATGCTATAAGTTCCAACTCAACATTTTTGAAACTAAAGAGAAACGTGAAAAGGTTTTGAAGTCGCATTTGCTAAATCTTACCAAAATGAAAAATCTTTGGAAAAACAGATATGTGATCTAGTTGAATCCAAGAATGCATTGCTTTCTCAAATAGAACAACTAAAATTTGATCATAAACAACAACTTAACGCTCTCACTTCGGAAACTCAAAAAGCCAAGTCTGAGTTGTTAACTTGTCAAAAACAGTTTTGTGAGTACAAAAAGCATTCAAGGAGACAAATAGATGAGTATCTTGACGAAATTGTCGATTTACAAAACAAAATCAAAGAGTTTCGAAATGTTGCTTACAAACATGGTGAGTCAATCACAACAATTCAAAAGTTTACTTTTTAACCAAATTCAAATGGATATGGACCAATTCTTGCTGATTACAAACCAAAGTTTTCACATAGAGCATTCAAACCAAATCCTCAAGTTTACAGTGCAGAAAATAGAATTGATGACTCAATTATGAGTGTTTGTTGGGAATTATCTGTTACCACGGATAGTTGTAGTTTAAACTGCTTGGATTACACTAGCAGTGGAAACGTATTACCACTGCTGGTACATTATTACCACTGCTATAGGAGAACGCGTCTAGATAAGTATAGAATAGATCTTGTGTATATTCTATATTGTTAGCTTTATACTTATCTTGTAAAGGACTCCTTGTTGTATAAAAGGAGGTCCTAGGTCATTGTCTTAGGTACTTGTCAAATTACCTACGTATTACTCACAAAGGCTTCAAGGTGTAACCCTTGTGATAAGCAAGATCATTCGTATTATTCATTAATAATATTAGAGCTTAAGTTTTGTGTTTAATCTGTGTTTACTTACATCATACAATCAGTATTCTAAGTATTAATAAGTAAATTCCGCGTGCTTAATAATATTATACAAAATATCATTGACACAAGGTGTGTGTCCAGATCCATCAAGTGGTATCATTGTGATTGTTGAATACATTGTGATTATTATTGGTTGGACTATTCTTGCATGATATTTGAAAGAAGCATGTCACATGGGTCGGCGTTAATATCTATCATGGTTTGATGGCACTCTTGTTCAATGATGTTTTATTTACGTGAATTTTAATATGCCATATATCAATGAGTTGCTTGCTATACGATTGATGTATCACATGCATATAGGATATTGCTCTCAACTTATTCAGTTTGGTAAACATGGTCTTGGTTTTCAATGAGAATTAAAGTTCCTTCTTAATTTGAGGGGAAATAGATCATGTTTTGGTTTTTGGTGACACACGCAGGAGATTGGTACACACACATAAGAATTTGAGGGGAAGTCGATTTAGTCTTCGGCTTTATTGGTTAACGACACACACTGTTTGGATTTTGGTTTTTGTTCTTAAAAGTGTTAAAAGGCTCGTATTTGGTTTCTATTGAAGAAGTGATTACGAAGAAGGTTATTTATCACTTATTTGAAGGTGAAGTGGATTTCTTACATGCGTGTTCTAATTTTTGTGCATTCTTATTGTAACAAAGAATTGACAAAACACTTGAAGGAGTTACGTTATTGTGCTCAGTGATTATTGTTAAGAGATTGCGGTCTCCCTATACATGGATATACGTTCGGAGTTATTTGGTTTGTACAAGACATAAGACATACGTTTGGGTTATTCTACTTCTTCAACAAGTTTGTTATATTTGGTTTTCTTCACAAGTAATCATTACAAGGAGCTTTCAGATTTGAAGAATCAAGAAGATGGTTAACACATGGGTTTCGGGGAAAGCTTATTGTTCAATGTTTAACCATCTACATGCATCATTCGAGGGGAAGATTTTTACTCTTGTAATTCATTATTACTACTTTTGATTTAACTATCTAGTGTCTTAAGTTCATTTTTAGTTGCGGAAAACTTCATGGTGGGTAATTTGAGACATTAGATGGCTGAATTGGAAGTGTGGTGATGATTTGTGATGGTCAAGATCAAAGTTGCTTATATTCCCGGTTCTCCTAATTGAAGATGACAAAAAGGGGAAGAATATTTACATAGAAGATTGCAACTTGAAGATTCTTGGTGATTGCATGTTTAAGGGGAAGTTTGTTTATCTTTCATGACATACTTGTTCGTGCTTATTTGGTTTTGTCATTATCAACTAGGGGAAGATTGTTGGGAACTATATTTAAAGTTGATAAGACAAAATACATGAAAGATGAAGGACTATTGAAGACAAAGAAAGACAAGGGACCTACTTGTCAAAGAAGTATTTATTATCTAGCCCCTTGTAGTCATTTGTAACCCTAGTATCTTTATTATATAAAGAGATACAGGGAATTAGGTTTATGTGTGTCAAGATGTAAAACACCAAAGGTGTGTGTGTGTGGGAAAACCCAGGCGTGGGGTGCCTAGGGTTTTGGTGAATGTCGACATATAGTGTTTAGCCTCAAGGATCATTGATCCCTGTTAGATTGTAACCGTCTTAGAGTTGATCATCTAAGATTGGGGCTGTGGATGTGTTTTGTAGAACACATGATGATGACGAAGAAACCTTAATAATAACAATGATAGTTTGATTATTCCGCTGTGCATATATATTGTTCATTGTTATTTGTGCTTTATTGATAATCCTAGATAAGGTCTAAACAACCTAGAGCATCGATTCTAATAGTGTTGTTGAATATAATCGTGCTGAGGAATTAGATGCAGAAGACGAGAGTCGGTTAAAATTGGAAAATGTTGTTTATAACAAACCATTTGACTATTCAAAAGACATAACTTTCGTCACACAACAGGATAATTCTAACACACCTTGGGTTATCACACCTAATCCCGAGTCCTCCTTGTAACAACCCGCATTTTCGGGTTACTTTTCATATTTTTGAAAAGTTACTATTCACTTATACTATTCATCCCGTAAAAAAATTTTATTTTTATTTTACCATGATGACAAGATAAATGAAACTCGACAAGTCTTCTTGACGACGTACGTCGAATCCATCCAGAACCGATTTCACAAAACCATGTCCGAGAACTACTTTAGGGTTTAAACGTCATTCAGGCATCCCGATATGTCCATAAAACACTATAAACATTAGAAATATTAAATTCTACCATTTTACGACAATTCCACAAGTTTTGGAATTTTACGTTTTCCAGTTCTGCGTTTTACGCGAATTACGCGTTTTTGACCAGCGTTTCCAGCTTTAAGCAGCGTTTTTGCACCAAATGAGATTTATCACTCATATTATATTTTTATATGGATTATAATAATTAGTTTCATCATTCCTGCAAGTTTCGTATTTTTATGATACCCGGTTTTACGTTTTATGGTTTAACAAATTACGGTTAATGTTTAACGGAACCAAATCATACTCTAAAGTCAAGATAAGATCAAGAGTCATCATTCTAGCCACCTATGCATATTGTGACAGACCATATGGGGGTGAGTCACCTTGGTGGTGGCTTGATCTTAACCATCCTTCATTTGGATCTTTACATGTGTCATAACTTAACCATTGTTAACATTTAACTCAATATACGGTTAACCAAACCTTTCCTCCTATAAATAGCAAGTGAAGACTTCATAAAATCCTCATCTCCTCCCTCCTTAGTCTTTCACCACTTAAAACAAACACCCTTTCCATAATTTGATTCATAACTCCAAGTTTATGCTAAGAACTTTCAAATAACAAGTTACTACATCAAATCTTTAGCAAGTTTAAGTGATCTTCTTGAGTTTAGATCTACTCAAGTCACTTAGAACTTCATCACCAATCCTTCAAGATTACAAGGGTGCTAAGGTGTGGAAGTCTTGCTCTATCGAAGTCCTAAGTATTCAATCAAAGTCCTAATCCTTACTAGTTACTTCTTTCTTTAGAAAGCCAAAAGTTGTAAGAAACCCTAACACACTCTCTTGCTCAACATCATTTATATGTTTCTCATACTTTATTTATGTTATATATGGTTGTTAGCCTCGCTTTTTTATAAAGATAACGTCACATACGTGAATTGGACTAGATGCGTAGAATACTTTGCCTATAGGGACTAGTATCGTTTAAGTGGCAAAGTTAAGGTTTGTTGAGCCTATAAATACCCCTCATGACTCTCCATGAGGGGTGAGGTGAATCATTAGGTGTGTGTGTTTTGTTCTTATTAATAATATCATCTTGTGTTTTCTCCTCCCTCTCTCTACTTTCTCTCTCTAAACAAGATGAATACTTTCATCTTCAATCACCAACCCTGACCTCCCGAACCACATAAATCATAAGAAAATTGATCCTAACAAGTGGTATAGAGCCATGGTTATGCTTTGATGATTTATGTTGGTTTTAATACTTGTTTCAAACTGTTTTTGGTGCTATATTTGTGGGTCGGAAATTTTTTCCCCCCGAGTAATGTGGTAAAACAGTTTTAACAAAGTATTAGTATTTTTTTTGGTCAAAAATATCCTGGTCTATTCTGTACAATATCTGTCTTGGTCTATAACTGGTCCAAACAGTTTATTCATCTTTAGATAATTTTTTGCACCAATCCCCTGAATCTTATTTGTGGTCAATCTAAACAGTTTCTATGGTCAAAAAGGGTCGAATGAAGCATTTTTCATGTTTTTTTATGGGTTTATAAGAAGCTGGTCGGAAAAACTCGCCTGAAAAAAAAAGTCAAAGGGTCAAAACCCTCATTTTCTACGCATAAGCCATCTACAGAGATATTTACGCATAACTGTGAAGTTATGCGTAAGGAATGTTACGCGTATGTTTTTACGCATAAGCCTAGGCTTACGCGTAAGATCTGGTTTACGCCTAAACTACTAATCTTTACGCATAAGACATGATGTTTACGCGTAAGAATACCTACGCGTAAGATCAAAAAAAATGTTTTACGCATAAGGTTTTGAAAAGTTACGAGCAAGAACAGAAAATGAAGGTTTACGCGTAAATAAACACCACGACCATGACCACGAATACCAAATACCAAACTTTCGACTTCAGGTTATTAACCCATCATCAGGCCGAAACTACCAAATCCAAAACCAACTCCTACATCTAGACTCACTTCAAGAACCCTCACAATCTCTCCCCAACTCTCAAACAATCAAGACTCAATTAAAAACAAAATTAACATTAATCTCATCTCAGATTTGGATTCAATATTTTTTTTCAACCTTTTAAAGATTGTTTTAATTGATCCAACATCATCATAGACCCAATTTGTGATACTATACGAAATTAAAGACATGAGAATAACAAGTATGTTACTTCATTTCTTTGGTTTGTTTAAATGGAAAACAAAACGTAATCAACAAATCCTTTATAACCTACCCGAGACCTTTAACCAAAGATCTTGAAGCCAATTGAAGATCTTCTTGGAGCAGAATGGAAGAGATATATTGTGGGTTTGATTGATTTAACGTTTTCAATGATAAGATGATGACTGAGATGTGTTTGTGAAAAAGTTGGGAAAGGCGTACATTTTGATAAGCTGATTTGGATTTGTATTTTTTTCTCAGTCTTTGAGAGAAGAAAACGTGGTAGGCGTTTATTTTGAGAGTGTGATTAGGTTAGAGTGTTATTAGGGTAACTCTCTTATATATAACCGGTTATGAGAGTTTGTATGGATCGTGGGTTTTGCTTTGGACGTGGGCTTTCTCTTATTGACTAAATATGGGCTTAGTCAAGTGACATGCACTTGGGTTTTTTCAAATCTGGATCGGATGGTGGCATATTCATAGTATTTGAGCTTTTGTGGTTTATAGAATTAGAATATCTGAATTTTTTTGGATAGTCAATTTATTTATTTGAATACAAGATGGTATTTGGTCATAAAAAATTTTCACGGAGGATACATAAATCACGGCTTGAGCGAAGATCTGAAAAAATGATCACGGGGTTTTTGTACGGTATTATTGATGCGAATTTGAAGTGCCATTTCACGGGTGATCTTCTTTATCTTTGAGACGTTGGTTGGTTGGATGTATGTCTCAAGATAACTTGTTGGGGTATTACTGTCACTTTAAGTGATTTTGAATTGGCAATCTGGTTATAACTGATGTAAGGAGTTATGTTGTAGTGCTCACAGTGTGTAACCATCATTTTAAGGAGTTACGTTGTAGTGCTCAGTGTCACACGCCGTTGTGGATTGTTCAAAAATTTAGAACAAGCAGTAAGTCACAAAGTTGGGATGTTTACTTCCTTTTCAAGTTAGTCGTATCGGGTTATCTTCATATGTCGTCATTACTATTAGCCGGTGAATTCAAAGGAGGTTCGTTTTCAGGTTGGTTTGAGAGAATTATTGAGAGTATTTTTGCGACATATTCTCACAGAATTTTGATCAAGCTATGATGTTAAGTAATACGACATGTACGCAACATTATGATGATTCTGATAGCTCACAACCATCAGGAGGGAGAAGTTGGTATTTCATCTTCTGAAATTGGATTGACGAATGGAATTGTGCTTAAGACCGAAGAAGGAGAAGTAGTGTGTGTACATCGGGGCTTTTTACCAACTTGGATGCAATACTAAGTGAGTTATGATGTTCCCAGAACGACAACCATTGTGCTACAATGAAGAGTTTATTTTTTCCGCTGCATGTTGGAAGAGAGTTGTCGGTTCAGGAGGGAGCAGAAGAAAGAAAAAGGCTCACTAGTTAGGAGGGAGTAATAACCTAACTAGACCGTTACAGTTGAAGTTCAGAGCTACAAGGATTTGTGCCGTCAGTGCCAAAGATCAAATGCCGAGATCGTCGGAAGGGAGAACTTCATGTTTGCCTCAGTATCTAGACTACAGAGACTCTGCGCTTCAACAAAGTCAACATTGTTCATTACTATTGTAATTTACTTTGTTTTGTATTTATAGGTCTCATTGTAACCATTCACGTGTGACGATATCTTGGAGGGAGATTGTTATCCTCGCTTTTTTATAAAGATAATGTCACATACGTGAATTGGACTAGATGCGTAGAATACTTTGCCCATAGAGACTAGTATCATTTAAGTGGCAAAGTTAAGGTTTGTTGAGCCTATAAATACCCCTCATGACTCTCCATGAGGGGTGAGGTGAATCATTAGGTGTATGTGTTTTGTTCTTATCAATAATATCATCTTGTGTTTTCTCCTCCCTCTCTCTACTTTCTCTCTCTAAACAAGATGAATACTTTCATCTTCAATCACCAACCCCGACCTCTCGAACCACATAAATCATAAGAAAATTGATCCTAACAATGGTCTTTATATTGTTATCATGATGTACAAAAACCACTAAAACAAGTTAAGGGAATCATATGTTAGCTAAATGGATGTAAACAAGAAAACTATTGACATAAATTGTGAAATACGACCAAAATAGTATTAACATGATATTAGAAACTTAAATACTGTTAAAGAGGACTTTAAAAGGAAAACATAGCAATTTGAATCACCGAAAACAAGTACACGAGTCAAAAGATACGGCCAAAAGAAGTTAGCACCAAAACACCGAAATTGCCTAAAACAAATTGTTAAGCAGCTGTCCGTTTTGAACGAGGCCCTTCTGGTCCGTTTCATCAAAAAGTTAAAACACGAAAGTTGTTCGGAACGACGTTTAAATAGGCCATTATCCTTCAAAAACTGAAACTGCCCTATATATAGTCTCACGACTATACTTTTGTCACAACTAAAGGCAAACCAAGAGGCCTAATGGCCTTAAGCCAATACCACAGCCACGGCTAAGGTCAAGACCATGGTGGTCAAGACCATGGTAGTTAAGACCAAAGCCACGGCAAGGCCATGGCTAAAGGCTCAAGGCTTATTTACCCAGATCGTTAACTAAGGTGTTAACCTTGGCAAATCAACACCAACATAAACCAAACGACATAACTTTATATACTTACATTATCAAATGATCATATTTATGAAATGACGAGAACTTATAAACCGCCATTATATTTCCAAATAACCAAACAGCCTAAGGATTTCACAACTTTCATTTTACTTTGAAAACGGCAAAAACCAAATTACGAAAAACAACTAAACCTACTTTACAAACCGTATAACCATATGACACTTATGATATATAAACAAAACATATGTCTTATCTATTAAGTGCTACAATACTAGGGAGCTTCATGTGAGAGGTTTCATTTGGGTAAACGGATCGACGAGTTGCTGGATTTACGAATTAAAGTGTCCTAGCTCCTCGAACGTTTACTACATGACCTCTGAATTGTGATGGCCCGAATGGTAGTACGATATATATAAACTAAACACGTTTTCACAACTTAAACCGGTTCTATAAACAACATACCCAAACCACCATGTAGTACATCATGATCAATATAAGGAGTTATATATAGACACGTTTATGCTTTCACATCATTATTCCATAAACTAAGACACGAAACCATATTCTAGGTTGCTCGTAGAGGTTCTCATGGCATATCCATCTTCCTCACTATACATTTGATATCATTAACTCACGGTGAGGTCATAGCCCTACTTTCTATTACTTAATTGTTTTACAAACCCTTGGGGGAAATACATGCTATTTTTAAACCGAATACATTGCTTTGAAATTGTATGCTTATCTGAATGTATTATGTGCACTAAGTACCACTATTGCCAATCTTAAGTCCCTATTATCATGAACCATTAATCACTTGCGAGTGAACACGAATATTGTGGATAGGCCTATTGGGATTGACGAATCCCGTTTGTGTTGAACGGTAGGCAAACAAACGCACTATTTTTGAAGATCTATAGGTTTATTGGAAAATTACCTATTAGGGCAACTGTTACTATTATATCAATTTCTATTGACAAGCTGTTAACGTTTTCGGTATCATGAGCTTAGTGCAATAATATCTGTTTTGTTTTCAACTTTATGGGTGTATAACAACGTAACCCACACAAACATTATGTGTTCAACTGATTTCCTAAACTCTATGAATTTCACTCAACCTTTGTGTTGATAGTTTTAAGCATGTACTTCAGGTCCATATTGTATGAGGCTGGCACGGAGGAGCACGGATACTCAAGAAGGCTATAAATTTTATTATCATTCGAAAACCCTTTTAATGTATTTTGTAAACCGTGAAACTACTGGGACCTCATTTTTGTAAACTCTGATATTTATATAAATCGAATGATAAATCTTTTAAAATGACTCCATTAAAGTTCTATTTCTATTATTATGACTGTTGTGCCATGAAATAACACCCAATTTGAATTCCGCTGCGTATCCCGAAGTTGGGGGTGTTACAGATTGGTATCAGAGCCTTAATTATAGAGAACCGAGTCTAAATTGATACTTAAACTATAACTACTTTTACAAACAAAACATTTTATAACCTTCCGTTCTCCGTGCCTTCCATCCTCCAGACGGTTATGTGACTTTTAGGCATTTTAAGCTATACAAACATACTAGTATATTGATATATACGCTTGACATAATTTCAACCATAAACGATGTACTAAACATATCTGCGTATGCCCATTCTAAGGCAATACGAAACATTCATATTTTTCCAAATCATGTATTTACTCATGCATTTTAGGATTACGAAACTTCCTCCAAGACATTGTAACTGATTACAATGGTCTTTCCTACTTCCCAGACATTGTAGTTTATACAATGGTCTCTATTACATACTCAAACATTGTAAATCCTATAGTGGCCTCTCTTATATCCTCAGACACTGTGAGTGAAACAGTGGTCTCATTTACTTTCTCGGACATTGTGAGTTACACAATGGTCTCAACTATTTCTCAGACATTGTGAGTTACACAATGGTCTCAACTATTTTTCAGACATTGTGAGTTACACAATGGTCTAATTTACTTCATAGACATTGTAAGTTATACAATAGACTCTAGAAATTATCTTATAAAACCTTATATGATATTCTTTTACATGAAACCCGTCACAATCTATCAATTTCCCTAATGGAAATACAAGTAATGGAATTTCTAAAGGACAAACTAATTCATCATCGACAAAAGCTGAAGTTCAGCAACTTTCTCTACATTCATCAAAATTCTCTTTTAAAACCTTTATTGTTAAAAGTTCGTACTCCTGGCCAAGTATGGACTATTTTAGAATTACTTAAGATTTCCTTTCCACACGTATCTACCCATACTATCTTCTATGCAATGGAATGTGATAACATAGGTTACAAGTCTTTTATGGCCAGGACTTGCAACTGAATGGTTTGATATCGCCTTTGCTTAGTGGATAATTTCTCAAAAGCTATGGACATATCACAAGTATACCTAATTTAGGTATTTGGAAAATTTATCGAACCTCGGCTAAATATAGCCTAATCACCTATATTTAACCTAGGGACAGTGGAACATAGTCTGATTAACTATGTTCGACTTAAAATTTTCAAACACTGAGAATAGTTATACAAGGGTTATATTCAGGTTAATTTCCTACTTAAATTCGATAAACCACTAGAATTCATTAAGAAGATCTTGATACATGATAGTGTCTTACCACTCAGCGAGATCTTAATACTTAATTATACTACCTAATTTCATTCTTGAAAGTTTTCATTTATGAAATAATCCTAACTACTATCTTGGGATAGTCATTGTCACACCCCCAAATTACCTGTTTTGCAGCGGAATGGAATTCCTGGGGATTGACTGTCATAGCATCACAATCACAGTTATATTGAACGACCTAAAGTGTCGTTTGAAAAGAACATCGTTTGATTTAATAAAACAATCAGAGTTTACAAAGTAGGTCCCAAATGAAAATCAACTTGTGCGGAAATAAGTTTGTTACAATTCAAACGATGTTTTAAAGTGCGTAAAACCCAAGTGAGACGAGTCGTCATCGCGACTCCATGATGTGTCCAAATGCATGCCATGAAGTGAATGCCTTAGATACCTGAGATAAAACATGCTAAAAAGTGTCAACACAAAGGTTGAGTGAGTTCATAGGGTTTGTGTTGAAATGTAAAGCCTTTCAAAATCGGTTATGCATCAAAGGCATTGTAAATCCACCCAGTTCCAAGTTCCGCCCATACAAAACTTGCAACCTGTGTATTCACAACCCATTGCCAAAATGTGATATAGTTTATGTTCAAGCGCATGATGTCAAATGAATTCACAAAATAGTGCATAACTTAATGTATCCATAGTTACTTAATATAACACATAATTCGTACGGTTTCAAATTGTTCCATGACCATTAGTTCAGGATTGTACCAAGACCATTAGTTCAATGATTCTACCAAGACCATTAGTTCACTGATTATACCAAGACCATCAGTTCAATGATTATACCAAGACCATTAGTCCAATGATTATACCAAGACCATCAGTCCAATGATTATACCAAGACCATCAGTCCAATGATTATAATATGGAAATTCTAAGCATGGCAAAACTGTTACTTCGTATGACTAAACATTCAGTTCGGATAACATATAATTTGCAAATAGTCATGAATGTAATAAAAATTATTGAGCATGTATCTCCCCCAAAGAGTTTTATAAATAATTAAAACGAGAAAAAGTGGGGCTATGACTCACTTGGACAATAATGCGATGGCAAAAGTGGATACACTGAAATGTAGCGTGATGCTTTAACCTTGACCTATTATGAATGTTATGATACGTAATGAGTTATGATGTAATGTTATGCATGCATTTCGTATGTTATTTATACCATTTGCGAGTTTTGAAAATAATACTTATCGTCTAAAAATACTCTTTTGACGTCTTGACCATTCTAAAATGACTTTACAAGTATTTACGTCAAAATGTCATCCTACAATAGTTTCGTAATGATTTATTGTGAAATTTTAACTTTTCGTCGTAAAATCAAGTCGTTGGAAATTTCATGAAAGTGACAAAAATGGCTTCGAAAAGCTAGTCGTAAAATGGTGTACGTCGAACTTTAGGAAACGAACCCAACGGTTTTGGAAAGCTTGTATCAAAATCTCAAAGTTTCAGTACATGAGTTTTCGTCATAGAGGTCTCGAACGTAAAGATAATAGAGGTTAAATATGGTGATTTTGTCCAAATGTGGTTTAAAAATGAGTTTCGGCAAAGTTTAAACAACCGTAAATAATTCATTACAATTCCGCTATACAAACGGTTGATCGTTTTAGAAAATATGCTTGGTGATCTCGATTTTATTAGAAGACATCTTGTTACAAAAAGTTCCACGTCATCGTTAAAAATAGCCCTCAATATGGTCGTTTTGTTTACCGTAACACTTGTCTCGTAAAAATAATATAGTTTTTCTTAAATAAGAAAGTTACGGCAATTTTATGAAAACGTGTATATTTTAGTCGTTATAAATCCGTTTTCTACGTATTATACGTCCTTAGCTTCGTATCAAAGTATACTAATATATTTTTGATAAGTCGAAATAATTTATAAAGCTTAAGACTCGTTTTTGACTCGTACAACACGAAAACTGTTTGCTGAAATTTCAGGAAATATATATTTCGTCGTCAAACTTGAAAAATTCATAACTTCTTCGTTATAACTCCGTTTTAATCCGTTCAAGCGGCCACGGATTCGTTTTAAAGTATATTTTCTAAATATCTAGGCCAAAAATTCGTGTCTACTGTCGGATTTTCCAGAAATGCAAAACAAGATCAGACCACTTTTAATACTTGTCGAAAATAGTTTTTCTCGTACTAAACCTATTCCAATCCCTTCAAAACAACTCCAAAGCTATTCTAATCCTACCATACACCTTCTTAGGGTGTCATGGGTTCCTAAACATCATCAAGACCAATATATAACAAGGGATAAATTATAGGATGACTTATATGTATTAAACTCTTAAAAACAATGTAAAAATGGTATAAATATACACAAGTCTTGCATGTTTGCTAAGAAAATGAAGAAATAAATATGAAATGAAAATGAAAGATATAAAATGAAAGTGATATGCTTACAAGCTACTATGATGAGGTGATTAGAACAAGGATTAACCTAAACACCCTAGGTTTTTATTTCAAAACCTTAATAAGAGTGTAATCTAGATTGTTTAAATCTTGATCTTGAAAAGTTTGATGATTTCTTCTTCTCCTTATGGCTTGACCGGTTTTTAGAGAGAAAGAAAAAAGAGAGAAAGACTTTTTACACATTGAATAATAGATTGTGTGTGTAAGTGATTGATTGAGTATGAATATTTACAAGAAAAAGTCTAGCAACTCTTGATGAGTCACCCCTTTATTTTCGGCAAAATGGGGATTGTGTTTCAACAATACATTTTTTTTTTTTTTTTTTTTATTTATTGCATATATACATGTGTAAGAAAAATGTATAAGTTAAGGTAGTTTAAGATAAGTGATAACTTGTAACTTTTATATACACTTGAGTAATTAGGGTAGTATTGGCTAAAAGTAATTTTTAATGGATCAAAGTAAAATATTTTGAGGTCATAAAAATTGTAAAAATACATTTCTTGAAAGATTTGAGTGAATAAATATTTATCGGGTTGAATTTAAAGAAACCGTCGTAATTATATAAATTTAACAATTTATATACAAAATATATTTAAAACGCTGGGTAAACTCAAAATATTATTTCTATAAACTAAATGTAAGTATAAAAATATGTCGGGATAGTTTTTGGAAGTATCGGATTAAATGTTCAAAATAATAACTTACGCGATAGCGTTTATTTAATATGAAATTTACGCGTTTAAGGTGAAATGCAAAATCATAAATGAACTAACATGATGAAAATGATGTTAATGAAATGTAGACTAAACTTAGTCTATATGAAATGTCCGTGATGATATGATCATGAATTCGCCGCTAAACCATTAAAGTTACGCGAATTTGGAACACGCAAACCTAGTTTACGATAAATGATGAAATTGTGAAACTTGAGAAATGACCTGAAATTGCGAGTTGTCACATTCGCCCATCCAAAAAGGAATTCAGTCCCTGAATTCAGTTCGTGTTAGTCTATCGAATTTTTGAGTTTGTGATGAATAACGAGGAGAGAAGACATGGAGAAGTGTCGTTACGGTTATCGATGATTGAGAGTGTCTAAAACATCATAGTAAGGAAAATATCGGATGAATCTCTCATAAGTAACACTTTGAATTGGAACATATGAACATTTTGCTTGCACTAAGATTTATAAATAACCGCTCCCAACATAACATGATCCCTCCAGAATTAGACATAGTTAGCTAGGCTATGTATAATTAAGGAACGATGACGTGACGTTCGGTTTAGTCGTTATAACTCTCAATGTTTACAAAGATTTAAACCATGTCGTTAAAATGGTAGTTAAAGTAAAAAGAATTAAAATTCTCGTAAATGATATCGAATCGAAAGGAAATAAAGTACGATAGATGAGAATATTTTACAACGAGTGGTTTAGCAAAAGTAGTACATCTTAAGTCATAAGATCCGAATATGATGGAAGACATAAACTTAGTACAACATAGTACATAAGGAAAATTAAGACTGTTAGTTTCCAAACTTCTTCAGTCTTCCGCGTTGTTGTGACCATGACGAGCTTCTCCTCCTCCTAACATGTATGCATTCCCATGAGCACCTTCAACTGGTTGACCTTGGTTTTGAGGACATCGATTACGATAATGTCCTTGCTCCCCGCATCCGTAACATGTACCCATGGCCTTGCCTCTACAGTTCCTGGCAAGGTGTCCCAGTTGTTGACATTTGTAGCACTTAGCAGGACAAAGACCCGTGTGATGATACTTAAATCGATTACATAGTGGGTGTGTTCCAGCATAACCTCTACCTTCTCTAGGTGCAGCAACATAAACCATAGCAGCCTCTTGCCTTCTATTCTGTTGTTGTTGATGGTTAGTGTTACGATTTTGGTTGTTGTTGTTATAACCTCCTTGATCGTTTTCCCATTTCCTTTTGTTGTTGTTGATTTGGTTATCGTCGTTGTTGTTGTTGTTTTGGTTATTGTTATAGTTGGTGCGGTTGTTGGTATTGTTGTTACGGTTGGTGTTGGTGATGTTGCCCCTCTTTACTACTTGTGCCATAAGCTTTTGAGACAATCGAATAGATTCCTCAATTGTTTGCGGATCAAAGGAAGTCACGTCACCTTGAATAATTTCGGGAAGTCCTTCAATGAAAGCCTCCAGTAGCTTCTCATTATCCGAAACCATAGATGGGCATAACACGGCCAATTCTTGAAACCTTCGAATGTAAGTATCAATGTCATACCCAATAGTTACCAACTCATAGAATTCGGTCTCCAACTTCTTCACCTCTGTACGCGGACAAAACTTCTTTGTTACCAAACCTTTAAATTGCTCCCAAGTGAGCTTGAAAGCATTCTCCATTCCCATCGGCTGAGCATAAGAGTTCCACCACGACAATGCTCCATCAAGTAGGGTACTCGTAGCAAACTTGACCTTGCTATCATCCGGGCAATTACATAACAAGAACACGGACTCCAATTTCTCGAACCATCTAACCATGGCAGTGGCTCCTTCGGTACCTCTAAACTTAGTGGGATCTCCACTTTTGAAATCCTTATACGAACAGCTTTTAACTCCGGACCCTCCTGCATTTCCTGCAGCAGCAGCAAGCCTAGCGGCTTCAGCTTCCCTCTCAATTCTAGCGGCTTCGGCAGTAGCCGCGGCCTCAGCAGCAGCAGCAGCCACCGTTTCCCTTTCAATCCTTAGAGCATCGGCTACGCTATCCCTTACTAACTTTTGAATAGCCGCTTGTGTCCATTCGGGTGCAGCTTTCTTCGGCGCCATATCTTCTTCAAAATAAAAGGAAAGGTGAGATGTAGCAAAGTCCGATGTCAATAATAAACGCTCCAAAGAGATGTGATAAGAAATGATAAGTTTGAGGTTATTTTTCAAAATGATCGACGATTTCCCAAAAGATGGGTTATGAGATGTCATAAGTGCTTCAAATGTATGATGGTTTAGTGACTTAATGTGTGAATAACGTGTAATTCGACATCTTAGTGGTGAAACAAAGGAGTGAGAGTGACTTTGCCGTACTTAAAGGTTTATCTTGGCATTCGACGTTATCGGTGATGGGTCAACTGATATAAAAATTATGATAGGGAATGACAAGGAATTCTCCACATTAGAGTATGAAGAAAGAATAATGGAATGGGCATTTAAAGGCATCCATGTGACAATCGATATGAAATGAAAGTAAATAACTCGAAAAATGTACGTATAAATCGCATGTAAAGTGAACATGTACTTATGATGAAATGATGAGATGCTATGATAATGTAGTTATAGTCTAGGGTCAATGATGCAACCTAGTTCTCTATAACCGAAGCTCTGATGCCAATCTGTCACACCCCCAAATTACCTGTTTTGCAGCGGAATGGAATTCCTGGGGATTGACTGTCATAGCATCACAATCACAGTTATATTGAACGACCTAAAGTGTCGTTTGAAAAGAACATCGTTTGATTTAATAAAACAATCAGAGTTTACAAAGTAGGTCCCAAATGAAAATCAACTTGTGCGGAAATAAGTTTGTTACAATTCAAACGATGTTTTAAAGTGCGTAAAACCCAAGTGAGACGAGTCGTCATCGCGACTCCATGATGTGTCCAAATGCATGCCATGAAGTGAATGCCTTAGATACCTGAGATAAAACATGCTAAAAAGTGTCAACACAAAGGTTGAGTGAGTTCATAGGGTTTGTGTTGAAATGTAAAGCCTTTCAAAATCGGTTATGCAGCAAAGGCATTGTAAATCCACCCAGTTCCAAGTTCCGCCCATACAAAACTTGCAACCTGTGTATTCACAACCCATTGCCAAAATGTGATATAGTTTATGTTCAAGCGCATGATGTCAAATGAATTCACAAAATAGTGCATAACTTAATGTATCCATAGTTACTTAATATAACACATAATTCGTACGGTTTCAAATTGTTCCATGACCATTAGTTCAGGATTGTACCAAGACCATTAGTTCAATGATTCTACCAAGACCATTAGTTCACTGATTATACCAAGACCATCAGTTCAATGATTATACCAAGACCATCAGTCCAATGATTATACCAAGACCATCAGTCCAATGATTATACCAAGACCATCAGTCCAATGATTATAATATGGAAATTCTAAGCATGGCAAAACTGTTACTTCGTATGACTAAACATTCAGTTCGGATAACATATAATTTGCAAATAGTCATGAATGTAATAAAAATTATTGAGCATGTATCCCCCCCAAAGAGTTTTATAAATAATTAAAACGAGAAAAAGTGGGGCTATGACTCACTTGGACAATAATGCGATGGCAAAAGTGGATACACTGAAATGTAGCGTGATGCTTTAACCTTGACCTATTATGAATGTTATGATACGTAATGAGTTATGATGTAATGTTATGCATGCATTTCGTATGTTATTTATACCATTTGCGAGTTTTGAAAATAATACTTATCGTCTAAAAATACTCTTTTGACGTCTTGACCATTCAAAAATGACTTTACAAGTATTTACGTCAAAATGTCATCCTACAATAGTTTCGTAATGATTTATTGTGAAATTTTAACTTTTCGTCGTAAAATCAAGTCGTTGGAAATTTTATGAAAGTGACAAAAATGGCTTCGAAAAGCTAGTCGTAAAATGGTGTACGTCGAACTTTAGGAAACGAACCCAACGGTTTTGGAAAGCTTGTATCAAAATCTCAAAGTTTCAGTACATGAGTTTTTGTCATAGAGGTCTCGAACGTAAAGATAATAGAGGTTAAATATGGTGATTTTGTCCAAATGTGGTTTAAAAATGAGTTTCGGCAAAGTTTAAACAACCGTAAATAATTCATTACAATTCCGCTATACAAACGGTTGATCGTTTTAGAAAATATGCTTGGTGATCTCGATTTTATTAGAAGACATCTTGTTACAAAAAGTTCCACGTCATCGTTAAAAATAGCCCTCAATATGGTCGTTTTGTTTACCGTAACACTTGTCTCGTAAAAATAATATAGTTTTTCTTAAATAAGAAAGTTACGGCAATTTTATGAAAACGTGTATATTTTAGTCGTTATAAATCCGTTTTCTACGTATTATACGTCCTTAGCTTCGTATCAAAGTATACTAATATATTTTTGATAAGTCGAAATAATGTATACAGCTTAAGACTCGTTTTTGACTCGTACAACACGAAAACTGTTTGCTGAAATTTCAGGAAATATATATTTCGTCGTCAAACTTGAAAAATTCATAACTTCTTCGTTATAACTCCGTTTTAATCCGTTCAAGCGGCCACGGATTCGTTTTAAAGTATATTTTCTAAATATCTTGGCCAAAAATTCGTGTCTACTGTCGGATTTTCCAGAAATGCAAAACAAGATCAGACCACTTTTAATACTTGTCGAAAATAGTTTTTCTCGTACTAAACCTATTCCAATCCCTTCAAAACAACTCCAAAGCTATTCTAATCCTACCATACACCTTCTTAGGGTGTCATGGGTTCCTAAACATCATCAAGACCAATATATAACAAGGGATAAATTATAGGATGACTTATATGTATTAAACTCTTAAAAACAATGTAAAAATGGTATAAATATACACAAGTCTTGCATGTTTGCTAAGAAAATGAAGAAATAAATATGAAATGAAAATGAAAGATATAAAATGAAAGTGATATGCTTACAAGCTACTATGATGAGGTGATTAGAACAAGGATTAACCTAAACACCCTAGGTTTTTATTTCAAAACCTTAATAAGAGTGTAATCTAGATTGTTTAAATCTTGATCTTGAAAAGTTTGATGATTTCTTCTTCTCCTTATGGCTTGACCGGTTTTTAGAGAGAAAGAAAAAAGAGAGAAAGACTTTTTACACATTGAATAATAGATTGTGTGTGTAAGTGATTGATTGAGTATGAATATATACAAGAAATAGTCTAGCAACTCTTGATGAGTCACCCCTTTATTTTCAGCAAAATGGGGATTGTGTTTCAACAATACATTTTTTTTTTTTTTTTTTTTATTGCATATATACATGTGTAAGAAAAATGTATAAGTTAAGGTAGTTTAAGATAAGTGATAACTTGTAACTTTTATATACACTTGAGTAATTAGGGTAGTATTGGCTAAAAGTAATTTTTAATGGATCAAAGTAAAATATTTTGAGGTCATAAAAATTGTAAAAATACATTTCTTGAAAGATTTGAGTGAATAAATATTTATCGGGTTGAATTTAAAGAAACCGTCGTAATTATATAAATTTAACAATTTATATACAAAATATATTTAAAACGCTGGGTAAACTCAAAATATTATTTTTATAAACTAAATGTAAGTATAAAAATATGTCGGGATAATTTTTGGAAGTATCGGATTAAATGTTCAAAATAATAACTTACGCGATAGCGTTTATTTAATATGAAATTTACGCGTTTAAGGTGAAATGCAAAATCATAAATGAACTAACATGATGAAAATGATGTTAATGAAATGTAGACTAAACTTAGTCTATATGAAATGTCCGTGATGATATGATCATGAATTCGCCACTAAACCATTAAAGTTACGCGAATTTGGAACACGCAAACCTAGTTTACGATAAATGATGAAATTGTGAAACTTGAGAAATGACCTGAAATTGCGAGTTGTCACAGTCATCGAATCTTCTCGTCATTTCTTAGAAGTACTAGCCTGTTTAGGTTTCAAGGATATCATTCCGCCATAATCCTTTAAAATTCACTTTTGATTTTAAAGCAAACTTGACATCTCTACCTAAGAATAATGGTAAGCGTACACTACACTCTTATAATCGTCAACATATCACATCATTATCTGAACCCCATTATAAGTCAGTATGTAAAACTTCACAGTATCACGTTTCTTTCAAACACTAGTAGACATAAACACTATACGATATATCCTTCATCTCGAAACAACCTAAGACATGATCAACTTTGGAAATGGTTTGAATAACCACTTGCCACTACCAAGACTTTCCCTACAACGACAGTTATCACATCATTACAAACCATTTCACATCAACAATATCTTACACCTTTGATTAACAATAGTTACCCTAACAACAACAAAAACTATTCCATTTGAGGCACTATATCGACGAAAGGGTTAGTTAACCATTTGCTGGACTAAGGTGTTCAGAGATCCCCACGAAACAACTAAGGAAACCATACAAATACAAATTAGGCTCCATGCCGCACACTATCGCCAAAAACTTAGAATGGTACATAACACATTCAATGACCAGAAACTTGAGAACGCAAAGATTAAAATTCGGCGCATACACCCACATTTTCCTAGAACACTTCAACGTTGGATAACACACATTGAATTCCGGGATGGAATTCCTATTAAGGTGGTGAGACTGTAACAACCCGCATTTTTGGGTTACTTTTCATATTTTTGAAAAGTTACTATTCACTTTTACTATTCATCCCGTTAAAAATATTTAATTTTATTTTACCATAATGATAAGATAAATGAAACTCGACAAGTCATCTTGACGACATACATCGAATCCATCGAGAACCAATTTCACAAAACCATGTCCGAGAACTACTTTAGGGTTTAAACGTCATTTGGGCATCCCAATATGTCCATAAAACACTATAAAAATTAGAAATATTAAATTCTATCATTTTATGACAATTCCACAAATTTTGGAATTTTACTTTTTCCAGTTCTGCGTTTTACGCGAATTACGCGTTTTTGACCCGCGTTTTCAGCTTTAAGCAGCTTTTTTGCACCCAATGAGATTTATCACTCATTTTATATTTTTATATGGATTATAATAATTAGTTTCATCATTCCTACAAGTTTTGTATTTTTACGATACCCGGTTTTACGTTTTATGGCTTAACAAATTACGGTTAGCGTTTAACGGAACCAAATCATACTCTAAAGTCAAGATAAGATCAAGAGTCATCATCCTAGCCACCTAAGCATATTGTAACAGCCCATATGGGGGTGAGTCACCATGGTGGTGGCTTGATCTTAACCATCCTTCAATTGGATCTTTACATGTGTCCTAACTTAACCATGGTTAACATTTAACCCAATATATGGTTAACCAAACCTTTCCTCCTATAAATAGCAAGTGAAGACTTCATAAAATCCTCATCTCCTCCCTCCTTAGTCGTTCACCACTTAAAACAAACACCCTTTCCATAATTTGATTCATAACTCCAAGTTTATGCTAAGAACTTTCAAGTAATAAGTTATTACATCAAATCTCTAGCAAGTTTAAGTGATCTTCTTGAGTTTAGATCTATTCAAGTCACTTAGAACTTCATCACCAATCCTTCAAGATTACAAGGGTGCCAAGGTGTGGAAGTCTTGCTCTATCGAAGTCCTAAGTATTCAATCAAAGTCTTAATCCTTACTAGTTACTCCTTTCTTTAGAAAGCCAAAAGTTGTAAGAAACCCTAACACACTCTTTTGCTCAACATCATTTATATGTTTCTCATACTTCATTTATGTTATATATTGTCTTTATATAGTTAGCATGATGTACAAAAACCAGTAAAACAAGTTAAGGGAATCATATGTTAGCTAAATGGATGTAAACAAGAAAACTAGTGACATATATTGTGAAATACGGCCAAAATAGTATAAACATTGTGGAAAACTAGAAGGGGGGTTGAATAGTTTTGCTGATTTTAATTTAGTTTCAAAAACTTTAGATTCGATATTATGTGAAATCATATGGATGAAGAGAAAGTATAAATCTAATGGTAATGCAAGTAAATAAAGTAAAGTAAAGGATAGAAATGACACAACCGATTTATAGTGGTTCGGCTACAAGGACACCTTCCTTACCCTACTCCACTCCCCAAGTCACCTACTCGAGAGTTCAAGCACTATGTCAACAAACTCCTTCAACTTGGTGGAGAAGCCTTCACAACGTTGCTTACACTTTTTTCTGGTACAAAGCTAAATACCGAGTCCGTAACACGGTGGACCAAACCAACACGACTATTACACAACAACTATGTGAAATATCAAATACAAGATCTTTGCTACAGAAATCTTGTGGAGTAACAAATCAATCAAGGACCCCTTGTTTGGATGACTTGTAGAATGCTCGTGATCTTGCCTTAGAGAAGGACCTATATGAGAATCACTAAAGAAAGAAAGAAGAACAACTCTCTAGATCAAGTGATCTTTTGTTAGAAGAGAATGAAAGTATATGAGAGAATTAGTAAGAATAGGGGTGAGTTAGAATGAAGAAATGGCTCTCTATTTATAGGCAAAACTTGCCACTGTTCCCCGGATCCCACGGATCCCTCTCTTAAGGGATCCGTCTAGTGTAAACCTAGGGATCCGTGGGACGCTCCTCTTTGCCCATGGGTTCTTTGGTTATGGGTCATGGGTCATGGGTTGGTCCATGGGTCATGGGTTGGTCCATGGGTATTTCATTAGATACAATTTATCTAATAGATGCAATGCATCTAGTCAAATGGGTATGGGTCAATACCATGGGTTATGGATATGATCCATGGGTTGTGATTTTTACCCATCCTAATAAACTATTACAACAAAAGATTTATTACAATAATTTGTATTAAGTGACTATATGTAAATGCTTTACAAAAATAACATGTATTCTTATAATTTTACTTATGATAACATTGTATTTGTTATCAACAAAACACAAAGAGATCGCAAAATATTAATAAACGTTTTTACGGTTTATTTGTATTAACAATCTCCCCCTTTTTGTTGATGACAAAACATAATGTTATGATGAGTAAAACTTAAGATTAGATGTATGTTTTGAAAGCACTAAGTTTTATTTCTTCTCCCCCTTTTTGTCGAAACAAAAAGCTAACCCCATCGAAGAAATAAAATGTGGAAAAATAGTCCACGTATCGCTTACTCCCCCTTGACGGTAGCTCCCCCTAGTTTTGGGCGTCAAGTGAAGAAAAATAAAAAATCCTACAAAGAAAAGGTTAGTAGTAACATGCATAAGTAATCTTGTGATTGAAGAGAATCAAGATTGGGAGCCAAGTTATGTAAACAAGGCCTTGTAATAAAACAACAAAATGTAGTGGTATTTATGCCACATACAAGCATGTAAAAGTAAGAACAAGACTTGTTCTTAAAAATGACTCAAAAGAAGAGTACTAAAAATAGAAAATAGTAATAATGATTCCTTCAATGCTTGCATAAGGTTATGGATGGAGGTTTTGATGAGTGATGATCTTGATGCGATCAAGAATGAGGTTGAGTATGAATCGCATTTCTTCCCTAACTTCTATTGCAATATCCCTAGTGGATTGGCAATGTTTACAATGTAAGTGATGTGGGTAATGAGTGCGGAAGTTTTCCGGGTTGTTTTGATTTGTGAAATGCGGAAGATGTGTTGGAAAAATAAGAAAATATGGATCAAAGTCCGGAATGTTTGGAAGTGGTGGTGGAAAAGAACCTAGATGTTCTTGTAGTTCAATGGGAGCTAAGGGTGGTGAGGTTTCAAGGTCTTTGAAAATTATGTTTGGAGAAGTGGGAGGTGTCAAAAAGGCTATTTCTTTTTGTTTTGGTTGTTGAGGTCTTGTTGGAGTCTTAAGGAGTTCTAAAAGAGTGACTTTAGGTGGTGAGTTGATGGGTGATGAAGTTGGTGTACTTGTTGGTGATGAAGGAGGTGCTATAATGGAAGCATCTTGTGGTGAGTTATTTGTTGATGATGAGCCATTCGATGATTGTTTTGCTAAACAACAAGGCCGGATGCTAATCCGTGCGGATATCCTAGAGTTTGATTGTGGTATTTTGGAAGGCGGGAGGACAAAAGTTTGGATTTATTGAAATGGATTGTTTGCATTAGGTGATTCATCTAAGTTGGAAGATCTTTTGGAAGACATGGTGGTGTTTGTTTGTGAAGATGAGATGAATAACAACCAATGTTGGGAATCCTACTTATAGAAAAAAAACTTATGCATTGCAATGAATGCTTGACCCAAAATATGGATTAAAATCTAATGATTAGATATGAATTTAAGGCATGTGATCATGAGAAAACAAGCATTAAATCACATACTCCAAAATAAAATGAGAAAAATAGAAGTTAAAAATAGCTTCTGTCTCACGGATCCCACGGATCCTTCCCTTGAGGGATCTGTCCAACATTAAGGCTGGGATCCGTGGTACTGGTGATTCAGGCAGCTCAAAATTTTCCTTTTGGAAACATTTGTGCCTAGTGTGTGCCTATATGCAAACGATTTGGAGTTGCGGTTATCTCGACTCCTAAAAAGAAAAGAAAAATAAACTATAAGTGAAAAAAGCATACTCTTATATGAGATAACCCGAGTGCTCCTAATTCATTGTTGCTTAAATGAATGTACCCGAAAACACATATTAGTTATGTGTCCTCTTTAGCATTCAAAAGACATGAGATGCAATGAAAACGGGTTTTTACTTTGTATTAATAATGAAAAAGCGATTTGTCCTAGACATGAGAAATTGATTTTGTGAAATTGATACGGGAAGATGTATCATTTTTAGAAAACGTTTTGAAAAGAGGTTTCTGTGTGCGAAAAAATGTTTTATCCTTTGAAAAGAAGATGTAATTATGTGTTTGCAACTTGTACTTATTTTGAAAGAAACTAAGAAAAACTATGAGTTATAAGTAAAAAAACAACTTATCTTGGGTTTTGAAAATTCCCGTATTGCTTGTGAGTTGTACGTGAAATAGAGATCCTAGGCTCAGAAAGAAGAAGGCTAGTGTTTACATACCTTGTAAAAAAAATAAGTTACGACGATTGTTCCATGAGACCAAGACCAAGACGAAGTAGGTTGAATTGTTCCCGCTTCAACGATTTGGTGAGGACGTCAGCTATGTTGTCTTCGGATGCTACCTTCTCAATAGAGATGTTCCCCTTTTGAACATTGTCTCTTAAGAAGTGATGAAGAATCTCTATATGCTTTGTGCGAGAATGTAATACCGGATTCTTTCTTAAATCGATGGCACCTTTGTTGTCACATAGATGGCTATGTCACTTAGATGAATGTCGTAGTCAACTAACGCTTGTTTCATCCATAGTGCTTGTTGGCATGCTTTGCCGGCGGAGACATATTCGGCTTCGGTTGTTGATATTGCTAATGCCGTTTGTTTCTTAGAAAACCAAGATGTAAAACAACATCCCATAAAAGTACATACCCCACTTGTACTTTTTCGGTCAACATAATCACCTGCATGGTCAGAATCTGCATATACAATTGTTTCTACTCTCGTACCCTTAGGATACCATAATCCTAATTGTGTTGTATCCTTAATGTATCTAAATATCCTTTTGACGGCTTCTAGATGTGATGTTTTAGGGTATTCTTGAAACGTCGCACATAGACAAACACTAAACATGATATCCGTCCTACTAGCCGTGAGGTATAGAAGACTACCAATCATGCCACGATCTTTTGTGTTATCAACAGATTCGCCGTCTTCATCTTTTGTAAGTTTAGTTTCGGATGACATTGGTGTCCTAATTGGTTTTGACTCTTCTAAACCGAATTTCTTTAACATCTCTTTTATGTATTTAGATTGATTAAAGAAGATACCATCTTCTACTTGTTTTATTTGTAGATCAAGAAAGAAACTAAGTTCTCCCATCATACTCATCTCAAACTCGTCATGCATGATTTTAGAGAAATCATCACACATGTCTTGACAAGTAGATCCGAATATAATATCATCTATATATATTTGAACAATGATTATGTGTGACTCTCTTTTCTTAGTAAACAGTGTGTTATCAACTAACCCCATGGTGTAGTTGTGTTTGATTAAGAATGACTTTAGTCTATCATACAAAGCTTTTGGAGCTTGTTTAAGACCGTAAAGGGCTTTCTTTAACTTACACACATGTTTAGGTTTTTCAAAATCGATGAAGCCCGGAGGTTGAGCTACATATACTTCTTCATTAATAAAACCATTTAGAAAAGCACTTTTGACATCCATTTGATAAAGCTTAAGATCATTAGCATAAGCATAAGCAAGAAGTATCCTTATAGACTCTAATCTAGCCACGGGGGCATAGGTCTCATCAAAGTCTATTCCTTCTTGTTGGTTATACCCTTGGGCAACGAGTCTAGCCTTGTTTCTAGACACTACTCCGTTTGCATCTAACTTGTTTTTATAAACCCATTTGGTTCCAATTATGGTTTGATTACTAGGTGGAGGGACAAGTGTCCAAACATCATTAGAAACAAATTGATTTAACTCTTCTAGCATAGCCATTACCCAACTTTCATCTTTTATGGCTTCTTGTGTATTCTTAGGTTCTATGGTTAAAACAAAACAAAATATGCTACTTTGGTTTTGAACTTGAGACCTTAAGGTTCTTTCGTTTAACTTTCCTATGACCTTATCTACGGGGTGATCTTTGGACTCTTTAATATTTACGCGTTCATTATTTGAAGATTCTTCTTCTTCTTCATTTATCTTTTTCTTTATTACAATAGCTTCAATTTCAACAATCTCGTCATCGACAAGAGGCGGAGAGGGTTTGGGTGGACTTTCATCAAATTTTACATTTAATGACTCTTCTACCTTCATTGTTTCTTTATTTAATATGATGTAAGCTTTGCTATTTGGAGAGTAACCTAGAAAGATACCTTCGGTTGATTTAGGATCAAAATTTGTAAGGTAATCTTTAGTGTTAAGAAGAAAACATTTGCTACCAAAGACTCTAAAGTGATCTAACGTAGGCTTTGTGCCTCGAAGTAAATCGTATGGAGTTTTACCTAAAATTGGTCTAATTAAGACTCGATTAATTATGTACGTTGAAGTATCAACGTCACATTGCACCAAAAATTTTGAGGTATGGATTGCTCATTTAGCATGGTGCGACTCATTTCTTGTAGGGTTCTATTCTTTCTTTCAACTACCCCATTCGATTGTGGAGTGCGAGGAGCCGAGAAGTTGTGAGTAATACCATTAGCGCACAAAAGGCTCCAAATTGCACTTCATTATCGAATTCCCTACCATGATCCGTTCTAATAGACACTATAGGACTTCCTAGTTGTCTTTGGATTTTCTTGCTCAATATTTCAAAGTAATTAAACGTTTCAGTTTTGTTCTTTAAAAATTTAGTCCATGTGTACCTAGAGTAATCATCCACTATGACCGAAGTGTAGTAGTTGCCTCCATAACTTTGGATAGCGGATGGACCAAATAAATCCATGTGTAGTAATTCTGGACACTTAGTTGTAGACACCATGTTTTTAGCTTTTGTGACTAGAATGGACTTGTTTTCCTACATTACAAGCATCACAAAAGTGATGTTCATATTTTAACTTAGGTAAACCTCTTACTAGATCTTTCGATGTTCATATTCCTCTTCCTATGGTTATGCCATTTTTTAATATCTTACTACCGGTTTCGGTAAAAAGTACATTGCACTTTTTATCACATATTTGTCCTATACTTAAGAGGTTAAAGTTTAGGTTTTCTACGTGACACACATCGTTAATGGTTAGATATTTGTTAGAAATCGTACCTTTACTGATGATTTTACTTTTACTATTTCTAAACACCACATTTCCTCTATTGAAGGATTCATTTGTGGAGAATAGATCTTTATTGCCGGTCATGTGCTTCGTACACCCGCTATCCTTGACCCATTCATCCGGATCTAGGTCGACCTTTAAGCACACCTAAGAAAACAATTAGCTCAAAAGTTTGGTCCCCATTTGTTCATGGGTCCATTAGTGTTAAACATTCCATTCATGTTAGACATGTATGGATAAGGTGAATATGCATTCCATGGTGCAAAGTTTTGAAAAGGAAAGCCATTTTGCATATTTGGGTTCCATCCCATTTGATGGTTACTTCTCGGGTAAACATTATTAGGTCTCCTAGATGTGTTAGGTTTTAAAAAAGATGGAGCTTTGTTTCTTGCGAAAATAGGATTATATTTTGGAGGTGGTTGTCTAGTGGTAATATGAGTTGGTTTCTTCTTATTAACAATAACAAAATCAGTTCTAGAGGAAGAAGCTATGTTATTACCACTGTTTGCTTCAGCAGACCCACAGATCCTTGGCTGTACACTAGCCGGTTCCCTTTTTGTGGGATCCGTGGTATCCGCGACAACAGTGGCTTGTTTTTCTTGTGCCTTAACAAATTGTGTTTCTTTGTTTTCACTAGTTGACGCATCAAGTTGCTGAATACCTAAACCTTTTTGGTTGTTTCCAGTTTTAACACTATCTAGTATCATATCTAAAGTATTAGTACTTATTCTAGCAATCTTAGAATCTAGTTGATCAACTAGTGTTTGAAGTTGAATGCAAAGTTCACATTCGCCACTTGCTATTTTACCCTTTTCTAAACGTTGGTTTTGATTTTTCAAAAACTTGTTTTTGTTAATTACTTTTAAGCAAATTTTGCAAAGTTTGTCATATTCATTATGCAATGAGTCATCATCTAGTGATGAGCTACTATAGTATTCGTGACATACCTCGTCATTTGCCATGAGACAAATTTCTTCGTCCTCCTCCTCGCTCATTCCCCACGAGCCGCTTACGAATGCTTTTTTATCATCCCGTTTGGGACACTTACTAATAAAGTGGTTTGGGTCCCCACATTTAAAGCAAGCACGATCATCCCTTGGCTTTTCGTCCTCTTTGATTTTCCGGAATCCTTTCTTGTCGTCATACGGTTGTTTGACGTATCTTCCTTTCCTTCTAAAGAACTTTTTAAAGTCCCTTACTGCCATGGCATACTCCTCGTCGTCACTATCCGAAGAGGAGTTCTCTTCATCACTTGAGGCCTTTTTGGCTTTAAGGGCAAGAGATTTGTGTTTCTCTTTCACCTTTGAGGCTTCAGAATCTTTAGCAAGGACAAGCTCATAGACTTTTAAGTTGCCTATGAGTTCATCAAGGGTGAGGATTGTCAAATCTTTTGACTCTTCGATTGCCGTCACCTTGGATCTCCACTTGGATGGAAGTGCCCTTAGATATCTCCTAACATGGTTACGGCTAGAAAAAGATTCTGTTGGAATCGCTCCTAACTCGTAAATGGAACGACATTGATGGGATTACATTTTCTATCCTTGTTAGCTAAAACACATGGGCTTGTTATGTCATATAGCCATAGTTGTAAGTGTTTAGCTATAAATACCCCTCCATACTTCCATGGAGGGGTGAGATTTCTTAGTGTAATTTTCCCTTTCATTAATAAAACACACATAGTTCTCTCCCTTCTCTCTTGTTTCTCTCTCTAACTTGAAGATGGTGTTCTTCCATCTTCCAAGACCTCCCGAATCACCAAATCAACCATACATACGGTCCTAACATTGGTATCAAGAGCAAGGTCGGTTTGTTATCATTGGTTGATTTTGGTGATGTCTTTCTTGTCAAAATCGTTATTGGTAATCTATTTTAACAAAGTTTTTTCAACTTTTCACATATTTTTGTGTTTGACAGATTTCTATGTAGTGTTTTAGTGTATCCTTTGGTCAAAAATGTCAAAAGCTTGCAAACTAACTGTCTTGTGTTAATTTTTTGTCCAAACTGCAACTTTATGACTTTTGTACCAGTCTGTGATAATTTTTGTGGTCTTCTGGTCATTATCTTGTGGTCAAACGGGTAAAGTCTGATTTTTTTAGTCATATTCTGGGTTTCTTGAAACTGGTCAGAAAATGGACGCCGAAAAAGTCAACAAAGGGTCAAAACCCTAATATTACACCTAAGACTTCATCTTCAGATCGGTTACGAGTAACTGTGAAGTTACTCGTAAGAAAGTATGGTTACGCATAAGCCTACGCGTAAGCCTTAAGCTTACGAGTAAGCTTACTCGTAAGACCCCATTTTTACGCTTAACCATACGAGTAATACTCAGTTTACGCGTAAGGCTTACGCCTAAGATATCAGGTTTACGCGTAAGAACAGGTTACGCATAAGCAAGAAGAATGTTTACGCATAAGAAAAGAAATTGGAGATGTAAAAGAAGATTCTTATGCGTAAATCTGTTATTGACCTTATACCATGACCACGACCACATAACCAAAATACCAACCCTCGACCTCCGGGTCTACCCATCATCAGTTACAAACGAGAAACTTTATGATTATTTAACGACCAGTAATTACACAAACCAATATCAACTTCACCAAATCTATGTCTAACTCTATATCCCATCTCCTTTCACACAACAAGAATAACATGAAGGATCTCAGAGTTGGTTCGTGTATCAATATTTACAATATTCCTTGTTGGTCGAACCATACTCATCACTGACCACAACTTTCGAAGCCTACAACTCATTTTTTATATCCGAATATAAGGAAAGACTTATAACAACTTTGTTAAAATCTTTCCTTGCTTCGTTACCACAAGAAAACGCAATTAAAACAAAACCTTTACCTACCTGTGATTCATGGGATTTCATAAGCAAGATTGTGGGTCAATGTCCTTTTTTGGATATGAATAAGAGATGTAACAATTGATGGTGCTGTGTTTTGTGATAGGGGACGGATTGCATTTTTTCAGTTTGGACTTTGGAGGAGTGAAATAAGGAGGAGGGGGCGGATTAATTGTGTTTGTGATTAGGTTTGTGGTAATTTTTTCTTTGACTGCAGACAAATGGATATTAGGGTTATGTTGAATATTGAGCATGTCTTTTATATTAGTGGGTTTAGGGTTTGGTTTTCGTGGGTTTTTCTTGGGCTTGCATTGGATTAGACTTGGCTGATTGGACTCTTATTGGGCTTGGGTGGCATCATAGTAAATTAGGCTGAACTCTTCAAGTTACTACAAACGTGGGCCTATATTTTCATGCCTTTGTGCTGAAAATGTTAATATTCAATGTATTTTAATACATTGTGTTAATTTCTTGGTACAATATTCGGTATAAGGTGTGGTATTTTGGTTATTGATAAATTTTCACGGGGATACATTTTTGACAAGATCGGGATAAACCATTATCAAAGTTCATCCAACCGTTAATGAAGGCTAGTTTTGAGCGTTTAACCGTAAGATGTGACTACAGAGTTAATTCTCTATTATTTATTTGAGATTGAAGTGGGATATCACGGGTGCGTGTACTTAGTATCTGAAGATATCGGGGTTGGTTGGATGCATGATTCTTCGAGATCCTTGTTCGAGCTTTAACCATTACGAATGACAAAGACTTGAGTTGTCTAGTTATACCTGATGTAAGGAGTTACGTTGTTGTGCTCACAGCGTATAACTATCACTTTTAAGGAGTTACGTTGTTGTGCTCAAGTGTCACACTAAGGTGTGGATAATTTGAGAAACTTTAAGTTTACCTTTTTTCAATGGTGTTAAGAAAAAGGGTTCTTCGTCTGACAATAGTGCAAGTTTAAGTCACAAGTTCGGGTTATTTTACTTCAGTCTCAAGTTCGTCATATTGGGTTTTCTCCATCAGTAGCCACTACAAAAAGCCGTCAGAATGATAATGGGGTCGGTAAAGAGTAAGCTTAGAAGAGTATACACGAGTAGAGAAGTCTTATCAGCAATTGATTCTCACATGATATTTATGGTACTTCACAATTGTTCGATTACTTGGACATACATGGTTTCGCTGTCTCCAATTCATCATCAACATATGTGGTGTATGATTCTGATTCATTGAAAACATCGGGGGGAAGAGAGTATAGGTGGTGTCTGCTTCCTTTGATGTTTTTGGATTTTTTTCGAAAAACCTCTCCTTTCATGAATTTCTTCAATCAGGGGGAAGAAATGAGACGATCAGTGGTTAAAACTTCTCAAGTTGGTGTTATCGTCTCACTTCCACAGAGTTATCGTGTGTGAAGTTACCTAAATATGATGTTGTGATGCCTCACACACGGTCATTTTATCGAGTAATTGCAGATTCATAGGTAACTATTATTCTGATAGACCGCAACATTCAGGGGGAAGTCGTTTCATTTCGTCTTTCGTGGTTTGTTTGGTGTGAAGCATCTACATACGTGAGAAGATCTTGTTGATTTCTTGCATGTTACCCCCGAACGGATTTTCCGTAAACAAGTCAGATTTACCTTGTGTGGTTTACTGCTCATCTACAAATTCCGCTGCGTACTAAAATTTTCAAAAGTTAGAGGAAATGTTCATTGCATCAAAGTTTTGAATCTGCTTAAGACAGTTGTCAGTTTTGGGGGAAGCTGATTCATAAACTTCGCCAAAAAGGAGTGTACGGAGAAGCTGCTAAAGACATGCGGCATGAATTGGGGGGAAGTTAATCCAATTTATGCATATTACATCATTTGCCTACAAGTGAAGAAAACGGTTCTCAAGTCAAGGTACAAGAAGAAGACAAAGGGGGTAAACTTTCATCATCCTCTACACTTGAAGAGCTTATGAAGACCTTTCTTTATTTGTTTTTAAATACTTGTAGGAAATGGTGTAAGTAATCCCTTATGTCGTCCCTGTAGGACCTTACTTTTATCAACCTTATCACAAACCCACTTAACGAACACAAGTATCACCACGTGAAACCACGCTACGCGTAGAACACGTTCAACACAAACACAAACTATGCGTGAAGATGAAAGAAATAAAGATGAGAAAGATTAAGATGTTGGTGACTTGATGTTTATAAAACCGTGTATGTTGTGAGAGAAAGATGAAAACAATAAGTTGTATATTCCAAAGAAAACACACACACACACACACTTAAGTACACCCCTCAAATGACCATTTGAGGGGTATTTATAGTTACAAGTAACATGATGCCCTAAAAGGCTTTCTATGGGCTTGGACATGGGTTGGATTGGATATAAGGCAAGCTTAACTGAACTAATACCCATTTAGCTTAGTCCAATCCACGAGCCCGTTGACTATTCTAGCACGATATCTAACACACGTTACAAAGTTCCTAAACGTGAATGACCATCACTTCTAATAAAAACTATTGAGGCTAACAATCTCCCCCTAAGGGGTGGTCATTCAAAAGATGCTCCACTTGATTAGGTCATTACTTTCCTTGAGCTTGAACTTTGCATGTAGATATAGAATAGTTTTGATTCTTTGTTCCTTCATGCTTTGTGATCAGTTAATGTGGTTGTCTGCCGTTGTCAACTTCGTTGGTTAGGTGTCTCCACGCCTTTCTCCATCATGCTCATACTTCTATTTGTCTTTTGGTTACCAATGATGTAGTTCTCGAGTCTTTAAACTTTGTAGATTCTTTGACATTGACGAAGAATCATCTTAAACTTTTGTTGCCTTTGATTTTGATGAGAACTTTCATGTGTTGTTGGTATGAGCATGTGAAGAATCTGCACGATCAATCCGCTCCGGAGCTTCCATAAGAAGAAAACATAAAAACAGGTTAGTAATAAGCAGATTCCGGCACTTACAAGTTTGAATTTCGAGGGTGTTAATAGCATAGTGTGAAAACACGTCTCTAATTCGCACAAGGGCCGTTCCTGAAATGGAGTCCCACAAGTGAGATAACGCGATATACCGAAGTACACCTACAGTTCAGTTGAGTCGCTGAGGTACACCGAAGCATCACCTCACGACTGTAGACCGTTTGAGACACACTAAGCGTAATCCACGGGGAGTTACCGAAGTGACCTGCTGTCAGGGCTGCTTGATGTTGACCCTGGCAGGAGTTTCCATTCAATCACTGAAGATCACAGAAGTGAAACTTCTCATAAATGTTCTGGCAAATTGCTAAGATCTGCGTAGGACTCTAGAATATATCACTTGTGCCCTTAATGATGAACAGCAAGCGATGTCATGTCAAGTGTTCCTATGAGATCTTTTAATGAATCTCGTGGCTCTAGACTCAATTAGTGCATTTTGGTTTTCCTATGCGGAGACTAGGGAGAGGGTCTCTTTCTTCAATACCAACGATCTCTAAGAGAAAGTCGATAGATTATGTAGAGTTCCCAGTGAGAATGAAACAAATCCTTTTAAGAGGAATTGAGTGGCTAGAAGGTTTAGTGCAGTGCGTCACTGGGTCCATGACGTCTTTGTCTTCAATACCAGTGTCATCTAGTGACAACCAGTAGCAGATGAATTGAACCCGGTTTCTGCCCTAAGGTTGATTATGGAGCGCTATTTCTTTTCACCCTTTCTTTTGCTTTTCTTTTTAATTCTTCAACCCCTTCTTTCTCTTTTCTCACATTACTCCTTTTTCCAATCATTCCTAAGGACTTCTAATACTAACTATTTCTGATGTCCTTGGGTAGATCCCTCCGGCTCTGGCGGATCATAGGACGAATTACCTATCCTTAGTCACCTTATAACTCTATGACTGTCCTATTGTTGCCATAAAACCATTTTTCTTTGAAAATCTCTCAAAGTGTTATTGATTGAAAACATGTTTGAAACATTCCGAGAGTTTTGTATTTTCAAAAACACTCCCCCTACACATGTGCTTATAAGTTTTGACAGAAATCTGCACATAGAGGGTAGAGTTTGCACTTTTTGAATTGATCGGCTCATGATAGACAATTCCCCGCAAGACACGGTTACGTTGCCTAGATAAAGAGTTCCATTGTCAGTTTTTAGGTGACAACTAGCTCTAGTAACTAACTTGAAGTTGTAAACACTCCTTGAAAAGGATGTTAGACCCATGAAGGTGCATATCTATCACAAGTTTCTCGAGATGGTACATTTAATGACTTTGATTCCTGTCAATTCATTGGTTCCATCTGAGTCGAGCTCATTTTGAGATTCAAACACCGATCATTAAACATTTTTGATCACATTTTAATCACGTCTCCTCCCCCTCAAAAATAGCATATTCGTGATATTTTTGATATCAACGGATTAAACAACATTTTAGAATCTTTTGGGGAGACAAACGGATTTGATTTAAGCATGAATTTGGAACATTTTTGTTTTATACTCCCCCTTTAATAAAGCATAATCAATTAAAGGGTTTAGAGGGAGTTATCTTGAGCACAAAGTATTTTGAAAGATTTTGAAAATCATTTTGAACAATCTTGAAAAGCTGCTCAAGATGATGATGATTTCTCACCAGTTTTAAATGTAGTGCACTGAAGTATACACTAGTGATTTTCATTAAAAAACGCGAGTTTTGATTTGTAAATAATCAAAAGTCATCATTTTTGTCCGGGTTTCGTACTGAAGTATACGAAAGCCATTTGAGAAGAAATTTTGAGAAACGACATGTTTTAGAAAACATTAAAGAACTCTTGCTCAAGCATCTGTACATGCCCGTATCATTGTTGAATGACATTTCTAGAAACGTACAGAATATCGATTATACAAGAGACATGTCGTGAGAAGGATATTTTTGTATTTTTGATTTTCTATTGTTTTTGTATTTTTGAAAGTTTTATATTTTTATATTTTGCTTTTGTTGGATTTTCAAATTTTGTATTTTGTTTTTCAAAGATATTTACAGCGAAGCTTTTTGGAAAATCATTTTCAAGAAGATTCGAGAAGACGTTCTAACTCCTCAGGAGTTAGGCTTCGCATTCCATTTCGTCGAACTAAATCGTCAAACCTTTCTTGTGGAAGGGCTTTAGTAAATATATCGGCGAGTTGGTAATCTGTCTTCACGAAAAATAATTCAACAGTACCTTCTTCCACATGTTCTTTTATGAAGTGATAGCGGACTCTGATATGCTTAGTCTTTGAGTGGTGAACAGGATTGCATGATATGGCTATGGCACTTTTCGAGTCACAATACATAGGTATTTTATCGAAAGTAAAGCCATAATCTTTCATGATCTTCAACAGAATATGTTTGTAAAATAATGGACATAATATCAGTAGTCAGAACATCTTCGAAGAGAGAGTCATTTAAAGTTTCCAAAACTTTGATTATTTCAACACAGTCATTAGCTTGCTTTACCAGGGATTTATGGTCCTTGACAAAGTCAGCTGTTTCTTTCAAAAATGCTTGTTCAAAATGAATTACCCTTGCACTGATGGCATTCAGCTGAGGGGCAATTTGAGTTTCAAAATACTTTTTATTTTCATTATCAAAACTATTAAACCAGATGTTTGTTGTAATATTGGTTTTAGTTTTAACAATGTCTTGAAGATCCACAATTCTAGTTTTCACATTTTCTAAAATACTTCTCGCATCAAAGGATTGTTTGAAGACATTTGTTCAATGTTCGAAAGAGAATTTGAGACAACAACTGGTTTTGAAACAGATTTTGAAACAGGTGTTGACTCTTTGTTTGAAACACTTGGTGTGATGGAAAACTTTGACTTTTCTTTTTGATTAACAAAAGTAATTCTGTTAATTTTGTTCCATTTGTTATAATCAATTGGTTTGATTTCCGGATTTTTTTGTTTCATTTTTGATCTACTCTCCTCAGATAGTTCTAACGTTTCAAGAGAATCACGAACAATAATGGGTTCATGTAAAGCATTTCCATCGTTTAGCACATTCTGAGATTTCTGAGCTTTCTTGAGGAACGAAGAAGGGTCATTACCAAGTGCCATTCTATTATTAGTATGAAAACGCGGATTTACTTGATTAGAAAGCATCTTGATTGTTTGAGCAGAATGACCCGTTTTAAGAAGCAAATTTTCCAAAGTTTGGATTTTTTCATTTTTATCTAGAATTTCATCAAGAAGAGAATCTTCTCGTTTTGAAAAATCAGTCATCAACTGCTTCTTCTCTTTTTCAAGATTAGAAAACTTTTCTTTTTGTTTAGAAAGTTGGTTATTTAAATCAGAAATTTCCTTGTTTAAAGATTTAATTTTTAAGTTCAAATTCACATCAAGTGTGTTATACTTGATTTGCAAAAGTTGTTCTTTAGAAACCAAATTTCGATAACCAATTTCTAATTCTGATTCTTTGTTTTTATGAAATTCAAAGGCTTTTACGTTCTCCTTGTAACTCTCAAGCTCAGCAGTCAATTTAGCATTCGCGGCCTTAACTTCGCGATTGACCGTTCTAACTTTCTCAATTTCAACGCCACAGTTATTGATTAATGATTCAAAATAAGCACGTGTTTCCTCATCAGTCTCAGTATTTTGTGCCATACAGTCTCCACTAGGATCCACATCTGGAGTCTCAGAGTTAGTATTGCTACAACTCGGATTGTCCAGGTATGTATCATAAGTAGGTGCTGATGTCATAGAATGCTGTTCGTGATGAGTAAACACATCAAATATGACATTGTTATAGCATGGATCAATGATTGGTACCTCAGATACTGCGTTGGCGTCATAGACAGGAGGTGCGTCAGAATCAGTGTGGTACTTAGTCTCCTGAAGATTTGCCATGAAGATGCAGTTTGCATTGAGTTCCTCGAGGTCTTCCAAATCATCCATAATAGCCATGAAGTCATGTTCCTCAGCACTCAATTGAAGTCCAGATTGTTCCTTTTGTACCAACATGATAGCTTTATGAAGATACGCAAGATCCTTCTTTTTCGGCTTAGTAGGACAATTCCGTGCCATGTGACCCAATCCTTGACAGTTATAACACGTAACATGATTACCCTGATTCACATTTCCATAATTCCCAACGACTGGAGCTGCAACATTCCCATTCTGATTACCCACTGCTCTATTCCCAACATTCTGACCCATCTGATTACCCTAATTCGGAACCGCCTGATTACCCATTCGAAATCCAGTAGCATATCCCTGCTGATTCCCAATAACTCCAACCATTTGACCTTGATTACCCATTATCACACCCGGCTGTGCAATTTGCCTGTTGCGAGTGTTTGATGAAATCCGTTGGTTGTTGTTAGTTGGTGTGGAATAGCGACCTCTGAATGCTTTACCCAATAAAGAGAATACTTGAGACAAAGCTTCTTCTGGTTCCATTTCAAGATCAGTGATTCCTTGTTCCTGGTAATGTTGTTGTTCTGGTGGATAGGTTTGTTGTTGAGGGATGTATTGCTGCAAGTTGTTGTTAGTGGAAGATGATGAAGCTTGTTGTTGTGTATTCACTGGAGTTTGAGTCTTTGCAATGAGTGCCAATGGATCATGATGCTTTGCTAATCTTTCTTGCCTGACTTCATTCACTTCATTTTGGTTTTGTTTCAGAAAATCGTTGAGTTGATCAAAGTTCACTTGATGTAAGTCTTTTGTTTGGTTGACAATAGTGACATATCGTCCCCATTCTTCTGGTAGATTGTTCAAGAACTTGATGTTGCTCACGATAGTTCTGGGTGTCAACTTGTTTCTGATCAGCTCATTCATTAAAGTGCAGAACCTTCCATAGTAGGATTCAATGGATTCTCCTGGAGTAGATGTAAACTTCTCCCAAGCAGTTAGCAGCTTGTTCTCTGTATCTTGTTGACCAATTTCAATTCCATGACAAAGCCGTCTAACACGTTCCCACATATCGAAAGCAGTTTCACAACTGTCTACAGCAGCAAAGATGTCTCTTGGTAAACCCAGTTGGACAATATGAATTGCCATGTCATCTGCTTCGACTTGCTTCTGATCCTCTTCAGAGTATTCCGATTCTTTTTGAAGACGAAAAAATGGCGGGGCGGGAGGTGTTGCATCAGCATTTCCAGGGTCTTGGACTTGTCGAGGTATGAAGGGTCCATCCTGAATGGATTTGATCATCAATTTCCCATTAGGTTTTGTCTTGATGTAACGAAGCATACGACTTGTCCATTGAAGATAACCACCTTTTTCCAACATAGGAGGACGGTTTTCGGCACCGGCTGCATGAATGTCTTGTTGAGTTGCCATTGATGAAGGTATGATATGGTAAAGTTGATGTAGGATCGATTCAACAATAAAGGAGTTGTGTTGGATGAAGATTAAGCTCGGTTGTTGTAGTGAAAATTTGGTCTAAAAACTTAAAAACCTCAATAACTTCTTTTTGGAGCGTTTTTAGGACTTAAAAGTTGACCCAAATAAGTTTATTCGACGGTCTATTCTCCTCGTTCTTACGGTCGTTTTGATGGGTAGATCGCTAAAAACGGAGTTACGGTTCAAAAGTTATAGCCGTTTGAAGTTTTGCTCAATATCTTACTTGTAAACCAGTTCTTATGCGTAGAAATGAATGCTTATGCGTAGGATTGCTTATGCGTAGGAGTCCTTATGCGTAAAGAGCTTAGGCGTAGGATTCTTATGCGTAAACCTAAGGTTAAACGTAAGTCTTATGCGTAAACTTTAAGCGTAGAAGTAAAGTACCTTACGCGTAAGAGTTAACTTATGCGTAGAGTGCTTACTCGTAAGCTTCTGCTTATGCGTAAGAGTTGGTTTAAAACCAAAAATCCTTTACACTGTCACAGCGTAAAAGATATCCGAAAGTCGAAGTGTTCCACACACTTATCCAAGTGGGGGAAGCACTGAGTCACCGTTTTTGCATGAAGATTCTTCACCAAAAAGTTATGCGTAGAAACTTATGCGTAGAAATAGGGTTTTGACTTTTCTTACGCGTAAAACTAGGGTTTTGACTTACGTGTAAAAAATTTCCAATGATTCAACCAATTTCTGATGCACAAACAGCCTTAAAAACACTCAAATAACAAGATTGTTTTGACCAAAAACACCCAAAATGCTTTTTGTGCTTACGCGTAGAAATGAACAACGAACCAAAAACTAGTTAAAAACGATGTAAAACACATAAAGCTTCGAACTTTTTTCCAAAACTAGAATCTTTAACACTATATAAACCTTAGACCATAAGAATCTTGAAGATTTAAGTGCAAAAATTAAAGTTTTATGCGTGAATCTTTGAGAACGAACACTACGCGTACACTACAACAAAAAAACTTCAACCAAAACACTCCTAAACCATTGTTAGGCGATTGATACCAATTGTAGGACCTTACTTTTATCAACCTTATCACAAACCCACTTAACGAACACAAGTATCACCATGTGAAACCACGCTACGCGTAGAACACGTTCAACACAAACACAAACTATGCGTGAAGATGAAATAAATAAAGATGAGAAAGATTAAGATGTTGGTGACTTGATGTTTATAAAACCGTGTATGTTGTGAGAGAAAGATGAAAACAATAAGTTGTATATTCCAAAGAAAACACACACACACACACACTCAAGCACACCCCTCAAATGACCATTTGAGGGGTATTTATAGTTACAAGTAACATGATGCCCTAAAAGGCTTTCTATGGGCTTCGTGGGCTTGGACATGGGTTGGATTGGATATAAGGCAAGCTTAACTGAACTAATACCCATTTAGCTTAGTCCAATCCACGAGCCCGTTGACTATTCTAGCACGATATCTAACACACGTTACAAAGTTCCTAAACGTGAATGACCATCACTTCTAATAAAAACTATTAAGGCTAACAGTCCCATTGGGGAAGATTGTTGGAATCGCTCCTAACTCGTAAATGGAACGACATTGACGGGATTACATTTTCTATCCTTGTTAGCTAAAACACATGGGCTTGTTATGTCATATAGCCATAGTTGTAAGTGTTTAGCTATAAATACCCCTCCATACTTCCATGGAGGGGTAAGATTTCTTAGTGTAATTTTCCCTTTCATTAATAAAACACCCATAGTTCTCTCCCTTCTCTCTTGTTTCTCTCTCTAACTTGAAGATGGTGTTCTTCCATCTTCCAAGACCTCCCGAATCACCAAATCAACCATACATACGGTCCTAACAGATTCATCAAGTGCTTGTAAAGATGTAATAATAGTATTAAAATTAGCAAAAGAATGATCTATAGTTTCCTCATCCGATATTGAAAATTGTTCATATTGTTGAACAAATAAATCAATTTTATTATTTTTAACTTGTTGATTACCTTGATGAGTTACAACTAAAGAATTTCAAATTTCTTTAGAGGTTTTAAGCATAGAAATTCTTTCGAATTACTTTTTGGGTAAAGCATTATATAAAACCATTTTAGCTTCACTATTTTTGGAAAGCTTTTTCTTCATGTCATCGTTTAGTTTATAATGAGGTATGTTAACTAAATTTCCTTTATCATCTTTTGATGTAGCCTCAAAATCGCCTTTAACAATAATGTACCAAAGATCAATATCTTTAGACTTCACATACGTTTCGAATCTATTTTTCCAATATATAAAACCATTAGTTTCAAGTAGTGGTGGTCGTTGCATAGATTGCCCTTCCTTGTAGTTTTCAGAACCCATGGTGATCGAAAAGTTTTTAAAATACGGTTTACTTTAAAACTTTTATAAACTTAGCTCTTGATGCCAATTGTGGAAAACTAGAAGGGGGGGTTGAATAGTTTTGCCGATTTTAATTTAGTTTCAAAAACTTTAGATTCAATATTATGTGAAATCGTATGGATGAAGAGAAAGTATAGATCTAATGGTAACGCAAGTAAATAAAGTAAAGTAAAGGATATAAATAAAACAACCGATTTATAGTGGTTCGGCTACAAGGACACCTTCCTTGCCCTACTCCACTCCCCGAGTCACCTACTCGAGAGTTCAAGCACTATGTCAACAAACTCCTTCAACTTGGCGGAGAAGCCTTCACAACGTTGCTTACACCTTTTTCCGGTACAAAGCTAAATACCGAGTACGTAACACAGTGGACCAAACCAACACGACTATTACACAACAACTATGTGAAATATCAAATATAAGATCTTTGCTATAGAAATCTTGTGGAGAAACAAATCAATCAAGGACCTCTTGCTTGGATGACTTGTAGAATGCTCATGATCTCGCCTTAGAGAAGGACCTATATGAGAATCACTAAAGAAAGAAAGAAGAACAACTCTCTAGATCAAGTGATATTTTGTTAGAAGAGAATGAGAGTATATGAGAGAATTAGTAAGAAGAGGGGTGAGTTAGAATGAAGAAATGGCTCTCTATTTATAGTAAAAACTTGCCAGTGTTCCTCGGATCCCACGGATCCCTCCCTTAAGGGATCCGTCTAGTGTAAACCAAGGGATCCGTGGGATGCTCCTCTTTGCCCATGGGTTTTTTGGTTATGGGTCATGGGTCATGGGTTGGTCCATGGGTATTTCATTAGATACAATATATCTAATAGATGCAATGCATCTAGTCAAATGAGTATGGGTCAATACCATGGGTTATGGATATGATCCATGGGTTGTGATTTTTACCCATCCTAATAAACTATTACAACAAAAGATTTATTACAACAATTTGTATTAAGTGACTATATGTAAATGCTTTACAAAAATAACATGTATCCTGTTGATACAAAACTTGGGCTTTCCTTATTTGGACTCCGGTTCTCGTATCAATTAGACCTTGATGCTTGAGACCTGCGCACTAAGTAAACAGAAAAACACCGTTAGGCTTATCGTGGGATTGTCTCCCACGATTATCCTCTGGCGTGAGAGTAAGTAATCGGTTTTTAGGGTTTAGTAGAGAGTTAGGTTTTAAGATCGTACCTTTAATGAGGGCCGAGATGCCCTTTATATACACACGAAATCCTTGTTGGTTTCGTGTTCCCCAACCTTTGGCGTATCCCGCCTAAGTCGGTCAATTAATGCATATCTCCTAAATAAGAGATATCCAATATCTAAAACCATAAATAACTTCGGGTTTGGGCCTTCGTGAGCCCAAACCGTTACCTGGTTAGCCCGTTCGCACTGGGCTTGATTGCTAGTAGCGTTCATTGATCGGGTTGATGATCCGAATGCGGACTATACGTCATCATGTCCCCCCAGTCTAGTATGCGCAGGGTGAAACCCGCGGGTGCTAGACGAATAACTATAGCCCATATATTCTTCAAGGCGGTACGGAGAAGCTTCAAAGGTTTCCCGCCTAAAACTATATGGTGAAGCCAGTCAACTTATGTCAAATACATCCCTCGGGAAGTGTGGGAAAGTGAATGGAAAGCGTCCCACATCAGCAACTCCTAGCCACACGTTTGGAGAAAGTGGGGTCCACGTGTCAAGCATCGCATGGAGGTGGAACCCTTTATAAACTTCCGCCTCCCTTTTACTGTGTTTATCACAGTAAAAAAAAATCATTTCCACCATTGTTGAAAAACTCGAAATATCAACCAAGAAACCCACAAACTTGTAAAGGTAACAGGGCGTGCGCCTTCAAAATCTCATAATGGTTCTTGGGTTAGCTGACTTCGCATCTGATATAACCGAGGATGAACTTCGTGAGTTCACTTCGGAATATTATATCCCGCTTGCACTGTATCCGGTAGTTCCGGCTGCGCATGCGTCAATAGCAGATTTCCCCGAAGGGAAAGTAGGGGTATACACGCGTTTTTTTGAATTTGCGAATCAACGTGTGCCCATCTACTTATTCTTGTGTGACGTATTAAATTACTATCACCTGCACATATCCTAACTGCACTGTATAGGTGCAGCAAAAATAACAAACTTCGAGGTTAATTGCCGTTTGTTGGCGATTAACCCCACTATCTATTTATTCCGCGCGTTTTACCATACGACGTGGTCAAATGGGTGGGTTTCGTTTGCTAAGCGCGCAGGGCGGCTGCAATGTTATACTGAGAAACTAGACGCGCTTAGGAACTGGAGAGAGAAATTCTTCTGGGTTGATGAGGCGTTGTTCCCCTGGCGTTTCGTCTTCTATACCCAAAGTTCGCTACCGAAGGATGAGCGCCCCCTCCCTGGAACATACAGCGCAGATGATGCGGAAACGATAAACACCAATCGTATTCCCATCAGTTCCTATCCCGAGGAATTTTTGGTGCACATGGGCATCAGTTGCAACTATTTCGATAGTCCTGACGAGGTGCCAACCTTCTTAGACGCGGATGACCAGGGTGGGTACTCGTTCTTCCTACTCCTTTGATTTATTAATGTGAGCCTTTCTTTTCACCTTTGTACTTTATATAACTCTTGTTTTTGTTTGTTTCTTGCTGCACATAGATGGATTTGTTCAGCGTTGTGCATTTGGCGAAACCCCGCCAGGTCACCGTCGGGGTGCGCCCTTTGAGAGAGGGAGAGGTCCCTATTTTGGAAGCTACTGCGGGGTGCACCATGGAGATGGAGCTGGAGGAACCTGGGGATGGTTCCACCATTGTGCTGAGGCAACCCCTCTGCGCAGCGTGCCCAGCCCCAGGGTACGCTCTCCTATAGTGGAGCTGGCACGCGCAGACGTAGTGGAGAACGTGGAGTTCCACCATGTGGAGCCAGAGGAAGCAGACCAAGGGGTCAAGCGCAAGAGGGCGCCTGGTGATGATGGCGCTGGCTCATCTAGGAGGAAACACCATGTCATTCATGATGTGGAATCATCATTAGATGATGCGTCGCCCCTCCGCGTAACTGAGACTACTCCTCCCAAGTAAGTACTGTCGCCGAAGCACTTAGTACATCTTTGTTTGTTTTATGAAATAATCACAAATTTTCTTTGTTTGCGTGCAGTGTTGAAACCGTTAGGAGTACTGCTGGGCATTCTGGGGAGTCGTCACCCAAGGCGAGTCCCATTCGCACTGACCCTCCTGTGTCAGAGAACCAAGGCACCGATCCATTGGCATCCGGGGATGTGCCGATGGACCGTCTTGTTGAGGAGCTTGGTTTGGCTGCTGCGCACCAGGCTACATTGGTTGCGCAGCTAAAGTCAATGTATGCTGGGGAGAGCGCTCAGAAGGATAAGCAGATTGCGCTCCTGGAGGCGCATTTGGCCTGTGCTCAGGCTGAAGCAGAGGCGATGAGCTCTTATTCCCAAAAACTCGCTGGAGAAAAGATGTCATTGCTGATCCAAGTGAGCCAGGAACGTGCCGCATTGGAGGATTACAAGGCTTCATGTATCTTGGCTCTTAAGTGTTTGGAGGAGGGGAAGAATGAGCACTTCTCTCGGTTGGGAGAGTATGTTGAAGAGCTGTATTCTCAGCTTGTTTCCACAATTTCTGAGCGCAGGTGGCTCATCAGCCATGGTTTGCGCCTTGCTGCCCTCAACACTTTGGAGTCTCGAGAGGTAACAGACACCTTCAGGAGTGTTGTTCAGTGCGCGTTGGCGCGTGGCAATGCAGAGGCTATAGAAGAGCTTCATGAGGGTGGCCTTTTGAAAGTGCCTGCCGCACATGTGCCCGGGTATAACGAACATGCATATGCTGATCTGGTCGTTACGATGGGGAAGATGAAGCTGTTAGAGCTTCCTTAGATTGCGTAGTTGGAGCGCGACCAGGATTATCCCATAGGTGTGATTATGGAGGGACTAACCTTGGCCCGCCACCGTGCGGATGATGCAGAGGCGCAGCCTGACTATTTTTTGAAGCCTGATGAGTCATAGCTGCAAGTGCGTATTTTTGCTCGCCCACGTGATATCCTGAACCCCTTTGCCCTTGAGAAGGAAATTCCTTTGAAAGAATCCTTAGAAGCCCATGCCATGAGGCTTGCAAAGAAGAAGGGTGTGAATGGAAAGGCCATTTTGTGTGGTCTTGGCGCAGCACATCTCCCGAGATCCGACGGGGTACCTGTTAGTGTGGCAATAGTATCGCGCCAGGATTCCGACCTATTGAAGAAACTGAAAGAGGCTGGGGACGCTGCAAACCGTGTTGAGAGCTCACATCTTAGGTGTTGTAATAGTATATAGGCCATAGCTTCTTTGTAAATATCCTTTTGTAAGAACTCGTGGTTCATAATAAAATTTTCCTTTCATTGAAGGTGTGTTGACCCATATGTGGTTGCGATTATAACGTTTGTACGTAGTTATCTGTCTTTGCATAAAAAACATCCTCGTTGTCTAAGAATCAAATAGTTATATAAGCGCAAATAGTATATGAAGTCCATAATCATGTATGAAAGTCATGATCTAACATACTTGAAGCATAATTTCTAAGTACTTGTATCATAATCGTGTATGGTGTGATACGCAACGTAATGTAAATATCATATCAAGGAGTCAAGAGTCTTGGTTCCTAGTTTGTTAAACGCGCACAGTATGCATTGTTGCGCATCCATCGTGGGATGCACATTGAACTTATTCCAACGTCTTGAAAATAAGATGTTTAACAAGGATGCATGATCCGATGTTAATGGGTTTGCAACCCTCTTACTCAATGAGGTATTTAGTAGGTTTACTCATCCTTTTACCATCATGGGTTTATTAAGTGCATGCACGCCGTGTAGGCAAAAGATAAGATAACAACAATGTTGAGATATAAATAATATGTAAATAATAAATTGAAATGTGTCGCGGAGTTAGCTAGAAACCGCGACGTTTTATTAATACTTGCAAGTTTTTGTAAAAAGAAAAAAAAACATTTGCCTAAGTAAAACAAAATGTAAATACACGGATATTTATTGAGCACGTTTGTTAGGTCACCATATTAGTAACACAAGCATCAATATAAGAAATAGAGATGAGAAAGGATCGGATGAACAAGACACAACACTTATGCGTAGGAAATAAGAAGAGTTATGCGTATGAAGTGAAATGAATTGAACAACCAGCCCTCAAGTGAGGGTTTACAAGAGGTATTTATAGGAGGGAACTAGGGCAACACTCCAAGTTCCGATCCTTTTACTTATTGGGCTTGGCCTAGGCTTATGGGCTTTCTACATAAGCCTAGCCTTGATTACTAACATAAAAGCCATATTAAGCTAAATATTACATATGAATCACTAACACTTGAAATATAGTTTAGGAGTGATTCCAACAATCTCCCCCTAAGTGTTATTGATGAATGATAGAGTGATAAACGATGTAGGTGCTGATGTAATAGTAGCTTTGACGTCTTCTGACATTCTTCTTTCTTGTGAGAAGAAGTGCTTTGATTCGAACAATTTCCCTAGTGTAGGGATCTTGTAACTTCTGAAGTATTCTGCTTTGACGTCATTTGATTTCTTTGTTCTTTAGTTCTTTGTTCTTTGTGATGGTAGTGAATAGTATGTTGTTGTTGTCTGCATCAGGTCTGCTTCGTTGCTCTAGTGTCTCCACGTCTTTCTTCAACATGCTCACACGCTCATTTAACGTTGGATTTCAGTACTGATGTGGTTCTCTTAGTCTTTAAACTTTGTAGATTCTTTGACTTGACGAAGAATCATTCTGACTTTTGTGTTGCCTTTTGAGAAAACTTGCATTAGTGATGATGTTGGTATGAGCATGTGAAGAATCTGCACGATCAGTCCGCTCCAGAGCTTCCATAAGAGGAAAACATACACACGGTTAGTAATAAGCGGATTCTGACACTTACAAGTTTGAATTTCAAGGGTGTTAACAGCATAATGTGAAAACACATCTCTAATTCTCACAAAGGCCGTTCCTGAACTGGAGTCCCGCAAGTGAGATAACACGATGTACCGAAGTACACCTACAATTCAGATGAGTCGCTGAGGTATACCGAAGCATCACCTCACGACTGTAGACCGTTTGAGACACACTAAGCGTAATCCACTGGGAGTTACCGAAGTGACCTGCTGTCAGGGCTGTTTGATGTTGACCCTGGCAGGAGTTTCCATTATGTTAGATATAGGATTTCACAAACACATTAAACCATAACCATGTGGGGCGTTAAAGATAGTTTAGAGAGAGAAAGTTCTAGTGAGAGAAAGGAAGAGAGTTGGGAACTATGTGAAACAAAAAAAAATAGTATTGAAGCTCCAACCCTCTACCTTGGGAGGTAGAGGGTATTTATAGTGTCTTACAAATAAACGCCACCTACGGGCTGTGGATCAGGCATACAGTGGGTAAAGACCCGTCCATCCTCCACGGTGTTACTTAACAAACTACTAACTAACATATCATAACTACGACTACGAGCATTCTATTGAATGCTTATACTTGAGGTGACCGACTCTTTAACGACTGAATTTTCTAATTCCTAACAATCTCCCCCTAAGGGAGGTCACCTCAATTTACAATGAATACAAACAGATATTACATTAAATTGTTCTAGGATTCTTGATTAAGTCCTTTGCTCAGAAGCTCGTAGTCTTTGATTCATCATTATTGCATGTTTGGGAAATCAAGTGGAGCTCTTTTACTGATCCACGTGAGAATGATTGTTGAGCCTGCTTTGAGATCATCAGTCATATTAAATCTCTGACTCTTCCTTTGTGATGTTGGTATTATGTGATGTTGTGACTTTTGGACCGACATGCTCACATTCTGGATCATGATTTCTTCTAATCAGAGTAGCGGAAGCTTTCGTTGATTCATGATATTGGCAGCGGCGTAGCAGAAGCATGGAGTGAAAATATCAGAGTCATTGATGCACTAATCATGATTTCTTTGGAAATGAATGTGTTGTGTGAGCATGCGGGTATGGATTGACCGCTTCATTCTGAACAGCTGCAAACGTCGGGATGTACCTGCCTAAAACAGTTAGCAATAAAGTACACGAAAGTGTCTTTGATCACTTTCGATGAATTAAGGTACACGGCCCACGGTTCCCCGTTGATCAGTACAAGTACTGCCTGTGATTAGGTAATTCCGAAGAATTTCCTTGACAGGGTTTCGCAGCTGCTCTAGCTGTTCTCAAACCGGAACATCTCAAAGAAGACAACACGGAGTGAGTGAACCAGCGAAACGAGATTCACTGATTGATGAAAAAGAGATTTGAAAAAACAATCGTGTATTGCTCAATAGAAATTGTTTTTGCAATACAACGAAGGTTTTAATGAAAATCAATTATCAATCATAAAACACCTTTTGATTTGAAATATTCGTACACGGTCGATGTGCTAAAGAAAAGAGGTTTTGAGCATAATGACCGGTTTTTCAAAGGTATCCGACAATCCATAACCTGAACCAGGATTGATTCAAAAGATTGAATCGCCCCATTGTTTTTGTTCAGTTGTCACATGATTGATCTATTTGAATAGATCTCACATGCCACCTACCAGGAGCTTGTTAGATGTTGGCTCCAAAAGGCTTTCCATCTTCATTGTGAATATTTTTGCATATCACTCGAATGTTCTGGCAATACCACAAGGATAATGCATAGGACTCAAGATATAATCTCTCTTTCTACATTGTGTGAAACAGAGAGTCTTCATTGAAAGTGTCCTAATGAGATTTATTGATGATCTTGAGGCTCTAGACTCAATTTGTGCATATTTGGTTCCTGTGCCGGAGACTAGGGAGAGGGTCTCCTTCTTCAATATCAACAATCTCTAAGAGAAAGTCGATAGATTATGTCGGTTCCCCGTGAGAATGAAGTAAGCCCTTTTAAGAGGAACTTGAGTAGTTTGGGAAGTTTTAGTGTAGTGCGTCACTGGGTCCATGACGTCTTGTCTTCAATACCGATGTTACCATCAGTAGCATATGAATTGAACCCGGTTTCTGCCCTAAGGTTGAATTGTTGGAGGGCTATTTATTTTCACCCTTTTCTTATTCAAATCTTTTTCATTCTTCAACCCCTTCAGTGCTTACCGAAACTTCATAACTAGAACCTTGTTGGGTTTATTCTAGTACTAGCTCAGTCTCAATCCGCACTCTTCCCATATCTCATATTTCTCCTTTTATCATCATACCTAAGGACATCTACACTAACTAGTGGATTGTCCCTGGGTAGATCCCTCCGGTTCTGGCGGATCATGGGACCTCAATCTAACCTTATCATCCTTATATCACCATACATAAAGTAAAGTTGGTCGGTCTTTTTGGTATAGTTCATCTGCCATTGGAACCAATTGAAAACCATTTGAAAAATCAATCAAGATACTTGTGATACAGAATCAAAGTATTTTGTATCTTAATTGTTTTGATATTTTAGAAATTCTCCCTCTCAACATATGCATAAAAATTTGAAATTTGTTTAGCACATGGAGGCAAGAGATCTTTGAAATCGTTAGATTAAGAATGAAAGGTCCAATCTTTTGATTATCATTTTCTAAAATGATCATCATCACTTCCTAATCAATTTGAGTAGATAAAACATTTTAAGGAAGGATGAGGTTTTCACAATTTTGCTCCCCCTCAATATGTGCCTCGAAACATGAAAGAGTTTGCACGTATTAGAGGGAACCTGCACTTAGAGAGAATTCAGTCACGTTTCAATAATTTGAGGTTTAAAATAGATGCTCCCCCTCAACATGTGCATGGAAAAATTTGAAATCGTTTGTCACATGCGGGGAGGAGAGCTTGTACATCCTTATAAAACCATTTATCAAATTATCAGTTTAAATCCAATTTAAATCACAAATTCTCCCCCGATCACAATTTTCACATCATTTGAGATTTGTGATCTCTGTGGATTTAAATTGATTTTGAAAGCTTTTAAGGAGAATTGTGACTTGATTATGAAAACGTTTTAACTGATAAGGATCGAATTTTGAGACTTTAGACTCCAACGATTTACATTAAACATGCTTGAATATCTTTTGAAAACTTAATAATAACCACGGTCTAGTACCATTGTTTGAAAAACGCACTTTTTATTTAATTGAAAAATCATTCTCCCCCTCAATCAATGACATAAGTTGTTGATTGAGAGATAGATATTTTTGACCACCGATAAGTACAGATGATTTTCAAAAATTAAGTCCGAGTAATTTTTCAAAGCAATTAGTTTTCATTAGATTGTAAGAAATTGTTTTTAGAATCAGAGCATGAGATTTAAAAAAAACAAGATAAAGCATGGCTCTGTTCTTTCTTTTATAACGGGTTACTGCCTGAAATGACAATAAACCACTATTTTTCTCCGCCTCATTTTTTTTTTAAGCAAAAACTATATGCATTCGAAGAACATCTAAAAACCCGTGACATTCTTTGAGTGTCAGCACAAAGTCCGTAGATGATATCGAATAAGGAAAAACATGACATAATAACGATATTTTTGGAATTTTTCAAGATTTTCTAATTTTTATGGATTTTTGAAAATTTTATATTTTTATATTTTCTTTTTGAGGGTTTTTCAAGTTTTGTATTTTGCTTTTAGAATAAATATATACAAGAGATAGATGAATAAAGACCTTTATTCCTCGTCTTCCTCTTGAAGACGCTTGAGTGTTTCCGGTTGTAGACTCTTTAGACCAAGACGTGGAAGGATAAACTCAAAACGTTCTCTAGGAAGAGCTTTAGTGAAGATGTCTGCTAACTGGTATTCAGTCCTCACAAAATAGAGTTCCACCACACCTTTTTCCACTTGTTCCCTGATGAAATGATGTCGAATGTCGATATGCTTTGCTCTTGAGTGTTGAACGTTGTTGCATGAGAGAGCAATAGCACTTTTATTATCACAGTACAGAGGGATTTTGTTGAATTCAAAGCCATAGTCAGATAATTGGGATCTCATCCATAAGATTTGAGCACAACAAGATGACAAGGCTATGTATTCAGCCTCTGTAGAGGAAATAGAAGTACTCATTTGCTTCTTTGAAGACCAGCTCACAAGCTTATCACCCAAAAACTGAGCACCTCCAGACGTACTTCGACGTGTATCTTGACAACCTGCATGATCAGCATCTGCATAGGCCGTTAGTGACATACCGGTGTCCTTCGGGTACCATAGTCCCATATTGATGGTTCCTTGGAGATACCGAAAGACCCGTTTAACCGCTTCAAGGTGCTTTTTAGTAGGCTTAGACTGATATCTAGCACACATGCACACAACGAACAAGATGTCTGGTCTACTAGCTGTGAGGTACATCAGGGATCCAATCATACTACGATATTTCGTTTGATCTACCATGATCCCTGAGTGGTCCTCATCCAGCTTGGTTCATTCAATCATGGGAGTGTCAACAGGGTCACTAGAATCAAATCCAAATTTCTTTAAAATCTCATTTGCATATTTAGATTGATTTATAAAAATGCCTCCGGGACTTTGTGAAATTTGTAATCCCAAGAAAAATGACATTTGTCCCATCATTGACATTTGAAATTTTGAACTCATTTCATTAGAAAAACGGTCACACTCATCAGGGTCAGTCGAGGCAAAGATGATATCATCAACATAAATTTGAACGTGAATTGAATGTTTGCCTGCCTTTCTGGTGAACAAAGTAGGATCAACTGCTCCTTTGCTGAATCCAGTAGATAGAAGAAACTTTGACAGCGTATCATACCATGCTCTAGGAGCTTGCTTCAAACCATATAGGGCCTTTTTCAAGCGATAAACATGAGTAGGATGCTCTGGATTCACAAAACCCTCTGGCTGGCTGACGTAAACCACTTCTTTCAGATCTCCATTAAGAAATGCAGTTTTCACGTCCATCTGATAAACAACCATGTTCTTGCTAGCAGCGTTAGCCAAGAAGATTCTGATCGCCTTGATACGAGCAACTGGAGCAAAAGATTCCTCAAAGTCTATACCTTCTTCTTGACGATAACCTTTAGCCACTAACCTAGCCTTATTTTTCAAAACATCACCATGCTCATCAAGCTTCACTTTGAAGATCCACTTAAGAGCAATGATTATAGCACAATCAGGAGCTGGTACTAATTCCCATACATCTAATCGATCAAACTCATGAATTTCATCTTGCATGGCATTGAACCAGCTGTCTTCATTCATAGCAGTTTTAACATCTTTAGGTTCGATCTTTGAGAGTACTGAGTTAAAGAAGCACCATAAGGCATCAGTAGCAAGCTGTTTACGAGTGGATACCGGACGAGAAGGGTTTCCAATGATGTTATCCAATGGGTGATCATGTGTCCATTTTCTAAGATGTTTATGTGGTTGTGGTTGTGGAACTGAAGTAGCAGAGTCGATGTCTCCTGAAGAAGATGGTTCAGATGATGATTCAGGAGCAAATATATTTTCAAATGGAGCATCTTCAGGGGTAGCAAAGGGATTAACTTCATCCTGTGAATCAGAAGCATTTCCGTGATGTACATTTGATGATTGAAGATTTATTGATGAAACAGATTGATCAGCAGCAGGCGCTTCTTGGCTTAATGACATCGACGCTGAAGGGTTGACTTCATTGACAGAGATAGAAGCAGCCTCTGTTGAAGGAGTTGACAATTTAGTAGCACTTGGCTCACAGTCTTCATCAAACATAGGATCAAACAATTTCTTCAAATCATCTTCAGATGGAGGTACATATGGAGTTGCTGGAGAAGAGTTTGGTACAAGATATGAACCAATGGGACTGTTTAGAAGTGCGGGTCCTGAATTGGATTGTCCAGGAGCCATTTGACCGGTCAGCTCATCGAACGTAACGTGAATTGTTTCCATGATATTTCGGGTTCTCTTGTTGTAGATTCGGTAACCCTTCTTGTTTGGTGCATAACCAACAAAAACTCCAATATCTGCCTTTGCTCTTAATTTACCTAAATCTTGACTGTCATTTTTTGGATAGCACAAAGCTCCAAACACACGAAGGTAGGAGAGATCGGGTTTTCGTTTATGAACAAGTTCATATGGAGTTTTTCCATGAGAGGTATGTATAAGGGAACGATTTTGGGTGTAGCATGCAGTGGCAATGGCTTCAGCCCATAGAAACATTGGAACCTTCGAATAAATAAGCATTGTTCTTGCGGCTTCTACAAGAGTTCGATTTCATCTTTCAACTACACCGTTCTGTTGAGGAGTTCGTGGAACACTTCTTTGATGACTGATTCCAACACTTTTATAAAACTGAATTAAGTCTTTGTTGACAAACTCTGTGCCATTGTCTGTTCGAACAATTCTGACTGTATTGTTGAGTCGAACCTGAAGGTGTTTGATTAGTTTGATGATGACATCTGGAGTTTCATCCTTTGTCCTCAAAAACTTTACCCAAGTAAATCGAGAGTAGTCATCAACAACTACTAGAATGTATTTCTTCCCATTTATCGTTTGCACTCTCATTGGTCCGCACAGATCCATATGAAGGGTATGAAGAACTTCCATTACAGAATTTGTGGGTTTTGGTTTATGGGCATATTTCGTGCTTTTACCCAATTGGCAAGCTGAACAAAGATGATATTTTTCATATTTTAATCTGGGTAAGCCTCTGACAAGATCCTTTCTGGAAAGGTTGTTTGTGGTGCCGAAGTTCAAGTGATTGAGACGACGATGCCATAACCAAGGCTTTGTTTTAGAAGCCTTTGATAGCAAGCAGATTGGAGAAGACTTCATCATATCTTCGATAGAGATGGTGTATAGATTTGAACCACGTGTTCCTCTTAAAAGTTCCTTACCATCAAGTTCTCTAACGAAACACGAATGTTTTCTAAAGGCTACTTCTAGATCAGAGTCACAGAATTGACCAACAGAGAACAGGTTATGATCAAGACCTTCCACATAATACACTCTGGAGATAACACTTTCACCAACAACATAATCTCCATAGCCCATAATTGCACCGAAATGATCGTTTTCGAACCTAACAGTCCCGATGAATTTGCTCACGAAGTTCATGAGCCGCGACTGGTTTCCAGTCATATGCTTGGAACATCCTGAGTCCAGGTACCATAGAACGATTTGAACGATCTGCAGTTGAACACAGACAAGAATGGATAACTGGATAATTGGGATCCCCATGAAAGAATGGGTTCCATTTGGTTAGTAACAGTGATTGGAACACCCACATCAGAAATAGAAACATTCATATCGGAAATAGAAGCAATGGAATCATTATGAATAGATGCAGTACTAGTGTCCGTATTTGCCCTATTCAAAGTATGTTCACTTCTTAAGGGAATATTTCTACCAGTAGGCATCCATTTTTTAGAGGGCATTGTCTGATTAACCTTTTGGCCAACAGGTATCCATTGATAACCTATCTTACTAAACGTTTTGGAGATGTGCAGTTTCTAGCAATAAGTCCTTCACCACCACAGTTGTAGCATTTGATTAGATTTGCTTGACCCTGGTTTCCATTCCTTCCCCTATTCTGATTTGCAGCATAACCTCTACCAGCTCCACCTCTTGCTTGTTCGTACTGCCTTTCTTGAACTGGTTGCACCATAACCTTCCCATCTCTGACAGTGGCTTGATTGTGTGGATTGGATGCAGTTCTGAGATTGTTGTTGGTGTGTGGAAGAGAGTTCATGTTTTGACTAATCAGAAGAGCCAGTTGATTAATGAAGTTTCCCACGTGTGCATCAGCATCAGCATGTTTGAACATAGGATTAGGAATGAGTTTGTGATTACCATTACCCATAGGTATGACTTGTGAGGCTTTGGTTGTGATTTCGATGTTTGAGTAGAAAGCAGTTGAATCATTCGATGAGCTTGTTTCTCCCTGATTGGTTTTGAATTGTTCAAGAATCCTCTTTTCAAACATGGCATGTCTCTCATTCTGGAGAAGGAAGGCATACAGTTGCTCATAGTTTGTATTCTTCAATCCTTTAGTGAGCTTCACCGATGTGACAAACTTGTGCCATTCAGGATTCATGTTGTTCACAAACTTTGAGTTCAGCTGAATGTTTGGCATGGTCATTTTGATGTTCCTCATATCGTTCACAAGCTTATGGAATCTCACATAGTACTCATAAACACTCTCATCTGGTCTCATCTTGAAGTGCTCAAAGTCATCATATAGTTGTGATTCTCTGTCTTCAACGGTTAATTCAGAACCTGAGAGAAGCATCTTGACATTATCCCACACTGCCTTGGCTTCGGTGTTGTGATTAATCAGCTTGTAGATATCCTTTGGAAGACCTTGAAGTATGATGTTAGAAGCCCTGATATCAGCATCGAATCTCTTTTTCTCCTTATCATCGAGCTCATCATATATCTTTGGTCTGTCTATTCCATATATCATTGTTCCATCTGCATCTGTATCAATTAAGTCTCTAGTAGTTTCAACCCGATAAGGTCCTTCACCGATTGACTTGAGAATGTTGACCCCATTTTCCTTTCCAAGATAGTACAGTCTGATTCTTTGAGCCCATGAATCATAATCAGTTCTGTCAAGCATAGGTGGACGAGTATCTGACCCTGCTGCTTGAACGTCCTCAGCTACGGAAGAAACAATAGTAGGAGCGATGTTTGCCATGATTACAAGTTCTACGGGATTTTACAATTCTTTGATTAAACCGGGAAATTGATTCTTTCACGGGATTTTACTAAACCAAAAGAACAACCGTAAGAATGTATCACGAAGAAGTAACAAGCCTAAAACTAGACAAGTAGTAAAACACACAACTCGCTTAGTTATCAACTCGTTAAACACCCAACTCGCTCAAGGAGACAACTCGCTTAAGGAATCAACTCGCTAAATAGCCAAGTCTCATTAGCATCAACTCGCAACACTGTCAACACGCTTAATGAATCAAGTCGCTAAATAGCCAACTCGCTTTAGTATCAACTCGCAACACAATCAACTCGCTTGAACACCAAGTCGCTTAAATTAACTCGCTAGCTTTACAACTCGCTTAATAGCTAAGTCGCTTTAGATCTCAAGTCGCTTAAAGAAACAACTCGCTTAGAACCCAAGTCGCATAAAAATCAACTCGCTAAACAGATAAGTCGCATGTACCAACTCGCATCCAATAACAAAGCAACTCGCTTTGAAGAAAAAGTTATCCGAGACTCAACTCGCTACGTACAAACTTCTAAAATAACCACTTTATCAATAAAAAACAACCAAACCACAATGATTTAAGCCTTCCAATACAAAACATAAACACATATGATGATGCTAAACACAAAAGTACAAGCAAAATTCAAACTTTAACACTAGAATTTGTCCAAATGAATCAAACTCTCTCAAACCTTTAATACCCCAAAAACCTTATGAAATCCACCAAAAGAAGAAGCATGAAAGATGAGTGATCAAACCATGGCTCTGATACCAATTGTTAGATATAGGATTTCACAAACACATTAAACCATAACCATGTGGGGCGTTAAAGATAGTTTAGAGAGAGAAAGTTCTAGTGAGAGAAAGGAAAAGAGTTGGGAACTATGTGAAACAAAGAAAAATAGTATTGAAGCTCCAACCCTCTACCTTGGGAGGTAGAGGGTATTTATAGTGTCTTACAAATAAACGCCACCTACGGGCTGTGGATCAGGCATACAGTGGGTAAAGACCCGTCCGTCCTCCACGGTGTTACTTAACAAACTACTAACTAACATATCATAACTACGACTACGAGCATTCTATTGAATGCTTATACTTGAGGTGAACGACTCTTTAACGACTGAATTTTCTAATTCCTAACACATTCAATCACTGAGGATCACATATGTGAACCTCTCATAAATGTTCTCGACAGATTGCTAAGATATGTGAAGGACACGATAATATATCACTTGCGTTCTTATTGTTGAACGACAAGCGATGAATTGTCAAGTGTACCTAAGAGATCTTTTGATGAATCTCGTGGCTCTAGACTCAATAGTGCACTTTGATTTTCCTGAGTGGAGACTAGGGAGAGGGTCTCCTTCTTCAATACCAGAAATCTCTAAGAGAAAGCCGATAGTTTACGTAGGGTTCCCTGTGAGAATGAAACAAGCTTCTGTTGGGAGAAACTTGAGTGGCTAAGAAGGTTTAGTGCATGCGTCACTGGGTCCATGACGACTTTTAATCTTCAATACCGGTGTCACTAAGTGACAACCAGTAGCATATGAATTGAACCCGGTGTCTACCCTAAGTTGAATAATCTGGAGGGCTATTTCATTTCACCCTTTTCTTTGCTTTTCTTTTTAATTCTTCAACTCCTTCTTTCTCCGATTCTCATTTTCTCCTTTTTATAATCATACCTAAGGACTTCTAAGTACTAACTATTTGTGATGTCCTTGGGTAGATCCCTCCGGCTCTGGCGGATCATAGAACGGTTATTCCTAACCTTAGTCACCTTATAACACCATGACTAACCTATGTTGCCATAACACCATTTTCATGAAATTCTCTCAAAGTGGTTATGATTGAAAAACATTTTGTACCACTGTAAGAGTTTGATCATTTGCAGAAATACTCCCCCTCCACACGTGCTTAAGTGTTTTGACAGAAATTTGCACGGTGAGAGAAGAGCGCGCACTTTTGAATTGATCGACTCAAGATAGACAATCCCCCACGAGACACGGTTACGTTGCATAGTTAAAGAGTTACATTGTCAGCTTTTAGGTGACAACTAGCTCTAATAACTACCTTGAAGGTGTGGACAAACCTCGAATGGTTGTCAAACTCGTCAAAGTTCATGTCTATCAAGAGCTTCTCGAATAGGTACAATTTACTTGGATAAGTCTTTGGAAGACAAATCTTTTCAATGTATGACTGTTCAGATCCCGTCAATTCATGGGTTAAGTCTTTTCACAAGACGATTCAATAGCAAATCAACATATTTCTTATCACAATAATTTTCTCCCCCTCAAAAATGGCATATAAATGTTATTTTTGATAACGTTTTGATATTAAATATGACCATTTCGAGTTTTGTGGGAAGATTATCATGAAGAACAATTTTGTGAACAAAGTTTTTAGCAAATACTCCCCCTCAACAAGTAATACTAACTTTTGAGGTTTTAAAAACGTAAGGGGAAGTACTTGTTCTTTTGAGCAAAACCTTTTAAAAGTGAAAGGTTTGATAAGTTTTACTCAAAAGTAAGAAGCTTTCGCTCCTTTTATAGGATTGTGGCACTGAAGCGTACCACAGGGTCCTTTCATTACAAGAACGGGTTGTACACTATTATGTGCGCACAAGCCATTGTCATTAAATAATCACACATCCAAATAGAAAAATGAAAATGTTTAACGAGTACCAGGTAGTCCAGCAATATTTCCAGGAATGAGAACAGGGCGTTGATAGCCTGTGAGATTAATCCTGGGACGACCACCTACAAAGCTCTCCAGAGTTCTGAATTGGTCCCTTCTGTACAACCTTTCATCGATCCGAGTGATGATCCTCTTAACATCCCGTTTTTCCTGAGAATTCCATCGCTTCTTCGACTCGATGCCTTTATGTATTTCCTTTAACTGATAAGCTAACCCATCCCTGACCTTCTTCAGTGTGTGATCCCCAAACTTATGAAGATCTCTACACGCCTTTAAGCAATTACGTTGTAGTTCACTATGGTAAACTACTCCGAATGGTTTGCTGACGAGAGTGTATTGTGGAAGATGGTTGATGTCAGGAAGTTCTAGCTGAGGTCTGGTGAGGTTGACACGAGTCTGATATGATTCAACAGCAAGTTGTAAATATTCTACACGTTCCTGGATCACTATGCTTCTGATGAAGATGAGCAAGGACTTGATGTATTCACGTTGAATTTCAGTCGAGAATTGTCTCATTCTTCCCAGTACCTTGGCAAGATACAGATCTTCAACGTCGTTGAGAGACAAGTTCTGAAAGTCTGCTTCACAGAATTCATAGTCTCTTTCGTCTTGTCTTTTGACCACGATGTTCTTGAGGAAAGTGTAGTCCCATTTAGACGAGAGAGCTATATGCTTAACAGCAACGATCCCTTTATCACTGTAAACTTCATGTGTAGACCTTCGAACCTGGCAGCTTTTGTAGTAGATTCTTCAGCGTTCCGGCCAATGGTGAATCCCATACATTGCATCGATATCACACTGTTCCACGCTGTTGGAAAACATGTGGGTAGCATTTTCCTCGATGGCTATACAGTTGGAGTATATGGCTGCCGGGAATGGAAGTGTAAGTGATGTAGCGTATTTCTTTGAACCATCGCTACAGTGTAGAAGAAATTCCAAATCATTGTTGAAGAAGTAGCGGAATGGAATCTTAGGTTGATCTGGTTGGCCAATCGTTGGTAGAGGTTTAGATCAATCGGTGTAGTATGGAGCCTTGTCTCTTCTGGTGAAGTCGATGTTTGCTTCAGGGTTGAGCCAATCAATGTTGTTAGACATGGCTCGTGCTATGTTTTCAAGGTGATATTCAACTTCAATAGCACTTTCCGAGCTGTCTTTGAGTAGTTGAAAGGCTTCATTCTTGATTCGTTTCAACTCTGATTTCGTCATCTTCTTCACTTGGAACTTTTCTTGTAGTAACTTAGCATGCTTCAACGTACGACCTTCTACTATATCTTGATCATCAGTTAGAGTGGGAGTAGCATCAACAAGTGTGGAGAACCAATCATACTCGGTGTCGTCTTCGTCTAGCCATGAGACGACATCAGCCTTGGGCGTCTTCTTCTTTTTCTTTGGCCTTGATGAGGATGATGGTTTCTTTGTTGAAGCGGGAGAGGTGGGTTGTTTTTGGGGCTCAGGAACTTCCTCATTGTCACCACCAGTATACTCGAAGTGATCACCAGTTTTCTCTGTCTGAGGTGGTAACTCAGAGTCCTGAGGTTTGTCAGTAGAAGAGCGTGGAGGAGATCGTTGTTGAGATGGAGTCCTGTGGAGTGGAGGTGGCATGGAGGATGATTCTCCAGACTTCTTTGAACGTTTAGGTTCGTTATCTTTATCCTTATCCTTATCTTCATCGTCTCTTGGATGTTTAGGCCTTTGAGCTTCTTCTCTGCATGTTGATTTAAGTTGGTAATCCAGCAATGTTTCAAACAATTTACCTTCGTAAGAAGTAAATGTTTCAGATCGTTTAGACATTTGAGTTACCAGCCTGGAAACCAATTCAGCATCTGAGAACACTATAGGATCAGTAGGGTTAATTGTTACGGTCATAGGTGTTGATCTTATAGTTTGCTTGGCTATATGCATCAGATTTGGATAGAGTTGTCTGTTGAACATCTCTCTTGTCACGCCAGGAACGGTATCGAGTAGGAACTTTTGAGTATAGCCCCTAATCATTTTGTTCAGTTCCCCTTGGACATCACGTTGCATGAACTTCTGAATATACTCCCTTTCATTTGACATCTTGTCTATCTCGTCATGAAGATGTTTGATGTTGTCAGCGAGTATATCTAACTTTTTATTGGTCGCATCTTTCTTCCTGACCTGATTGACAGCTTTAACAATCCTTATATTTGCCCGAGATATCCAAGAGTCGGTTGGTTTCTTCACAGATTTGGATGTGGATCTGGTTGTTCTTTTGGATGGTGGAGGTGAAGAATGAGAAGACGAATCTGATGATGAAGAGACATGAGGAGATTCAGGGTCCTTAGGAGGTTCAGAAGTTTCCTCCTTGGAACGAATTGGACTGTTGAGAAGGAAGTCATCATAATTCACTTCGTCATCTTGTCCAGATTTGACCTTTTCTTCAGCCTAAATCCGGGCCTCTTCCTCTGCTTTGGCTTGAGCTGCAGCCTCTTCATCAGCCTTTTCTTTCTCAGACTTTTCCTTTTCTGGTTCCTCGAAGTCATAATCAATAGAATCCTCCAGGCGCTTTTGTTGTTGTTGCTCAAGAGTGGTGGCACCAATTCCATTAACGGGTTGATTAACCGCATCAGGAATTGGTGTAGATTGGACACAACCACTTGACCCTCCGGGGCCACGCATTTGTTGCTGTTCAAAATCTTTTGCCACGTGTTGGATTCTAATGATTTTGAACTTCTTCCTGTAGTCAGTATCCAGTGGCTCTTCATCTGATCTTTCTTCTTCATGCTCAAGTACTGGAGTCTTCCCTTTGCCTTGGTCAGCTTTTGGACTGGGAGGTTTAGCTACTGTTGGAGTGACATCGGTTGTAGTTTCAGAGTAGGTGACCTCCTCGTCTGATTCGGTTTCATCAGAGCTTTCATCCACTAGCTTTCTTTGTAGTTCAGACTTGGGAATGGGAATAGGAACAACTTCCTTAGAGGGAATTGTCCTTTTGAGTGGAGGTTTCCTCTTTGGGAACTTTCTTTGACTCTCAGTGCTTGTAACACTTCCTGCACTGCCTCTTCTGGTTTTCCTTGTAGGTGTACCAGCGGACTTTTCATCGAGAAAACCTACTTTGCCTTCTTCAACTGCTACCAGATATCGTTTGTACGAATACAGTTGTTTGATATCGTCAGTTATAAGGTGATCTGGCAGCACTACACCTTGTTTCTTTGTTGTAGAGTCCTTAAATCTGACAGAGAGTGTGGGCTCATACAACATGGAGTGTTGTTTGGGGTCATTGAGTCTCAAGGGAATATCAAGATTATACCCTAGAGCTCGTTGGATCAACAGTTTGGTATATCTGATATACGGGATTTTGGTGCCAAGCTTTTTAAGGAATGACATTATGTCGTCCCATATCAGAGCTTCAACTTCAATGTGTTTTGTGTTGATCAAAGCCCGAAAGATCTGTAGTTCCACGAGCTTGGGATGCTCGTTACCACTATCACTTCCAGAAACTGATTTGGTGATGATGATGTAGAGGGTTCTCCATGGCTGAGGAATATTCTTAAGATCTACGTATGAATGCTTTGTGATTACTCCTGTAGCTTCGTCATAACCAACGTCGATCATGAATTGCAGAACGGTCTCTTCAGTTGGTGTGGCATTGTATTCGGTTGGCTCGATGACAAGAATGAGAAGAACAGCCCTTAAATCTGCTGGTGTGATGGTGACTTGTTTGAAGTTGAGTGTCACCGTCACAACATTTTGACCTTTGATCTTTCGCATTGTATGCCAGAACTGGTGAATGTAGATCTCCGGAACTGTAGCAGAATTGGTGAGCATGTTCTGATAAGGATGATTCTTCAGAATGTCTACAGCAATTAGACAAGAAGACTCTGAGCAGTTGAGACTATCAAAATCAACACGAAGGTTGTTCTTTCCTATCTTCATCAGATAGCCATTTGGGAAGATATCTTCAACGGTGAGAACGTTTGGTGCTTCCACGTTTTGTATTTGAGCGTCCATGTCGTGATCTGAAAGATATTTAGCCAAAAGAACCAACATATCGAAAGACATTGCGTTAGTCAACAAATGGTTTTATTGTCCAATTATTGAATGTGATATGTCGATGATTGTTACGAGCCCAATGTCACTTGTTTGCCCAATAGTCCAAAGACGTCGTGATAAGTTTCATGAGTTGATTAACTTCAAGTTTTAAAGTCTATGTTTTCACTTATTTTTCACAACTTATTACACCTTTAAGCTTATTAGTGACATTATTGGTTTCGTGGCATTCTGATTTATTTATTTACAAGTTTGCACGCGTAACAATTCATAATTAAGGTTAAAACTAGGCTTAGGCGTAGAAGGCAAGCTTATGCGTAAACAGGAGTGTTATACGCGTAAGCATAAGCTTATGCGTAGGTTCTTGACTTACGCGTAAGAAATATTACGCGTAGGAAAAGGGGGCCTTATGCGTAAAGCTTACGCGTAAGCGTATATGGAACCTTACGTGTAAGGCTTACTCCTAAGAGTCAACCTTATGCGTAGAGGTCACTGTTTACGCATATCCTTCACAGGATACGCGTAGTCCCCAATGTAGAACCTTACGCGTAACCGTTACGCGTAAGATTTCTCTTACGCATAACATTCTACGCGTAAGGTGATCCTTATGCGTAGATTGCAAGTAACCTTGATTCTGAATTTTCAAGCGTAGAAAACCTGAAATAAATTCATCATAACATCAACATTAACATCTTCATCCAATTCCTATCAGATTTGAGCATGTAAACTTATTTAGACAGTTATGCGTAGAACACAGGTTACGCGTAAGACTTAAAACCCTAAGGCCTAATTTTTACGTGTAAGTGATTTATCCATAGGAATTGCACCAAAATGATTCTGGGATGTCTAGGAAGCCTAGTGAGATGTTTTAACCAAGTTTTAACATCAAACTCCAAACGAATCAAAAATACCCAAATATCAAGAACATAAACCCTAATTTCTAATTAACTAGCAATTAGTGTTTCTGGGTTGATTCTGAGCATGGACATGGTCAATTCATCTTGTAAACAACATCACATGACTATCTTTTTAACCAAAAACATTCACAATTGAAAAACCCCAATCTTACGCGTATGAACCCTAAATTAAAATCGTCCAATTCATGTTTCTGGGTGTATTAGAATGATGAAAACGTTTTTAATAAGAACATTTGAGCCTTTTAACATCAATTTTATTAGCCTAAACACACAAATGAAGCATTTGTGTTCTTATCTTATGCGTAGAACACAAATATGCCTAAAACGGAAAAATGAACTGTTGGATTCTCAAATAAATCAAAACCCATGTTTGTTTTAACATTTAGAACATGAAAACACTTACAAATTTTTGATCAAGAACACGGATTTGAAGTTGAATTTATACGCGTAGGATATGGTGGTTGAGATATTAAATGTGAAGAGTTAATGAGTTAGGTGGATGTTTTATTAAAGTAACTTTGAGCTTTTGATAGTTTTAGCCCCTCCACCTTTTCCTTTTACATCCAATGTCCATAACTTCCATTTTGGTTACCAAACGAAGGATATTTGGAAAGAATTTTGACGACACTCCCCTTTGACTTAAGAAATAATGAAGTTTTATAAATTTTAGTCCGAGGAGTGTCAGTAAACCAGAATTATGACCATCATTTAAAGAAACAACCGGGATAAAGTAACATGTAAGTACAAGGTTTTATGAAACTGAAAAATATTTGCTTTCTCCCCTTCAACACTTGATCGAAAAAATACTAAATATTGAAAGATTTGAGTGTTGACGGGAGATTTGTACTTGCCACATTAAAAGAAATATAGATAGAAGAATATTTTTGTTGTTTTATCTGATTTTATAATTTTGTATTTTGTTTTTGAAAAATATTTACAAAAGAGGTTTTGGTGTTTGACTGGTTTTAAGAATGTTTTAAGAGTTCATCCAGTTCCTCTTGAGTCAAACACCGCATACCAATCCGGTGGACCAACTCATTAAACCTAGCAGGAGCTAAGGCTTTGGTGAGAAGATCTGCCAATTGGTATTCTGTACCCACAAAGTATAATTCAATTGTACCCTGTTCCACATGGTCCTTGATGAAATGATATCGAAGATCGATGTGCTTTGATTTTGAATGTTGTACTGAGTTGCACGAGATCGTAATAGCACTCCGATTGTCGCAGTACATCAGGATTTTGTCAAATACGTAACCATAGTCTTTGAGTTGTGTTCTCATCCAAATGACTTGAGCACAACACGCCGACATGGCTACATATTCTGCTTCGGTTGAGGACAACGATGTACAATCCTGCTTCTTCGATTGCCATGACACCAGTTTATCACCAAGAAATTGTAATGCTCCTAAAGTACTTTTCTGTGAATCTAAGCATCCTGTGTGATCAGCATCTGAAAAAGCTATTAGTTCAAAACCAGAATCCTTCGGATACTAGATCCCCAAGTTAATGGTTCCCTTGATGTATCGGAGGATTCTTTTAGCTTCTGAGAGGTGGGTTTCAGTTGGTCTCGACTGATAACGGGAGCAGAGATATACGGCAAAAACAATGTCTGGCCTGCTGGCTGTTAGATACATGAGAGACCCAATGATACTACGGTATTTGGTAGGGTCCACCAAATTCCCATGTAAATCAGCGTCTAGCTTCTTGGTATGAGCCATTTGTGTGGCATAGTTGTCACAGTTTTGCATTCCAAATTTGTTTAATAGTTCAAGGGCATATTTGGACTGACTCAAGAAAATACCACGGGGTGATTGATGAACTTGCAGTCCTAGAAAGAACGTAAGTTCACCCATCATTGACATTACAAAATATTTCTTCATTAGTTTTGCAAAAGCGATTGAGTACTTTTTATGTGTTGACCCAAAAATGATGTCATCCACATAAATTTGAACAATTAAAATATGTTCCCCATGATATTGTATGAAAAGTGTAGGATCGACCGAACCTTTGGTGAATTTATTGGCAATGAGGAAGGATGGTCTTTTGTCCAACGATGTGTAGAGGGTTGATGTTGGTATACATTGTGCAGATTTTGATGATTCAAATGGTTTGTTGATGATTCCGCGACTTCAGGTGCAACAGTTTCATTGGCAAACGGGTTAAAAAACGCATTTGGATCAAAATCTGCAGGTGGGGGTACTTCATTAAGAACATCATCAGCTGGTTCAGCGTCGTTGGAAGCAGTTTGTTCAACTGTTGTTGTAGAGTCAACTGGTGGTGCTTCTTCAACAGTAGTTGTTGTAGTAGATGTATCAGGTATAAGAGTATGATCAGGTTGAGCAGCGGAAACAACGGATACACCTAGAGCACGTTCATCAATGTCATCACTAAACAGCGGAGCAAAGAGATTTTCCATTTGTTGATGAGTAAGCTGGGGGCTTGGTTCAACTGATGATGGGGTTTGAGGGAAGTTTAAACGGTTGTGACCGGGTTCCAAGCTGTTATGCTCAGAAGCCATTTCAGTAAGCTCATCAAAATTAGCATGAATCATTTCCATAACCTGCTTTGTATGACGATTCCAGATCCGGTAACCTTTAGAATTCTCACAGTATCCAATAAAGACTCCAATGTCAGCTTTGGCTTTGAGCTTACCAAAGTCATCACGATCATTATTCAGATAGCAAAGGGATCCAAATACATGAAAGTGTTTGAGATTCGGTTTATGATTGTGGATAAGCTCAAAAGGTGTTTTGTTGTGGCATTTTGTAATCATTGAACGATTTTGAGTATAGCATGCAGTTGATACAGCTTCTGCCCATAAGTAATCTGGAAGTTTAGCATTGATTAACATTGTTCTTGCAGCTTCCACTAACGTACGGTTTCGTCTTTCAACAACTCCGTTTTGTTTTGGTGTACGTGCAATAGATGTCTGATGCTTAATTCCCACTTTCTCATAAAAATCTCGAAGAGTTTGGTTCACAAATTCAGTTCCTTTGTCTGTTCTGATTTGGCGGACGGTGTTCCAGAGCTGAACTTGAAGAAGATGAAGCACATGCTGAGAGCTGTGTTCCACCTTTGAAGGAAAATGAGCACGAGTGCTTTTCCCTTGTTCACAAGCTAAGCAAAGGTGATCTTTAGAATACCGGAATCTCAGGAGACCTTCAACAAGTTTGTGTCGAGCAAGGTTGGTGATGGTTTGAAAGTTTAAATGTGAGAGACGACGGTGCCATAGCCAGGATTTTGTTGATGTTGCCTTTGAAAGTAGACAGATGGGAGATGAAGCAACCATGTCTTGCACTGAGATTGTGTACAGACTAGAATTGCGAGAGCCAGACATTAGATCGTTTCCTTGTAGATCACGAATGAAACAAGTTTTCTCCCGAAAAGCAACTTCCAATTCTCCATCACAGAATTGACCGACTGAAAAGAGATTGTGACCGAGGCCTTCCACATAATAAACCCTGCTAATTTCGATATTGCCATTGATATAATCTTTGTAGCCCATGATAGCTGCGAAGTGATAATTCCCGAATCTAACAGTGCCAATGAACTTTGCAATAAAGTTTGATAACAGTTTAAGATTGCCTGTCATGTGTCGGGAACATCCGCTATCAACAATCCAAAGGATGATCTGTATCACCTGCATTACACACAGACGACACAGATGGAATAGAAGTAGATGTGGAACCCGAAGTGTTAGAGGGTTCCGAAGCAGTTATAGTAGAAATGCACACATTAATGACTTTAGGCATCCATTTAAATCCTAGTGTATTATGTATCTATTTCTGCCATCTCCAACTAGTCTTTCCTTTAGTCTTAGTGAATGCACTAGGTGGTACTACATTCCTTGGAGGTGATACTGGAACTACAGGGACATCAATGCGTTTTTTAGAATCTGAAGAGGGCGGTTTACCAAGCACAGACTTAGAAGCATTAGTGGGCGTAGAGGTATTCTGTATCTTAGGATTCCGTAAACGAGACAAGATAACTCTAGCAACACATTTGTCATGACAATCAGAAAGCATACTTTTACGACAAATAACACAAGAAGCATTAGACTGAATATCAAAAGTACTTAAAGGTTTAGCATTCGTTACAACACTTTTTCCATTACATTTGTCAGACGCAATATCTAAAGTGGGTGCAACTTGAGTCTTATTCAAAGTCCTAGGGTGTTCTTCTACTTCAGCATTCTTTATTGATCTTTTCTTAGGTCGCAACTTCCTATTCTTCCTTGTATTGCTCCTAGGCTGTGAAGTGCAGACGTTTGGAAAAGAGGCAACTATTCCTGTTTCAGTAGAGGGAAGCACATTAGTATCTTGTGTTTTGTCAGTAGGCAATCTGGGTTCACGTTTGCTAAGTGTTACAGGTGCATTTTTCTTAATGATGCTAGGCTGAACTTGTTCATACTTTTCTAACACTTCCCTTAACTTAATGATAGTGTGCACCAAATCTTGATTTTCAGAATGAAGATTTCCAGAAAAATTCATGACTTCTTTAGTGTGTGCAAGATAATGATCAAGTTCGTTTGATGCTTCATTACGAGTCTGTTTGAGTAAATCAAATATGACACCATATTCCTTTTTAACTTTTGCAAGTTCTTGTTTATATTTTGAGATTTGACATTTCAAAGACACGTTTTGATCATCCAGTTGCTCAATTTTAGGATTAAATGTTTTTTATTGCAACTGGTGGATTTTGTTTTGCAAAGCAAGTTCACGATTTTGACAATCTTTTTGACACCATTGAAGACGACGTTTTGAATTTTAAAGTTCGTTTAACAGTTGTTCATTATCAACTTTTAAAGACTCGATCTGATGCACATTATCAATATTCTCAACAATATCAACAGAATCAACAGAATCAGCAGAGATATGATCAGATGCATATGAAACAGATTGTAATAACACAAGATTATTGATATCAACACAGATAACATTTTCCAAGAGTCGATCAACATCTTTTCTCAACAATTTCTTTTTACGTTTAGTATTTAAAATCGATGTTTCTGTTTTCTCAAAAACTGTTTTCATTAGACCAAGTTCCTTGTGAAAATCCCTTTCCCAATATAGTGCACAAGTTTTCAAATTTTTGACATGGGGTAAAATTCTTTTCTGAAGAATATCTCTTTGTTCTCGCGCCATTGGCGATTGAAAATGTTCAACTTTTATTTCAGAATGAAATTCAATCTCACGTTCCAAAATTTTAAGGTCAGATAAGAAAGTGTCAAAGTATTTTATAACTCGACAACTTTCGGCTTTTGTTTTAACTTCACTAAGTGAAGATAAAAGACCATTAATTTGTGCACCATTGTGTTGGGGACTAACTTCAGAAACTGGTGTGATAACCAAAGGTTTGTTAGAAGTATCTTGTTGTGTGACAAAAGTTACGGCTTTTGAATAGTTCAATGGTTTGTTATAAACGACATTTTCCATTTTTGACCGACTCTCGTCATCTGCATCTAATTCCTCCATGCGATTATATTCAACAACAGTCATAATTGAATCATCAATTCTATGTTCTGCACTGTAAACTTTAGGATTTGGTTTGAATGCTCTGTTTGAAAACTTAGGGTTGTAATCAGCAAGAATTGGTCCATATCCATTTGGATTTGGTTTAAAAGTAAACTTTTGAATAGTTGTGATTGACTCACCATGTTTATAAACAACATTTCGAAACTCCTTGATTTTGTGTTGTAAGTCGACAATTTCTTCAAGATAGTTATCTATTCGTTTCGTGGAATGCTTTTTGTACTCAGAGAACTGTTTTTGACAATTTAACAACTCAGCCTTGGCTTTTTGAGTTTCCAAAGTAAGAGCGTTAAGTTGTTGTTTATGTTCATATTTCAGTTGTTCTATTTGAGACAACAAAGCATTCTTGGATGCGGCTAGATCACGTATCTGTCGTTCTAATGATTTTTCGTTTTGATGAGATTTAGAAAAAGCGACTTCAAAACCATGTTCACGTTTTTCTTGAGTTTTAAAAATGTTGATTTGTCTAATTAAGCATTCATTATCCCTAATTAACAGTGCATTTTTATCTTTTAATTGTTTGGACATTTCCAAACGAGATTCTTGGTCTTTTATTAAGGTCAGGAGTTCAGTTTCTCTATTAGACAAAAGCTCATCTTGTTCAACGTGAGTCTCAACATGATCATTATATAGATCCTCAAATATAATCACGGAGTCAACTTGATTATCAATATTAACCATAAGGTTATCTTGATCGTCAAATATAACTATGGGATCTATTTGATAAACATCGGAATGAGATGTGGATTGCTCATGTTGAACACTCTGATCCTTGTCGGATGGAGAAATTGGCGGAGATATCAGATCAGTGATGAGTATATTTTGTTCCGGTACCTGAGACAAGCCATCAGTGTCATACACTGGGCCTGTATCACTCATGTGTAGAGCTTGCATTTGTGCCATCAACATCACTGCTGCATTAGCCTGCAAGTCCTCCATATCATCATCAGAATCTGCATCTGCCATAAAGCTCTGTTCCTTGTTGGTAAGAGTTCCACCAGCTTCATCCTTGAGAGCCAAGAGCAACGCCTCTTTGTGATAAGCACTGCCTCTTGTCCTCGGCTTAGGACATGCATTAGCCAGATGACCCTTCTCATTACAGTTATAACAACGAAGACCATTAACCCCATTCTGAGCATTTCCCTGTTCAACCACTTGAGCCCTTTGTTGTTGCGGAGCACCCATGTTATTCCTTCCCATAGCATTAAACCCTTGACCACCTCCCATCTGACGACCATAACCACGATTCTGAACTTCAACTCGTCCATTGTTCACAACAGCCTGATTCCTTGTGTTGGATGAGGAACGAATGCGATTGTTGGATTTGTTTGTATACCGACCGAAGGTTTTAGCAATCATGACAAATCCTTGTTGCAATTCATCAAAAGCAGCGGAGTCCTCATCAGCTTCACTGTAAAGTGCTTGAGCATTGTTGTTGTTGTATGGAACCAATTAAGTTTGTTGAGGTTGTTGCTGTGACGGGTCATATGGTGTGATGGTTGCAGTTGGTTGAGGAGCGGGTTGAGGAGCTGTTTGAGGAGGAAAACTAGTTTGAGCCCACAAAGCAAGTTGTTGATTTTCCGAAAGTGACTGTGAAGCCGGGAGTCCACAGATTGTCCTTTCTTTGTCAACTTCTTTTTGGTGAGGCTTCAAATAGCCGTACAACAATCCGTATGTAGCATGATGAAGATTCTTATCTTGACGGAGAAAAATGACATACTTCTCCCATTCCGGACCAAGACTACTTAGGAACTTAGTGTTGACAGCAATTCGTGGCATGATGATGTTGTGTTTGTCCAAATCATTAATGATGTCTGAAAAGCGATGATGATATGACTCTAATGTCTCTCCTGGTTCAATCATGAAGTGTTCATAATCCAAGTAGATTTTGGATTCCATGTCTTCCTGATTGAGTGATGTGCCTTCCATAAGAAGATGAATATGTTCCCACATTGCTTTTGCAGTCTTTTGAGCATCAACACTTCGAAGGATTGGATTGGGTAATCCTAAAAGGATGTATTGCATTTCTATTTCATCGGCTTCAAAATGTAAAAGTTCATTAGCAGTGAGGTCTGAGATAGTTGCAATGTTGGTGACAACATCTCTTGGTGGATTGGCAGCTGGAGCTGCGGGTGTGACAACAGTAGGCATCTGAAATGGACCTTCCATAATGACCTTCTTTAAGAACTTTCCATGTGGCTTCTTTAGATCACAAAACCTAAAGAACCTTATCACCCATTGATCATAATTTCCGGGAGTGAGGATTGGAGGTCTATCAAGTGAGCCAGCTTCATGAATTGATTGTTGGCTACTTAAGGCTTCACACATCTTGCCAAACCATGTCGGTTCCTTCATAGTACTCCTGGATGGATGTTGATTGTTGAAATTTGTGTAAGGTTGTACTTGAAGACTAGGTGGTGGTTGAACCATTTGTGGTGGAATTGCTCCAAGTTGTGGAGTATGCTGTTGATTAAATTGTTGTTGATAAATTTGTTGTTGTTGATTAAATTGTTGATGTTGTGGACTTAGTTGTTGTTGTTGTACTTGATGATACATGTAAGGAAAGTAGTTAGAGTATGGTGGTTGTGACCTGTTGAAAACTTGTGTTGTTAAATGGATCTTTGTAGTCGAATGAAACATTGTTGATGAAGTATCCTTAGGCGTAGAAACCAAGTGTAGGCAAAGTAACACTTAAGCGTAAAAACACCAATCTTACGCGTAAAAGTGATATTTTATGAGTAATGAGTTAAGCGTAGAAAACTGAAAGTTATGCGTAAAATGAAAGTTAAGCGTAGAAAACTTAGGCGTAGGATTAGCTTATGCGTAAGACAGAGCTTAGGCGTAAGATAAATTTTATGCGTAATGAGTTCTACGCATAAGTTTGAGCTTATGCGTAAGATTAGGGTTTTGCCCAAAAGATCTTTTACACTATCACAGTGCAAAGGATATCCAAATTCGAAGTGTTTTCAGGCTTATCCAAGCAAGAAAACACTGAGTAAACCACGAAAACTGAAGATTGATCCAAGGATGAGTTACGCGTAAGAATAGGGTTTTCTTACGCGTAGAAAGCAACCAAAATTGATTTTCTGCCCAAAGATGTTTCTAAGCAAGATTTTTGTGATGAAACAGCTTCAATATCACAAAAATAACACAAAAGTGTGAAATTTGATGATCCAAAACTTCAAAACACCTTACGCGTAAAGATGAACACGCGTATAAAATAAAGCTTAAAACTAAGGAAAAACACTTAAAGTTCGAAACGTTTTGCTTAAAACTGAATTTTTAACACTTAAAAACGATGAAAGTACAAGAATCTTGGATTGAAAAGTGTAAAAAATGAGTTTTTAAACGTGACCAATTTTTGAACCGTGAGTTACGCGTAGAACCAAACAACTTCAAAAACAAATAAACTTTTCACCCAACTATTTGGCGAATGATACCACTGTTAGGTCACCATATTAGTAACACAAGCATCAATATAAGAAATAGATAAGAGAAAGGATCAGATGAACAAGACACAACACTTATGCGTATGAAATAAGAAGAGTTATGCGTATGAAGTGAAATGAATTGAACAACCAACCCTCAAGTGAGGGTTTACAAGAGGTATTTATAGGAGGGAACTAGGGCAACACTCCAAGTTCCCATCCTTTTACTTATTGGGCTTGGCCTATGCTTATGGGCTTTCTACATAAGCCTAGCCTTAATTACTAACATAAAAGCCATATTAAGCTAACTATTACATATGAATCACTAACACTTGAAATATAGTTTAGGAGTGATTCCATCAACGTTACTAAAGTGCGCGGGTGTCCGTGCGCTGGGCCGTAGCCGTTCCTAGAGATTACATCGCTTGAGATTGCAAATGTTGCATGTGCGTGGTAGCTCACGACCATCCATGTCACGCAGCTTGTACGCGCCCTTTCCTAATGCTTCAATGACCTCATAAGGTCCTTCCCACTTCGGTCCAAGTTTTCCTGTATCTTCTGCATGGCTCGCATCATTGGCGCGATATACAAAGTCGCCTGGTCTGAATGAGACGCTTCGGACTTTAGCATCATAGTATCCTTTCATTTTTGACTTAGCTCTCGCCTCACATATAGCTGCGCGCTCGCGCCTTTCTTCCAACAGGTCCAAGTCAATACGCCGTTCATCGTCATTGGTTGTAACATTAACTTCGGTAGTGTGAATAGTTGGCATCCCAATTTCGGCTGGTATGACGGCTTCTGTTCCATAAACAAGAGAAAATGGAGTGTCTTCCGTGCTAATTTTGATTGAAGTGCGGTGTGCCCACAAAACATGCGATAATTCCTCCACCCACCTCCCTTTGTGTTTGTCTAAGCGTGCTTTAATTCCTTCACCTAGACTACGATTTGCACGCTCGACCAAACCATAGGTTTGTGGGTGTTTAACTGACGCGAAGTGTTATGCAATATTCAGTTTCTCGCACCATTCCTTGAAAGGGTTGTCACATAATTATTTTCCGTTGTCCGAGATGATTTCCCTAGGTAATCCAAAACGGCATACGATATTCTCCCAAACAAATCGTTTTACCTGATTTCCTGTGATTGTCGTGACCACCTTTGCTTCAATCCACTTAGTGAAATAGTCTATAGCCACTATAAGGAATTTCAATCCCCCTGCTGCAACAGGGAAGGGGCCAGCAATGTCGATACCTCATTTATAGAATGGCCATGGCGACGTAATAGGTGTTAGCTCCTGTTGTAGTTGGCGTGGAATGGGTCTGTGAACTTGGCAGTCGCCACACTTTCTTATTAAGTCCCGCGCATCACGGTGCATTGTAGGCCAGTAGTATCCTGACCGTAAAGCGCGCGCCACAACGGACCGTGGTCCTGAGTGCATACTACATGAACCAGCGTGGATCTCTCGGAGTACGTAATCTGCTTGAAGGGGTCCGACACATCGAAGCCATGGTTGTAGAAATGAATGCCGATATAGTATACCGTCCCGAAGTTCAAACCTCTGTGATGTGCGCCGTACTCGTCGGGCGTCCTTCTGCTCCTGGGGCAATACGCCCTTGCTTATAAACTCGACTATTGAAGTCATCCATGTAGGACCTTGCTCCTCTATCACCGTGGATATCTCCATCTCTGAGATAGACTTGCTCTTCAGAGTTTCCACCAATACTTGTTTTAACAGGTGCGCAAAGCTTGTGGATGCAATCTTGCTCAGTGCATCGGCCTTTCTGTTTTCCCCTCTAGGAACTTGTTTTATGGTAAACCTGTCAAAACCATGGATTAGTGACTTGGTCTTGTAGAGGTATTGAACCATGTTTTCCTCTTTAGCCACATACTCGCCCAACACATGGTTGGCTACTAGCCGGGAATCCACATTTGCTTCTAGGTTGCGTATGCCCATTTGAGCTGCAATGCGTAATCCAGCGATCAGGGCTTCATACTCGGCCTCGTTATTTGTTGCTGTGAATTCAAAACGCAGTGCGTAGGTGAATTCCATTCCTTCTGGGCTCGTGAGGATAAGGCCTGCTCCTGACCCGCCTACGCATGAAGATCCGTCCGTGAATAGGATCCATGGTTCATGTAGTTCCACCTTGCTTTGTGAAGGTGCATCATCAGTAACCGGTTTTTGGATGATGAAGTCTGCTAGTATCTGTCCTTTAACCGTAGTGCGTGGTCTGTAGGAGATGTTATGCTCACCTAGCAACACGCTCCACTTCTGTAGTCGTCCTGATGCGTCGGGTTTGGAGATGATTTTCTTGATAGGTTGGTCTGTGATCACCGCTATTGGGTGCGCCTGGAAGTACCTGCGCAGCCGTTTGGCGGCGAATACTAATGCCAGGACCAACTTCTCCATTACGCTATAGTTAACCTCCGTTTTCTTGAGTGCTTTGCTTACAAAATATACCGGTGTTTGTACTGAATTCCTGTCTATCAGTAGCACCGCGCTGACTGCTCCATGAGTCGCAGATAAGTACATAATTAATTCTTCCCATGGGCGGGGCGCGACTAACGTTGGGAGCGCTGCTATTTGCTGTTTAAGCTGTATGAAAGCTTCTTCTGCCTCCGTAGTCCAGCAAAAGTCTCCCTTTTTTGTACACTTCTTGAGCATTTTGAAGAGAGGGAGTGACTTATCTGCTGATTTAGACAAGAACCTATTCAAACCGGCCAGTTTTCCATTTAGGGACTGGACTTCTTTCAACGTGCGTGGTGAAGGAAGTTGGATGACAGCCATCATTTTTTCTGGACACGGTTTAATGCCATCGGGGTCTATCAAATATCCGAGGAACATGGCTTCTGTAGCACCAAAAGTGCATTTCTTAGGATTTAGCTTCATGTTGATCTTTTGTAGTGTCTTAAATGTTTCCTAAATGTCGCGCACCAATTCGTCCTCCGTACGGCTTTTTATGACACGGTCATCAACATAAACCTCTAGGTTGCGGCCCACCTGTTTTTCAAATGCGTTATCTACCAATCGCTGGTAGGCGGCGCCTGCGTTCTTCAAGCCAAAGGGCATCTTAGTATAACAATAGACGCCTTGGCTTGTGTGGAAGGCCGTTTTTTCCTCATCCTCTTTAGCCATTTGGATTTGGCGGTATCCTTTGTATGCGTCTAAGAAGCATTTAAGTGGGTATCCGCACAAAGATTCTACCTTCCAGTCTATCTCTTGTAGTGGGTAGCAGTCTTGTGGACATGCTTTGTTGAGATCCGTGAAGTCCACGCACATCCGCCAACTACCATCGCTCTTCTTGACCATCACTGGGTTGGAAAGCTAGTCCTGGTAATAGACTTCTCGCATGATACCTGCATCCACAAGTTTGTGAACTTCTTCCAGAATTGATTTTGCGCGCTCTGGAGCCTGGCCGCGCTTCTTCTGTCTTACTGGGGAGTATCCTTGTCGGATTCTCAACTTGTGTTCTGTAATCGAGCGTGGTACACCAGTCATGTGCTTTGGTTCCCAGGCAAAGATATCCAGATTCTTTTGCAAGAGTGCGCACACGAATGCCCTGCCTTTATCAGATAGCGATCCCCCGATCGATACTTCTTGCTCTGGGTAATTAGGATGAATTGCTACCCTCAGGTTTGATACTTTAGTTGTGCGCTCTTTTGGGATATGTGTCGTCTCACATGTAGTTATGTTACATTCTCCGGGTGGTACGGTGGTATTGTAGAGAGTAACAATGCCCCCTCCACCGGGAACTTGAGCATCCTATGTGCTGTAGACGGTACTGCGCGTATCGCTGATATCCCTGGCCTTCCAATAATGCCATTGTATGGCGAAGGGGATTTGATCACCATAAAGTTCATCCAGGCTATCGTGGAGTGTTCCTTATTACCCACATTGAATAGTAGGCGTATTTGCCCCATGGGCCATATCTTTTCTCCCGTAAAACCAGTCAACGACGTCATGGCCGGGCTTAATTAACTTCGTATCTCAGGTTGCAGTCGCTTGAAACAATGTTCATACATTATATATGTGGATGCTCCTCCATCAACATACATGCGGTGGATATCATGACCCCCTGCATTAATTTCAATGGTGAGCTGTTCTACCACTGCGTTGTCCGCAGCCAAGGTGGGAAAAGAAATTTCGCTTCCACAGGAAAACTTTTGGCTAACCTTCTGCCTAGTCTTTCACTGCCATGACTGTATCATGTAAATGGTATTAGCCTTATCTTTGGGTGCTTCTTTTTTGTTCCCAGTCTTTTTCTTATTTTTCCCATCCTTGATGCTCTTAACTAAATGGTCCAATATGCCTTCTTTTACTAGTTTATCAATTAGTTGGCGCAATTGGACACACTCATTGGTGGTGTGGCCCTTCTGTCCATGATAGTCGCAGTATCCATTCCCCACGCGACGATCCTCTAGGGTGCGTATTGGTGGGGGTTTCGGGAAGTTCGCGCCTTTCGTTGCGAATATCTCCTTTGGAGTCTTGGTTAGCGGGGTATATTTGTCATTATTTCGTCCGCTCCCCTGGCCGCGGTAGTTCTTGTTGCGGTTGCTACTCTGGTCAATGGATTGTCTCCTAGGCTGTTCTTGTGACCTATAGTTTGAGTAGCCTTTCTTGCTGTCTGTCGCGGCGGCTTCTCCTTGGATGAAGGATCTCGTGCGTTACATAAGTTCATCAAAGGTTTGGAGGACCTTGTCGTTCAACCTTTTGATGAGTTCTGGGTTATTGATCCCGTTCATGAACCCTGAGATCTTTAGTATTTCGGGGCATGCCTTGACATGTATGCACTCATCTTTGTAGCGTTCCACATAAGCGCTTGTAGATTCCCCCTGGCGTTGTTTTACCCTAGCAAGTTCGACAGGGTTTTTGGCGCACTTCTTTCTTTGAGTAAAGTTCAGGCGAAACGCCTTCCGCAATTCTTCAAATCCACCAATGCTTTTGCGTGGGAGCTTACTGAACCAGGTTCGCGCATTTCCCACAATCTGGAATTGAACATGTGGCACCACACAGGTTGTGGCCAATTCTCGATGGTAGCAGCTGATTCGAAAATTTTTAGGTGATCGTCAGGATCGCCTGTTCCATCATAGGTTTTCACATTGGAGGGCATGCGCCTTTTCTTATCTTCTGAAAAATCGCTGATGCGCCGTGTGAATGCATCCACCTTTTGGCGGCGCCAGGGAAGAGACATATCTTCCTCCTCATGGTCACGATATCTTCCCCTGGACTTCCAGTGTCCTGTTTCTCTGTTCTCGTTGTCCGAGGAGTCACCAGAGGATGAGCTTCCCCTCTTTCGGTTCTTGCGCCGACTGTCCTCAGAATCCGAGCTTGAAAAGCTTTCACTTGGGGAGTGTCATCATCCCAGTCTGTCATGGACCCTGCGGGTACCAAGCCTAGCGTGGACATTGGTACGTCGTCCATCCTCTTCGTGTTCTTCCAGATACTGCAGGTCAGCTGCTTCATCGTTCTCAAATCTCCTCCCGATCCTGGTAAACACTGGGGGCCGGCGGCTATCCTTCCCGCGCCTCTCCCTCTGATAACCCGATGGGGATGTCTCATACTCTGGGTCAAAGTTGAGTCGGGCTTGCAGGCTTCGAATCGACCTGTTTTTCGCTTCCTCTTGCATGAGGGCAGCCAAGGTTTCGTAGTTTTGAGACACGAAGTCAGTTGGCGCTAATTCAGGCGTGACTCCTTCTAGAGCGAGGGTGTCTGTTTCCACCACTGGACCCCTGTTTCGGTCAGGTGCGTCTGGCGGGTTTGTGAGGCCCGTTTCTGGCACCGATTGGAGGGGAGTGTTAAAAAGGGTGCGCAGTGGATCTTCTGCGCTGGTGGTTGTTGTAGTGGCATGGGTTGTCCCCGTGCGTGGTTCCACTGTTGTGAAGATCAGATCTGGGCCTGACCCTAGGTTTCTGGTTGCATTAGTTGTTCTAGAGGCCTGCTTAGAGGCTGATCCACTTTGCTGCTTTTTCCCTTGTAGGTCACTATGCGATCGCTGGCTTAGGTTTCCTTGCTTCGTCATTTTAGTTCTTAGTGATTGGTCCCACGGATGGCGCCACTTGTTGATAAAAAAGTTGGGCTTTCCTTATTTGGACTCCGGTTCTCGTATCAATTAGACCTTGATGCTTGAGACCTGCGCACTAAGTAAACAGAAAAACACCGTTAGGCTTATCGTGGGATTGTCTCCCACGATTATCCTCCGGCGTGAGAGTAAGTAATCGGTTTTTAGGGTTTAGTAGAGAGTTAGGTTTTAAGATCGTACCTTTAATGAGGGCCGAGATGCCCTTTATATACACATGAAATCCTTGTTGGTTTCGTGTTCCCCAACCTTCGGCGTATCCCGCCTAAGTCGGTCAATCAATGCATATCTCCTAAATAAGAGACATCCAATATCTAAAACCATAAATAACTTCGGGTTTGGGCCTTCGTGAGCCCAAACCGTTACCTGGTTAGCCCGTTCGCACTGGGCTTATTGCTAGTAGCGTTCACTGATCGGGTTAATGACCCGAATGCGGACTATACGTCATTATATCCTTATAATTTTACTTATGATAACATTGTATTTGTTATCAACAAAATACAAAGAGATCGCAAAATATTAATAAACGTTTTTACGGTTTATTTATATTAACAAACATGATATTAGAAACTTACATACTGTTAAAGAGGACTTTAAAAGGAAAACGTAGCAATTTGAATCACCAAAAACAAGTACACGAGTCAAAAGATACGGCCAAAAGAAGTTAGCGAAACCAAAACACCGAAACTGCCTAAAACAAACTGTTAAGCAGCTGTCCGTTTTGAACGAGGCCCTTCTGGTCCGTTTCATCAAAAAGTTAAAACACGAAAGTTGTCCGGAACGACGTTTTCTGTTGGTTTGAAGGAAGCTCGGGCTCTAAAAACGCTTAAATAGGCCATTATCCTTCAAAAACTGAAACTGCCCTATATATAGTCTCACGACTATACTTTTGTCACAACTAAAGGAAAACCAAGAGGCCTAATGGCCTTAAGCCAAGACCACAATCATGGCTAAGGTCAAGGCTGAGTCTCAAGACCATAGTAGTCAAGACCAAAGCCACGGCAAGGCCATGGCTAAAGCCTCAAGGCTTATTTACCCAAGACCGTTAACTAAGGTGTTACCCTTGGCAAATCAACACCAACACAAACCAAACGACATAACTTTATATACTTACATTATCAAATGATCATATTTATGAAATGACGAGAACTTATAAACCACCATTATATTTCCAAATAACCAAACAGCCTAAGGATTTCACAACTTTCATTTTACTTTGAAAACGGCAAAAACCGAATTATGGAAAACAACTAAACCTACTTTACAAACCGTATAACCACATGACACTTATGATATATAAACAAAACATATGTCTTATCTATTAAGTTCTACAATACTAGGGAGCTTCATGTGAGGGGTTTCATTTGGGTAAACGGATCGACGAGTTGCTGGATTTACGAATTAAAGTGTCCTAGCTCCTCGAACGTTTACTACATGACCTCTGAATTGTGATGGCCCGAACGGTAGTACGATATATATAAACTAAACACGTTTTCACAACTTAAACCGGTTCTATAAACAACATACCCAAACAACCATGTAGTACATCATGATCAATATAAGGAGCTATATATAGACACGTTTATGCTTTCACATCATTATTCCATAAACTAAGACACGAAAGCATATTCTAGGTTGCTCGTAGAGGTTCTCACGGAATATCCATCTTCCTCACTATACATTTGATATCATTAACTCACGGTGAGTTCAGAGCCCCACTTTCTATTACTTAATTGTTTTACAAACCCTTGGGAGGAAATACATGCTATTTTTAAACCGAACACATTGCTTTGAAATTGTATGATTATCTGAATGTATTATGTGCACTAAGTACCACTATTGCCAATCTTAAGTCCCTATAATCATGAACCATTAATCACCTGCGAGTGAACGCGAATATTGTGGATAGGCCTATTGGGATTGACGAATCCCGTTTGTGTTGACCGGGTAGGAAAACAAACGCACTATATTTGAAGATCTATAGGTTTATTGGCAAATTACCTATTAGGGCAACTGTTACTATTATATCAATTTCTATTGACAAGCTGTTAACGTTTTCCGTATCATGAGCTTAGTGCAATATTATCTGTTTTGTTTTCAACATTATGGGTGTATAACAACGTAACCCACACAAACATTATGTGTTCAACTGATTTCCTAAACTCTATGAATTTCACTCAACCTTTGTGTTGACAGTTTTAAGCATGTATTTCAGGTCCATTTCGTACGAGGCTGGCACGGAGGAGCACGAATACTCAAGAAGGCTATAAATTTTATTATCATTCGAAAACCCTTTTAATGTATTTTGTAAACCGTGAAACTACTGGGACCTCATTTTTGTAAACTCTGATATTTTCATAAATCGAATGATAAATCTTTTAAAACGACTCCATTTGAGTTCGTTTTCTATAGTTATGACTGTTGTGCCATGAAGTAACACCCAGTTTGAATTCTGTTGCGTATCCTAAAGTTGGGGGTGTTACACTCCTCTCATGATGGTCCCTTCTCCAATGTTACACAAATTAATGGTCCTTTACCTTCTTTTAGTGAAATAAAGCCATTAGCTGAACGATGTCAAGTTCTTAAATATTTTGACACATTCATGTCTGACATCAAACCTTTGGAACATGCAATTGAAGTTTATTCTGAAATAAAAGCTGAACATTTTCAATCGTCATTTGCGTGAAATCAAAGAGATATTTTTCAGAAAGGGCTTTTACCACATGTCCGAAATTTAAAAACGTGTGCAATATATTGGGAACGGGAACTTCAAAAAGAGATTAGACTTATGAAAACAGTTTTCGAGAAAACAAAAACATCGATTTCAAACACTAAACGAAAAAAGAAAATATTGCGAAATCATGTTGACCGACTCTTGGAATATGTTATATGTGCTGATACCATAAATGTTGTGTTATTACATACTGTTGCATATGCATTTGATTATATCGATGTTGATTCTGTTGATAATGTTGAAGATATCGTTAATGTGCCGCAAATAGAGTCTTTGAAAATTGAAAATGAGCGTTTGTTAAATGAACTTTCGAATGCAAAACGCCGTCTTCAATGGTGTCAAAAAGATTGTCAAAATCGAGAAGTTGCTTTGCAAAACAAAATCAACCAGTTGCGTGAAAAATCTTTCGATCCAAAACTTGAACAACTGGATGATGACAACGTGTCTTTAAAATGTCAAATTTCAAAATATGAACAAGAAATTGCCAAATTCAAAACTGAATATGGTGTCATATTTGATTTGCTCAAAAAGACTCGTGCTAAGGCATCACAAGAACTTGATAATCATCTTGCATACACTAAGGAAGTCTTAAACGTTAGTGGAAACGTTCGCTCTGAAAATCAGGAATTGCTACACACTATTGTTGAGTTAAAAGCAAAGTTAAGGAAGTATGAACAAGATAAGTCTAGTAACACAAATGTTATTGCACCTGGAATGTTTAAAATTGACACTAGAACGCCTAATGACAAACTACAAGATACTAATGTGATTCCTTCCACTGATACATGAATAGTTGCCTTTTTCCCCAACGTTAGCACTTCACAGCTTAAGAGCAAAAACAGGAAGAATAGGAAGTTGCAATGTAAGAGAAGAACAATAAAGACCTCTGAAGTAGAAGAACACCTTAGGAGTTTGAATAAAACTCATGTTGCACCCACTTTAGACATTGCGTAAGACAAATGTAATAGCCAAAGTGATGTAACGAATACTAAACCTTTAAGTACTTTAAATGTTATGTTTGAAGCATCTTGTGTTGGTTGTCGTAAAAGCATGTTTTCTGAGTGTCATGATAAATGTGTTGCTCAATCTATCTTATCTCGTAAGCGGAACAATAGAAAAAGGAATACCTCTAGGCCCACTAATGCTTCTAAGTTTGTGCTAGGTAAACCGCCCTCTAGTGTTTCTGCTATGATCATTGATGTACCCATAGAACCCACTTCGCCTCTTAGGAAGAAAATATCACCTAGTGCATTCACTAAGACCAAAGCACGAACTAGTTGGACTTGGCAGAGATGGTTACATAATATACCCGATTTAAATGGATCCCTAAAATCATTAACATTTGTGTTTCAACTGTAACTGTAACGGAACCCTCTAACTCTTCGGGTTCCACCTCTACTTCTATTCCACCTGTGTCATTTGTGTGTAATGCAGGTGATACAGATCATCCTTTGGATTGTTGATAGCGGATGTTCCCGACACATGACAAGCAATCTCAAACTGTTATCAAACTTTGTTTCAAAGTTCATCGGTACTGTCAGGTTCGGGAATGATCACTTCACAGCTATCAGGGGCTACGGAGATTACATCAATGGGAACATCAAAATTATCAGAGTTTATTATGTGGAAGGTCTCGGTCACAATCTCTTTTCAGTCGGTCAATTTTGTGATGGTGATTTGGAAGTTGCTTTTAGGGAGAAAACTTGTTTCATTCGTGATCTACAAGGAAACGATCTCATGTCTGGAACCCGCACATCAAGCCTTTACACAATCTCAATGCAAGACATTATTGCTTCATCTCCCATTTGTCTACTTTCTAAGGCAACATCTACAAAATCTTGGCTGTGGCACCGTCAACTTTCACACTTGAACTTTCAAACCATAACCAATCTTGCACGATATAAACTCGTTGAAGGTCTTCCAAGATTTCGGTATTCTAAAGATCATCTATGCTCAGCTTGTGAACGAGGGAAAAGCACTCGTGCTCACATTCCTTTAAAGGTGGAACACAGCTCTCAGCATATGCTTCATCTTCTTCACATGGATTTGTGTAGCCCGATGAGTGTGCAGACGATTAATGGCAAACGCTACATTATGGTAATTGTTGATGACTACTCAAGATGGAATTGGGTTTATTTTCTTCGCAGTAAAGATCAAGCTCCACAGATGATCGTCACCTTTCTCACGAAAATTCAAGTTCTGCTCCGGAATACAGTCAGACAAATCAGAACAGACAGAGGAACTGAATTTGTGAATCAAACTCTTCGTCAATTAGTTATAACGTTTCATGAGAATCACGAACATTTATGGGTTCATGCTTATCGAACAAAGCTTTTCAATTATACAAAACATTCTGTTCTTTCTGAGCTTTCTTAAGTGCGCAAGGAGGTTTGTTACCAAGAGCCATTTTTTGTGTTGTGTAATAATACGGATTTGTTTGATATGTTAGAATATTGACTGTTTGAGCTGAATGACCCCGTTGTAACAAGTAAATTTTCCAACTTGTTGATTTTTTCATTTTTATCAAGAATTTCATCAATAAGAGAATCTTCTTGTTTTGAAAAATCAGCTATCAACTTTTTCTTTTCTTTTTCAAGATCAGAATAAGTTGCTTTTTGTTTAGAAAGTTGGTTTTTAAGATCAGAAATTTCCTCGTTTAAAGATTTTATTTTCAAGCTCAACTTAGCATCAAGTGTGTCATACTTGATTTGCAATTTTTTCTCTTAAAACGGAATTTTGATAACCAATTTCTAATTCTGACTCTTTGTTTTTGTGAAATTTAGAAGCTTTTTCATTTTCCTTGTACCTCTCAAGCTCAGCGGTCAATTTATCATTCGCGGCCTTAACATCGTGATTGACCTTTTTTTCTTTCTCAATTTCAATGCCACAATTATTAATCAATGATTCAAATAAGGCACGTATTTCCTCATCAGTCTCAGTATGTTGTGCCACAAAGCCTCCACTAGGATCCACATCTGGAGTTGTCCATGTATGTATCATAAGTAGGTGCTAGTGTCACAGAATGTTGTTCATCATGAGTAAACACATCAAATATGACATTGTTATAGCATGGATCAATGATTGGTACCTCAGAAACTGCGTTGGCGTCATAAACAGGAGGTGTGTCAGAATCAGTTTCGTACTTAGCCTCCTGAAGATTTGCCATTAAGATGCAGTTCACATTGATATCCTCTCGGTCTTACAATTCATCCATAATAGCTACAAAGTCATGTTCCTTAGCACTCAACTGCATCCCTGCTTCAGCCTTTTGTACAAACAGCAATGCTTTCTGAAGATACGATGGATCCTTCTTTTTTGACTTAGTAGGGAAATTCCTTGCAATGTGACCCACTCTTTGATAGTTGTAACACGTAACCCGATTACCCCGATTTACATTTCCATAATTCCCAACGACTGGAGCTGCAACATTCCCATTCGAATTACCCACTGTTCTATTCCCAACATTCTGACCCATCTGATTGCCAACATTCTGAGCCATCTGATTACCATTATACGAAACCGCCTGATTACCCATGTAAAATCCAGTAGCATATCCATGTTGATTCCCAATAACTCCAACCATTTATCCTTGTTGACCCATATGCAAACCCAACTGTGCACTTTGCCTATTGCGAGTGTTTGATCAAATCCTTTGGTTGCTGTTAGTTGGTATGGAATAGCGTCCTTTGAATACTTTAGTCAAATAAGCAAATGCATTTGACAAAGCCTTTGTTTGTTCAGCTTCAAGGATGGTGTGGTATTGTGGATATTTTTGTTGTTGAATGACTTGTTGTTCTGGTGGATAGAATTGTTGTTGAGGGATAACAACTTGTGGTTGTGGAATGTATTGCTGCAAGTTGTTGTTAGCAGAAGATAATGAGGGTTGTTGTTGTGTGATCACTGGGGATGGTGACTGTGCAATTAGTGCCAAGGGGTCATGATTCTTCGCCAATCTTTCTTTCCTTACTTCATTGGCTTCAACTTGGTTTTGTTTCAGAAAATCATAAAGTTGATCAAAGTTCACCTGATGTAAGTCCTTTGTTTGATTGACAATAGTGACATAGCGTCCCCATTCTTCTTGAAGATGTTGATGAATTTGATGTTGCTCACGATAGTTTTGATTGTCAACTTGTTTCTGATAAGCTCATTCATTAAAGTGCAAAACCTTCCATAGTAGTATTCAATGGATTCCCCTGAAGTTGATCCAAACTTCTCCCATTCAGTTACCAGCTTGTTCTCCATGTCTTGTTGTCCAATTTCTGTTCCATAACATAGCCGTCTAACACGTTCCCACATATTGTAAGCAGTTTCACAGCTATCTACAGCAGCAAAGATTTCTCTTGGTAATACCAGTTGGACGATGTGTATTGTCATGTCATCTACTTCGATCTGCTTCTTATCTTCTTCATTGTATTCTTCTTTTGTTTGATCACGAAAAGATGGTGGAACAGGAGGTGTTGCATTAGGATCTCCAGGGTCTTGGATTTGTCATGGCTTGAAGGGTCCTTTCCTAATGGATTGAATCATGAGTTTTCCATTAGGTTTGGTTTTGATGTAGCGGAGCATACGACTTATCCATTGAAGATATCATCCTTTTTCCAACATAGGAGGACGGTTTTCAGCACCGTCTGCATGAATTTCTTGTTGAGTTGCCATTGATGAAGCTATCTATGATAAAGTTAATGTAGGATCGATTCAACGATAAAGGAGTTATGTTTGATGAAGATTAAGCTCTGTTGTTGTACTGAAAATTTGGTCTTAAAACTTAAAAACCTCAATAGCTTCTATTTAGAGGGTTTTTAGGCCTCGAATTTTGACCCGAATGGACATTTCGTTTGGTGTGTCTATCTCCTCGTTCTCACGGTCATTTTGATATGTAGAACGCTGAAAGCGGAGTTACGGTTCAAAAGTTATGGCCGTTTGAAGTTTTGCTGAAAATCTTGCTCGTAAACTTGTTCTTAGGCGTAAGATTTGGGTGCTTAGTCGTAAACTTTTTCCATACTCGTAAGATATGGATCTTATTCGTAAAAACAATTCTTACTCGTAAGAATTGGGTCTTATTCGTAAAAACAGTCCTTACTCGTAAGAATTTGGTCTTATTCGTAAAATGTAGTCTTTACGCATACGAAATAGTTATTATTCGTAAAGGTATATCTTACTCGTAAGATGTTGTTCTTATTCGTAAAGGCAGTAGTTAATCGTAAGATTTTGTTCTTATTCATAAAGATGCTTACGCATAAGAATGGAATCTTATTCGTAAAAACTTGCATACTAGTTAGAATGAATCGTATCTTACTAACTTGTTCAAGCTAGCGAGATTTTACAAGTCAAAGTATTCCACAAACTTATCCAAGTGAGGGAAGTACTGAGTAATCATTGTTGCACGAAGAATCTTCACCAGTTGCTTATTCGTAAACCTTACTCGTAAACCTTATTCGTAAATATTATTCGTAAGATAAGGGTTTTGACTTTCCTTATTCGTAAAATAAGGGTTTTGACTTTCCTTATTCGTAAACTGCCCAGAATGTTGCAAAACACGAATTTTCACCTAAAAACACGATTCTAAATGATTTCTTTTGCACAAACTTCTTCTAAAACACTTAACGATCAATAAAAACAGCAACTTTAACCTAAAAAACACGTAAAAATCAAAACTTTATAGCATACGTTTTAAAAGAAAAAACGCAACTTTTTGCAAAGTTTTAACCAAAAAACAAAACAAAAACACTCCTAAATCATTGTTAGGCGATTGATACCAATTGTAGGACCTTGTTTTTATCAACTTATATCACGTTATAACAACCTTAACACACGTAAACACCTTGGTGACTTGAGATATATGCGTATGAAAACAAGAGAGAAAGATGAAGAGAAAGAACTTGTATTCGTAAACAAAACACACACTTACACACTCAAGCACACACCTCAAATGTGTCATTTGAGGTGTATTTATACTTCAAGAGATATGCCCTAATGGGCTTGGCCATGGGCCACGTTTTGGACATGGATTGGACTTGGATTACATGAGCTTATAATAGGCTAGCTTAACATGAATAATAACCTGTTAGCTTAGCCTAATCCACGAGCCTATTGACTATTCTATTACAATATCTAACACACGTTACAAAGTTCCTAGATGTGAATGACCATCACTTTTTATTAATTATTATTAAGGCTAACAAGTACTGACTGAACCCAACTGTATGAGATTCGGTATGAAAATTTCATTAATTATGTTTGATATGTTTTTAGGGCATGAGTATCAAAGATTAGTGGGTTCATTTAACTTAAATCTATTTATTCTAATAAACGTGAATAATTTACAAGCGTTTGAAACAGCCAATGCATTAAATTTGCGAATGTGTCTTGATTCTGATTGACTAATGATTTATCAAAGCTTCTTCATTCTAAATACAAAGTTAACTTAAGAAACACATCTCATTCAATCGGTTTACAACTATGATCCTTACTTTTTCTTATACGATTTAATACCATAAAGTATATCCAAAAGTAACCAACCGGTTATTCTTGATTGAAACCATCTCTTTGATAATGATTGAAACTTCCTGTATATAATTCAAAATAAAATCTTTGATCTTTCTTCAAAATAAAATCTTTGATCTTTGGACAGTTGCGTAACATTTAATTGCAGCTCATTTAAAAGAACATCCAAAAATAAGTCACGATTCATTATTTATGTCTTTGATTCAGTCATATATCATAAACCCTAACAAACAGACTCGACTTATGAAGATGGAATAGAGGTATTTTGGGGATAATCTCCTTTATCAGTTAATTGACTATGTTTAAATTTATTTTTTCTTATAATTTTGCAGATTTCTAGCAGGTTACACTTAAAAACCATAAAAAGATCTATACAGTGGGTTTAGAGGTCCATTACAGGGATGTTGTTAAATTCAATGGTAATTCTCTCATCTCTCTAATCATTGTTCTCGATTTCAAGTTTTATGCTATGTTTTGTTTGTTTGTTATGATTTTGTATGATTACAATGGACTTCTGTTTAATAAATATTAGTTAATTTTTTTTTTAATATGCTTGATGTAGATTTTGATGCTTTTGAGTTTTGATTATTTTTTATCTGAAGGCCGCATAGAAGATGTTCAATGGAATGTTTAAGAGAAAGGAAACTATGAAAGCTAATCATCTGAGCATTAATTTAGTAACTTAATCATTTGAGCAAAATTAAAGTATTTAAATAATTTTTGGCTTAGTTCAAGCACTTCAAGAGGAAAAGTCCATTTTAGAGTTTAGAATTGTAGTTGCAATAAAATTGTCATGTCAATTAGAGATACCAAGGGCTCTACACGCCATAACAATGTTAATTCTACAAGTAATTTGCTTTGATTTGTGTTTGCGCTTAAGGAGTTCTTTGGATGATTTATTAAAGAGACAAGTTTTGAGACAATGAGGCCATAATTGTATTCAGTTTGATGAATTATTTGGCTATAGTTTGTCTATTATTTTATTCAGTTTGTCAATAATCAAACAAATTATGATTGGATTTGTGACTTTGGACTTACAGGAACAATAGCTGAGACAGTTTCATGACCGAATAGGTTGTGACTAGGTGGTATAGAGCCCTTGAGTTGTTGTTTAATTTCTCAGAGTATACTACAACCATTTATATATGGTCTGTTTGTTGCATTTTAATGGAGACTGCTTTGAGGGAGAGTGGGAGACTTTGTTTTTGGGTAAAGATTATGTCCAGCAATGGGTGCTTATAAGTGAGGTACTCCCCTCCCTTTTACACATTAATCTATAGATTTGTTTTAACTCTTGATGCAATTTAGAAAGTGCAATTAGGAGTAACATAAATGTATGCAAAGTTTTTTACAATGAAAGGAGGATTGTAACTCTTATTTTGTGAATGTTTAACAAAGGTATATATGCAGTAACATTATTTCTTGCTCAACTTTTGAAAAGAAAAGTTGTAAGAATGGCTACAAAAAACTAAATGATATGTTATACGGAGTATTATTTCATATTCTCTCTGTTTTTGGCTCTTCTTTGTGACATATTCTCAAGTCATGGGGAAAGAGATGAGTAGGATGATTTCATTCGCCTATTCCATTAATTATATTTATTGTACAAATTTATCCATGTACTTATTGATTAAGCTTTCACCAATCACTTTCATTAATTTATCTTTGTGATGGTGAAGATTGAAACTGATTTTTGAATGATCTGCTACTTATTTTCTATTATCCTTTTGTCAAGTTCTTTAGTGTTTGACAATTGACAATACTCTTCTCAACTTCATTTTAGGTTTGCGTTTAAACTAACATGAAAAAATTAAGGTTTGTGTTGGATGAAATTGAGTTCCAAAAATGGATATGAGGAAGCTGGTATGAGAAGAGTGTAATATATTGGTTTTCACAAACACACAATCAATAACACATGAGATTTGAAAGAGATGAGTTTTAGAGAGAGAAAGTGAAGAGAGTTTGGAACTTCTAGTGAGACAAAGAAAATGTATATTGAATCTCCAACCCTTTTCCTTGCTAGGAAAAGGGTATGTATAGTGTATTACATGAAACGCCTCCTACGGGCTATGGATCAGGCATACAGTGGGTAAAGACCCGTCTGTCCTCCACGGTGTTACTTAACTAACTACTAAATATCACTAAATGACTATGACTACGAGCTTTCTAACGAATACATATACTTGAGGTGACCGAAACCGTACGTTAGTGGAAGATGAAAGAACAATGTTAATTAATGCAAAACTTCCAGATTACTTATGTGCAGAAGCCGTGTCAACTGCATGCTACACTCAGAACCATTCTATGATAACAAAACGCCACAACAAAACACCTTATGACCTTATCCATAACAGTAAACTAAATCTCAACCACTTTCATGTATTTGGTGCTCTCTGTTACCTGAATACTAATCGTGATGACTTTGGAAAGCTCAAGGCTAAAGCTGACATTGGAGTCTTCGTTGGATACTGTGAAAACTCAAAGGGATACCGAATCTAGAATCGTCGTACAAGGGAGATTATGGAAACAATTCACGCTAATTTTGATGAGCTTACAGAAATGGCTTCTAAGCAAAACAGCTTGGAACCCGGACATAACCGTCTTAACTTCCCCTAAACCCCATCATCAGCTGAACCAAGCTTACAGCTTACTCATCATCAAATGGAACAGCTCTTTGCTCCTCTGTTTAGTGATGATATTGATCAACGTGCTCCAAATGTATCAACTGTTTCCGCTGCTCAACCTGATAATAATCCAATCCCTGATACATCTGAAACAACAACTATTGCTGAAGCACCTCCAATTGATTCTACAACAACAGCCGAACAAACTGCATCCAATGACGTTGAACTAGCTGATGATCTTCTGACTCATGATGTACCTACACCTGCAGATTATGATCCAAATGCGTTCTTTAACCCTTTCGCTAATGAATCTGCAACTTCTGATGTTGCGGAATCATCGACAAGCCATTTGAATCCATCTAATCTGCATAATGTATATCAAAATCAACCCTCCACACATCGTTAGACTAAAGACCATCCTCTTGTGAACATTATTGGAAACCCGAATCAACCAGTCGTAACTAGACAATGCCTTCAGACTGACGGTGAACATTGCATTTTGCACTTACCGTTTGTCAATCTGAACCCAAGAACATTAAAGAAGCAATGACTTATGACAACTGGATTGAATCCGTGCAAGAAGAACTGAATTAGTTTAAACGTCTTGATGTATGGGAATTGGTGAAACGACCAACTAGGGTCTACGTAATTGGTCTTAAATGGATTTGGAAAAACAATTTAGATGTTGAGGGTACGGTTATCAAAAATAAGTCACGTCTGGTGGCTAAGGGTTGTAGACAAGAAGAGGGGATTGACTTCGAGGAATCATTCACACTGGTTGCTAGACTTGAGTGTGTATGAAATTTTCTGGCATTCGCGGCTCACATGAACATCACGGTCTATCAGATGGATGTGAAAACCGCTTTTCTGAATGGTAAACTGAAGGAAACGGTATATGTTAGTCAGCCAGAAGGATTTGTTGATCCAGAGTTCCCCAATCACGTATACAAACTGAACAAGGCTCTCTACGGTCTCAAACAAGCCCCTCGGGCGTGGTATGATGAGGTATCATCCTTTCTTCTATCCCATAATTTTGTCAAAGGATCGGTCGACCCAACACTGTTTATACAATATCACAGGGCACACATTTTAATCGTTCAAATTTATGTGGATGACATCATTTTGGGTTCAACCCATAAAAAGTACTCAAATGCTTTTTCAAAACTAATGAAAACACTTTTTGAAATGTCAATGATGGGTGAACTTACGTTCTTCTTAGGACTTCAAGTTCATCAATCACCCCGTGGTATTTTCCTAAGTCAGTCCAACACTATTGCGATTGCGATCTCGTGCAATACTGTTCAACACTCCAAATCAAAGCACATCGATCTTCGATATCATTTCATAAAAGAGCATGTGGAAAAGGGTACCGTTGAATTATATTTTGTAGGTACTGAACACCAACTGGCGGATCTTCTCACCAAATCCTTGGCTCCTGCTAGGTTGACTGATTTGATCCACCGGATTGGCATGAGGTGTTTGACTCCAGAGGAACTGGACGAACTTTTAACACAATCTTAAAACCAGTCAAACACCAAAACCTCTTTTGTAAATAAATTTTTTTTTTCACAAACAAAAATAGAAAAATATAAAATCTGATAAAACACAAAAATATTCTTCTATCTAATTTTTTTCACACATTGCAAGTACAAATCTTCCGTCAACACGTTGTTCTATCAAACATTTCATTATTTTTCCCGGACAAGTGTTGAGGGGGAGAATGTAAATATTTTTTAGTTTCATAAAACCTTGTACTTGCATGTTACCTTAATTGGTTGTTTCTTTGAAAATGGTGGATACGTTTCTTGTTTTTACACTCTCCTCGGACTCAAATTTGTAAAATTTCATCATTTCTAAAGTCGAGGGGGAGTGTCGTCAAGTTACTTTTCAAACTATCACGTTTTGCTTAACCAAAGTGGAAGTTATGGGTCTTGGTTGAAAATAGTTGAGGTGGAAGGACCAAATGTGTCAAAATTGAAAACTTACTTTTAACAAAAACTCCACCTAACTACACTTTCCCATTTACTACACTCATTTAAAACTTTCAACTACTATATCCACGCCTAAGATTCAAAGTAAAATCCGCGCTTCAAACTTGAAATTTGTAAGTGTAAATCGTTTCTTTGTGTGATTACAAACATAGGTTTTGAATCTTACTAAAAACCAACGGTTAGATTTTAATCTATGAATGATTTAGTGTTCTACGCATTCGCGATGAACAAGAAATCATTGTTGTGCGTTTATGATGAAATGGATAATGTCAAAGTGGTTAAAATCAAGTTTTGTAAACATTTTCATCAAAAATTTCAACCCAGAAATCGTTTTTAAACACTTTCGAATTTTAGGGTTCATGAGAGAATTTGGGCGTTTTCACTTGTGAGTATTTTAGGATAATTAGATGCTTGGGAGATGTTTATTACATGTTTAATTGGTCAATAACACCTTCGAATCATGCCCAGATAACACAAAAGTGAAGAATTAAACTTCTTGGGTTTATATATGTGTATAAATAGGGAGTTTTGATTCTGAGTGCATTTGATGTTAAAACTTGTTGGAAACATCTCATTTATCTTCTAACATATCCCAGAAATTGTTTGGTTGATTTCACATGGTTAAATCATCTACACGTAGGATTTGAATTTTAGGGTTTAAGCTTACGCCTAAACCATCTTACGCGTAACCGGATTTAACATGCAAGTCATGATTATGATATTGAAAATGATTGAAAACTTGTTAATATGAGTGTTATCATTAAACTATTGCAGGCTTCTACGCGTACCAATTTCAGAATCAAGGTTAATTGGAATCTACGCTTATGGATCACCTTATGCGTAGAAGTTACGCATAAGAGCAATCTTACGCGTAACTCTTATGCATAAGGGTCTACAATGGACTACGCGTATCCTGTGAAGGATATCCGTAAACTTGGACTTCTACGCCTAAGGGATACTCTTACGAGTAAACCTTACGCGTAAGTCCTTAACCCTAAGCTTATGCGTAAGCCTTATGCTAAGAGTCCACTCCTACGCGTAAACCCTCCTTACGCCTAAGGGTGATTCCTACGCATAAGCTTATTCCTACGCTTATGGTTATCCTGTTTACGCATAAGCTTACTAACTTACACTTAAGCCAAAATTGTAACTTAACTTTTGAAACGTTACGCGTACAAACTTGTAATAAGTTACTCATAATGTCACAAAACCAAAATGTCACTAATATGCTACAAAAGTTAAAACGTTGTGTGTTTAAGTAAACTTTGGACTTTAACATTCAAAATCAACATACTCACGTAACTTATCACGTCAACTTTGGACTATTGGACAATATGTGACTTTGGACTCGTAACATTCATACATATAACAACTTCAATAATTGGACAATAAATTCAATTTTTGACTAACGTAATGTCTTTCGATATGTTGGTTCTTTTGTCTCAATACCTTTCAGATCACGAAATGGACGTCATCATGGAAAATGTCAATGCACCAAACGAACTCACAATGGAATACATCTTCCCAACTGGTTACAGCAAAATGATTGGAAAGAACAATCTCAAGGTCGATTTTGAGAATTTCACATGCTCAGAATCATCATGCAAGATTGCTGTGGATATCCTCAAAACTCATCCCTACAATAACATGCTTACCAACTCATCAACTGTACCAGAATTCTACATTCATCAATTCTGGCACACGATGAAAAAGGTTGATGGTCAAGATGTTGTCACTGTGACCCTCAATGATAAAGAAGTTACCATCACGGTAGCAGATCTTCGAACAATTCTTCTTCTGCCTGCTATACAGCCTGCTGACTATGTAGAAAATTCAAATGAAGAGGCTACAATGCAATTCATGGTCGACATTGTCTATGATGAAGCTGCCAGAGTCATTACAAAACATTCCACTGTTGATCTGAAGAACATTCCTCAACCATGGAGAACATTGTACATTATGATCGCTAAGTCTGTGTCTGGAAGAGACAGCGGTCATGAGCATCCAAAACTTATGCACCTACAAACCTTCTAGGGGATGGTCAACAAGCAGCACATTGACTATGCAAGCCTGATATGGGAAGACATGATGTCTCACTTCAAGAAGCCTGGGACAAAGGTTCCCTTTATCAGATACACAAAGTTGTTGATTCAAAACATTCTCGGGAAACATCGGGACATCCCCTTTAGAATTAATGACCCCAAGAATCACTCTGCGTTGTATGAGCCTACATTGAACATTGTCAGATTTAAAGACTCATCAACAAGGAAACAAGGTGCACTACTACTTGATTGCCTTCTCACTGACGAAATCAAAAGTCTTCCGTTGTATCTACGATATCAAGAAGCAGTGAGTGCAGGTAAAGTAGGTTTTATGGATGAAAAGACTTCAGTTGTTCCTGTCAAGAAGACCAGAAGATTAGGAAGCACTGGGAGCGCTCTAAAGTATCCAAAGAGTCATCCAAGCTTCAAGAGAAAAGTCCCATCTCAGTCCGCTCGTCCAAATGTCAAACCAGAACCTATTCCAAAGGACGACGATTCTGATGTTGGAATCACTCCTAAACTATATTGCAAGTGTTTGTAATCAATATGTAATAGGTTGCTTAATTAGGCTTTTATTGGGATACTCTTACGAGTAAACCTTACGCGTAAGTCCTTAACCCTAAGCTTATGCGTAAGCCTTATGCTAAGAGTCCACTCCTACGCGTAAACCCTCCTTACGCCTAAGGGTGATTCCTACGCATAAGCTTATTCCTACGCTTATGGTTACCCTATTTACGCATAAGCTTACTAACTTACACTTAAGCCAAAATTGTAACTTAACTTTTGAAACGTTACGCGTACAAACTTGTAATAAGTTACTCATAATGTCACAATACCAAAATGTCACTAATAAGCTACAAAAGTTAAAACGTTGTGTGTTTAAGTAAACTTTGGACTTTAACATTCAAAATCAACATACTCACGTAACTTATCACGTCAACTTTGGACTATTGGACAATATGTGACTTTGGACTCGTAACATTCATACATATAACAACTTCAATAATTGGACAATAAATTCAATTTTTGACTAACGTAATGTCTTTCGATATGTTGGTTCTTTTGTCTTAATACCTTTCAGATCACGAAATGGACGTCATCATGGAAAATGTCAATGCACCAAACGAACTCACAATGGAATACATCTTCCCAACTAGTTACAGCAAAATGATTGGAAAGAACAATCTCAAGGTCGATTTTGAGAATTTCACATGCTCAGAATCATCATGCAAGATTGCTGTGGATATCCTCAAAACTCATCCCTACAATAACATGCTTACCAACTCATCAACTGTACCAGAAATCTACATTCATCAATTCTGGCACACGATGAAAAAGGTTGATGGTCAAGATGTTGTCACTGTGACCCTCAATGATAAAGAAGTTACCATCACGGTAGCAGATCTTCGAATAATTCTTCTTCTGCCTGCTATACAGCCTGCTGACTATGTAGAAAATTCAAATGAAGAGGCTACAATGCAATTCATGCTCGACATTGTCTATGATGAAACTGCCAGAGTCATCACAAAACATTTCACTGTTGATCTGAAGAACATTCCTCAACCATGGAGAACATTGTACATTATGATCGCTAAGTCTGTGTCTGGAAGAGACAGCGGTCATGAGCATCCAAAACTTATGCACCTACAAACCTTCTAGGGGATGGTCAACAAGCAGCACATTGACTATGCAAGCCTGATATGGGAAGACATGATGTCTCACTTCAAGAAGCCTGGGACAAAGGTTCCCTTTATCAGATACACAAAGTTGTTGATTCAAAACATTCTCGGGAAACATCGGGACATCCCCTTTAGAATTAATGACCCCAAGAATCACTCTGCGTTGTATGAGCCTACATTGAACATTGTCAGATTTAAAGACTCATCAACAAGGAAACAAGGTGCACTACTACTTGATTGCCTTCTCACTGATGAAATCAAAAGTCTTCCGTTGTATCTACGATATCAAGAAGCAGTGAGTGCAGGTAAAGTAGGTTTTATGGATGAAAAGACTTCAGTTGTTCCTGTCAAGAAGACCAGAAGATTAGGAAGCACTGGGAGCGCTCTAAAGTATCCAAAGAGTCATCCAAGCTTCAAGAGAAAAGTCCCATCTCAGTCCGCTCGTCCAAATGTCAAACCAGAACCTATTCCAAAGGACGACGATTCTGATGTTGGAATCACTCCTAAACTATATTGCAAGTGTTTGTAATCAATATGTTGGAATCAATTTGTAATCAAGTGTTTGTATTAAAGGAAAGGCTTATGTAGAAAGCCCATAAGCCTTGGCCCATATCCAATAAGGAAAGGAAGTGAACTTGTGTGTTGCCCTAGTTCCTTTCCCTATATAAGCACATGTAAACTTTCATTTGAAGGTTGGTTGTTCACATTATCATATATCCTACGCATAACTTTCTCTCATTTATATTCATGTGTGTGTTAGTGTGTTCAACCGGTCTTTATCATCTCTATTTCTAACATATTGATGCTTGTGTTGTATTATGGTGACCTAACAGTGGTATCAATCGCCATCTAGTTGGGTGAAACGGTTTGTTTTTTTGAAGTTGTCTTGTCTACACGCAAGGTTTCACATTATTCACCTTTTTCACGCATAAAACTTTGATTTTTACACTTTATGGGTTAAGGTTTATATAGTGTTAAGGATTCTAGTTTTCGCAAAAAGTTTCAACCTTTACGTGTTTTACATAGTTTTCAAACTCTTTTTTATTTCATACCATCATCTTACGCTTAAGCTCAAAACACATTTTGGTTCATCAAGTCCTCAACTTTCTTGTTCTTTTAGTGTTTTTGAAACTTTTTCATCATTAAAAACGGGTTTTCAAAACTTCTTAGTGCTTAAAAATACGTTTTTGGTAAAATCTGTTAACTTTACGCCTAAGGAAAACCCTTTTCTTACGCTTAAGCTAAAAACCCTTTTTTATGCCTAAGGAAACCCTAATCCTACGCGTAAGCTCAAAGTCTACGCCTAAGCAGCAGTTACGCGTAAGCATTTCATCACTTGATCTTCAGAGTTGTTGGTTTACTCAGTGTTTTCTTGCTTGGATAAGCCTGAAAACACTTCGACTTTAGATATCTTTTACATTGGTATAAGTGTAAAGGGTTTTTGGGTAAAACCCTAGTTTTACGCCTAATCTTAATACTAACTCGTAGAAACTTCTTTGCCTAATCATTTACTACGCTTAAGCTTGTCTTACGCATAAGGAAATATTACGCATAAGATTTCTACTACTAAGTCTTTGGTTTAAGCCTAATCTAAGTTTTTCTCAAGTCTACGCGTAAGAAGTTACTACGCGTAAACTCTTTGTCTACACGTAAGTTGGGTACTACGCGTAAGGAACATTTCTACGCCTAAGGTTCTTTCTACGCATAAGCTGCTTTCTACGCTTAAGAACACTTCATCAACAAACTCAAAGTTTCATTCGACTACAAAGATCCATCATCAACACAAGTAGTATTTAAAAAAAAATGGCAGGAAAATTTGAGTAAAATTTAATTTTTAGGGGAGACTAAACATTTAATTTTTACGCGAGATTCAAATTTTGGTTTAACTGCGAAAATTTTGGTCAAAAATTCAAATTTTTGGGCCCAAATTCGAATTTTTCAGGTCAAATTTGGCGTCAAAATTGTCAAAACTCAAAATTTTCTTACAATCTTAAAATTGGATTTTACAGTGAATTTCAAATTTTGGGAGAGAAAATTTTTCAAAATTATTTTTGGAGGGAAATTTTGAAAATCACTATATCGGCCTTTCAAGTATGCTGACTTCACAAATCTCCTCACCTTCCAAGAGTCAGACTTCATCCCGAAGTCCATCAGTCGTGCAAGATGAAAGAGTTGATGTACAAGGAAGGAATGCTCAAATGGTTGTTAAGAATGTTGTGACCACTTCAAATGTCGGTAATGGAGACAATAAGGTTATAGCATTGGGAAAGCAGGATGACAGCAGCAGATCAGGGGAAGATATCATACCCACCTATAACACAGAGTCCAACTTTGACAAAGAACAAATGGTTGAGGAAGATATCTTACCCATCTATGACACAGAGCCAAACTTTGACAAAGAAGAAATGGTTGAGGTACTATCTACTATTGATCATATTCTACCTGCAGTTGAGAAACAACAATCTGAGCAACCTGAATTCAGAAATGAAGGAGAGGTTGACCAGTTTGTTGTACAATGTCCAGAAAATTGTCTCATGTATGAGCCCTTACTTATAAACAATACAACTAAAACGTCAAACCAAACTCTTGAATCTGAAAACATTCTTCTCAAAAAGACCATTGCTCAATTTCATAAAGATTTTTCAAAACTAGAGGCTCATTGCATCTCTCTTGAACTTAAAATGCAAACCAAATCTTTAAACTTTGAGCCAAATAGTAAATCTTTGAATGAACAAAGTAATCGTGTGGATACACTAGTAAATAAAAATGAGCATTTAAAGGCTCAAATTCAAGCAAAGGGGCTTGCACATGTTGCTTTACAAAACAAACTGAGAATATTAACTGACAAGAGTGTGGATACAAATTTTGAAAAACCAACAATCTTGGGGAAATCGTCTCTACAACCTTTCAGAAAACAATCAGTAGTTAGACAACCAACTGCATTTAAATCTAAACGTTCAAAATCTTCAAAACCACGGTTTGCCTCCCAAGTTGTTGAGAATAAACATTTGTCAAAACCAGTCACTCCACATTCCTGGCCTAAGAAAAATGCTTATGTTTCTGTTAAACCTCAACAAGTTGTTGCATTTGGCCAGTCTAGGATTAGTTCGAAACAATGTCTAAACCAAGCATCAAAATTCAAAACTCATATGATACAAATGACATGCATAATAACTATGATCTAGAAAAGGCTAGGAAAAGGGCACTACTCCAAAAGGATGGAATCCTAGGTTAACGACCTGGTATATCACCTCCTAGTGCATTATTGAACACTGCTTGTAGTAGCAAACCAAAACCTAAGTTTACTCAACAAACGGTTAGAAATAAACCCGTTGAACTAAAAGAAAATTTTCAGAAACCTAATAGGTGGATCAATATAGGACAAAGACTCTTTCCAAAATAAGTTTCAACATCCCCTAGATCTAACCTTAGATGGATACCAACGGGTAGAGTTTTCAAAACTATTGGTCTTAGGTAGATTCCTACAGGCAAGATACTAAGTAGTTGCACCATAACAAGTGTGAAACCCTCTACATCCATCCCTGAGATAGGAAAGGATATTATCAAAATAGCATGTTCAGGTGGCAAGAAGATTATTGACACTACATCTTTATGCTTCTAACATCTGGAACCCAGATACACTTGGGGATCCATGTTTTTTTTCCATCTTGCCCCCTCCTATTTTCTTTACAGGTACAACAACTATGGCTTCTAAGTAACACAGCTTAGGACCCGTTTCTCACCGTTAAAAAAATTAATGATCCATCAGCTACTCCACCATTGTACTTAATCTTCAAGAATTAGAAACATTGCTTGCTCCTCTGGTTAAAGATTCTGTCAAAAAGTCGTGCTTCAGATGTATCGAATTTTTCCGCTGCACAACCTGATAATACTCTAATTTCTAATACACCTAAATCTACAACAACAACCGTTACTGTAGATGCACCTCCAATCGAATCTTCGATAACAGAAGATCAAACTGTTTCTAACAACAATGACACAGCTGATGATCAACATAATGAATAGAGAAGTTTTATCAGCAGTTGATTCTCTCGAGATATTTATGGTACTTCACAATTGTTTGATTAATTGGACATACATGGTTTCGCTGTCTCCTTATACATGGTTTTGCTGTCTCCAATTCATCATCAACATACGTGGTGTATGATTCTGATTCATTGAAAACATCGGGGGGAAGAGAGTGTAGGTGTTTATTGCTTCTTTGATGTCATTTGCTAAAACCCTATCTCTTCTTAAATTTCTTCAATTAGGGGGAAGAAATGAGACGATCTATGGTTCAAACGTCTCACTTTGGTGTTATCATCTCACTTTCACAGGGTTATCGTGCGTGAAGTTACCTAAATATGATGATATGATGCCTCACACACGGTCATTTTATCGAGTATTTGAATATTCTCAGTTTATTATTATTTTGATAGACCTCAACAATCAGGGGGAAGTAGTATTACTTTATCTTTCGTGGTTTGTTTGGTGTGATGCGTCTACATACGTGAGAAGAATTTGTTGATTTCTTGCATGTTACCCCCGAACGGACTTTCTGCAATAAGTCAGATTCACCTTGTGCGGTTTACTGCTCATCTACAAATTCCGATGCATACTGAAATTTTTAAAAGTTAGAGGAAATGTTCACTGCATCAAAGTTTCGAATCTGCTGAAGTCGGTTGTCAGTTTGGGGGAAGCTGATTAAGAAACTTCTTTAATTGGGGGGAAGTTAATCAGTTTCATACTTATTACATCATTTCTCTGTTTATATTCATAATGGCTTCTGAGCAAAACAGCTTGGAACCCGGACATAACCGTCTAAACTTCCCCCAAAACCCATCATCAGCTGAACCAAGCCTACATGTTGGAATCACTCCTAAACTATATTTCAAGTGTTTGTAATTAACATGTAATAGGTTGCTTAATTAGGCTTTTATGTTTGTATTAAAGGCAAGGCTTATGTAGAAAGCCCATAAGCCTTGGCCCATATCTAATAAGGAAAGGAAGGGAACTTGTGCGTTGCCCTAGTTCGTTTCCCTATATAAAGACTTGTAAACCTTCCTTAGAAGGTTGGTTGTTCACTTCATAATACACTCTACGTATATCCTTTCATCATTATCTTATCGTGTGTGTTTGTGTGTGTTCATCCGCTCACCTTATCTATATTTCTTACAAATTGATGCTTCTGTTACAATATGGTGACCTAACAGTGGTATCACTCGCCATCTAGTTGGGTGAAACAAATTTGTTTTTGTTATACGCATGAGTTTTGTGCTACAAACCTTTCATATGCTTAAAGCTTCATTTTTTACACTCAAAAACTCAAGATTCTTGTACTTTAAGGTTTATTTAGTGTTAAAGTTTAAGTTTTTAGCATCAAGTTTGAAACTTTACGTGTGTAGCATTGATTTTGAGCTTGTTTTTATACGTGTGGTATTGTCTACGCGTAAAGGTGAAAGTGTATTTGGATCATCAAGTTTCAAACTTTCTTGTTACTTTGGTGATATTGAAGTTATTTCATCATTAAAATCAGGTTACAAAACACATTGGAGCATAAAATCAGTTTTGGTGCATTTTTTGGTACTTTCTACTTGTAACAAAACCCTAATCTTACTCGTAAGCACAAAGTCTACGCATAAGCAGCAGTCTACGCGTAAGCTATTATTCATTTGATCTTCAGTACTGTTGGTTTACTCAGTGTTTTCTTGCTTGGATAAGCCTGAAAATACTTCGACTTTGGATATCTTTTACACTAGTATAAGTGTAAAGGATTTTTGGGCAAAACCCTAGTTTTACGCCTAAGCTAAAATCTTACGCGTAGCATCTTTCTTTGCCTAAGCATTTTCTTACGCCTAAGCTTGTCTTACGCATAAGCAAATATTACGCGTAAGGATTCTACTACTAAGCCTTTGGTTTACGCCTAAGCTAAGTTTTCCTCAAGTCTACACGTAAGCTATTTCTACGCGTAAGCTATCTTCTACGCGTAAGTTGGTTTTACGCATAAGGTACTTTCTACGCCTAAGCTGGTTTCTACGCATAAGGTTACTTCATCAACATTGTTTCATTCGACTACAAAGATCCATCATCAACACAAGTTTCAAGATGTCTCAACCACCATACTCTAGCTACTTTCCTCATGTGTATCCTCAACAACAACAACAACATCTCTATCCTCCACAAACACAACAACAAGTGCAACAATTTCAACAACAGTTTTCTCATGGAGCAATTCCTCTTCCACTACAAATGGTTCCACCAAACCCTAGTCAACAAGTACAACATTACACATACTTTCAAAATCAGTATCCAGCCAAGTATGCTATGAATGTTACAACTCCGAAGGAACCCTCATGGTTTGCAAAGATGTGTGAAGCTTTAAGTAGCCAAAAATCCATTCATGAAGCTGGATCACTTGATAGACCTCCAATGCTCACTCCTAGAAACTAGGATCAATGGGTGATAAGGTTCTTTAGGTTTTGTGATCTAAAGAAGCCACATGGAAAGTTCTTGAAGAAGGTCATCCTTGAAGATCCTTTTCAGATGTCTACCCTCACTGTACCCGGAGATCCGAATGCTAATCCACCAAAAGATGATGTCACCAACGTTGTCGGTCTTGATCAACTTACTACTGACCAACTTCTACACTTAGAAGCCGATGAACTTGCAATGCAATATATCCTTTTGGGATTACCCAATCCGATACTTCGTAGTGTTGATGCTCAAAAGACTGCTAAAGCAATGTGGGAGCACATTCATCTTCTAATGGAAGGCACAGAACTCAGTCGTGAAGACATGGAATCCAAAATCTACTTAGCATATGAACACTTCATGATTGAACCAGGGTAGACATTAGAGTCATATCATCATCGGTTCTTAGACATCATTAATGACTTGGAAAAACATAATATCATTATGCCAAGAATTGCAGTCAACACAAAGTTCCTGAGCAGTCTTGGTCCTGATTGGGAAAAGTATGTTATTTTCATCCATCAAGCGAAGAATCTTCATCATGCTACATACGGATTGCCTTATGACTATTTAAAGCCCCACCAAAAGGAAGTTGACAGAGAAAGGATCATCCGTGGAGTCCCTGCTTCGCCTTCACTCCTAGATAATCAAACTCTAGCTTTGTAGGCTCAAGCATGTTATCCTCAATTTCTGACCTTACAAACTGTCTTCACAAATCCTCCATAACCAACTGCTCAAATAACACCATATGATCCATCACAACAACAATCCCAAGAAACTCAATTGGCTCCATACAGCAACAACAATGATCATGCACTCTACAGTGAATCTAATGAGGATGCTGAAGCTTTCGATGCATTGCAACAAGGGTTTGTCATGATTTCTAGAGCCTTCGGTTGATATTCTAACAAATCCAATAATCACATTCGTACCTCATCTAACACAAGGAATCAGGATGTTGTTAACAACGGAAGAGTTGAAGTTCAGAATTGTGGTAATGTTCGTCAGATGGGTAGTGGTCAAGGATTTAATTCTAATGGAAGGAATAACATGGGTGCTCCACAACAACAAAGGGTTCAAGTGGTTGATCAGGGAAATACTCAGACTGGGATTAATGGTCTCCGATGCTATAACTGTACTGAGAAGGGTCATCTGGCTAATGCATGCCCAAAGCCGAGGACAAGAGGCAGCACTTATCACAAAGAGGCTTTACTCTTGGCTCTCAAGGATGAAGCTGGTGGAACTCTTACCAACAAGGAACAGAGCTTCATGGCAAATGCAGATTCTGATGATGACATAGAGGACTTGCAGGCTAATGCAGCAGTGATGTTAATGGCAAACATGCAAGAACTCCACATGAGTGACACAGGCCAAATGTATGACACTGACGGCTTGTCTCAGGTACCAGATCAAACTATATTCATTACTGATCTGATATCTCCGCCAACATCTGCATCCGACGAGGATCAGAGTGTTCAACATGAGCCGTCTACATCTTATTCCAATGATAATCAAATAGATCCCGTAGTTATATTTGACGATCAAGATGACCTTATGGTTAATATTGATAATCAAGTTGACTCCGTGGTTATATTTGAGGATCTAAATAATGATCATGTTGAGACTCACGTTGAACAAGCTGAACCTTTGTCTAATCCAGATCTTGAGCTCATGACCAATTTAATTAAGACCCAAAAATCTCGAATGGAAAAGTGCCAAGACATCAATAAGAAATTACAGGATTAAATTGCACTGTTGACTAAGGATATTGAATGCTATAAGTTCCAACTCAACATTTTTCAAACTAAAGAGAAACGTGAAAAAGGTTTTGAAGTCGCATTTGCTAAATCAAACCAAAATGAAAAATCTTTGGAAAAATAGATATGTGATCTAGTTACATCCAAGAATTCTTTGTTGTCTCAAATAGAACAACTGAAATATGATCATAAACAACAACTTAACGCTCTCACTTCGGAAACTCAAAAAGCCAAGTCTGAGTTGTTAACTTGTCAAAAATAGTTTTGTGAGTACAAAAAGCATTCAAGGAAACAAATAGATGACTATCTTGAGGAAATTGTCGACTTACAAAATAAAATCAAAGAGTTTCGAAATGTTGTTTATAAACATGGTGAGTCAATTACAACTATTCAAAAGTTTACTTTTAAACCAAATCCAAATGGATATGGACCGAATCTTGCTGATTACAAACCAAAGTTTTCACATAGTGCATTCAAACCAAATCCTCAAGTTTACAGTGCAGAACATAGAATTGATGATTCCATCATGAGTGTTGTTGAATATAATCGTTTGAAGGAATTAGATACAGAAGACGAGAGTCGGTCAAAAATGGAAAATGTTGTTTATAATAAACCATTTAACTATTCTAAAGCCATAACTTTCATCACACAACAGGATAATTCTAACACGCCTTGGGTTACCACGCCTATTTCTGAGTCTTCTACTGTTGGTCCCCAACCCAATACTGCACAAATTAAGGGTCCTTTACCTTCACTTAGTGAAGTAAAAACATTACCCGAACAATGTCAAATTATTAAATATTTTGATACATTCAAATCGGACATCAAACTTTTGGAAAGTGAAATTGAAATCAATTCTGAAATAAAAGTTGAACATTTTCAATCGCCTCATAAACGAATCAAAGAGATATTTTTCAGAAAAAGAATTTTACCTCATGTCCGAAATTTGAAAATGTATGCAATATATTGGGAAATGGATTTTCACAAGGAGCTTGGACTTATGAAAACAGTTTTTGAGAAAACAGAAACATCGATTTCAAATACTAAACGTAAAAAGAAAATGTTAAGAAAAGATGTTGATTGACTCTTGGAAGATGTTATATGTGCTGATACCATAAATGTTGTGTTACTACATACTGTTGCATATGCATTTGATTTTATCGTTGTTGATTCAGTTGATTCTGTTGAAAATATTGAGAATACCGATAATGTGTCACAAATCAAGTCTTTAATAGTTGAGAATGAGCGATTGTTAAATGATCTTTCGAATGCAAAACGTCGTCTTCAATGGTGTCAAAAATATTGTCAAAATCGAGAACTCGCTTTGCGAAACAAAATCAACCAGTTGCATACAAAAACTCTTAATCCAAAACTTGAGCAACTGGATGATGAAAACGTGTCTTTGAAGTGTCAAATTTCAAAATATGAACAAGAAATTTCAAAAGTCAAAACAGAATATGGTGTCATATTTGATTTGCTCAAAAAGACTCGTGCTCAAGCGTCAAAAGATGTTGATGATCATCTTGCATATACCAAAGATGTTTTACGACAAAATGGAAACACTCGCTCTGAAAATCAAGATCTGTTACACACTATCCATGATCTAAAAGCAGAGTTGGTAAAACTTAAGCAAGATAGGAATAGTAACATAAACGTAATTGCACCAGGAATTCTTAGACTGCCTAATGACACATTACAAGAAACTAATGTGCTTCCCTCTACTGAAACAAGAATAGTTGCCTCTTTTCACAACGCTAGCACTTCACAGCTTAAGAGCACTACAAGGAAGAATAGGAAGTTGCGACATAAGAAAAGAACAATAAAGACCTCTGAAGTAGAAGAACAACTTTGGACTTTGAATAAAACTCATGTTACTCCCACTTTAGATATTGTGTCTGACAAATGTAATGGAAAAAGTGATGAAACGAATGCTGAACCTTTAAGTACTTTAAATGTTATGTTTGAAGCTTCTTGTGTTGGTTGTCGTAAAAGCATGTTTTCTTGTTGTCATGATAAATGTGTTGCTAATGCTATCTTATCCCCTAAGCGAAATAATAGAAAACGGAATACCTCTAGGCCCACTAATGCTTCTAAGTCTGTGCTAGGTAAACCACCCTCTAGTATTCCTGCTACGATCATTGATGTACCCATAGAACCCCCTTCACCTCCTAGGAATAACTTATCACCTAGTGCATTCACTAAGACCAAAGCTAAGACTAGTTGGAGATGGCAGAAATGGTTACAAAATACACTTGGCTTTAAATGGATTCCTAAAATCATAAACATATGTGTTTCAACTATAACTCTATCGGAACCCTCTAACTCTTTGGGTTCCACCTCTACTTCTATTCCACCTGTGTTGTCTGTATGTAATGCAGGTGATACATATCATCCTCTAGGTTGTTGATAGCGGATGTTCCCGACACATGACATGCAATCTTAAATTGTTATCAAGCTTTGTTTCAAAGTTCATTGGCACTGTCAGATTCGGGAATGATCACTTCGCGGTTATCATAGGCTTCGGAGATTACATCAATGGAAAAATCGAAATTAGCAGAGTTTATTATGTGGAAGGTCTCGGTCACAATCTCTTTTTAGTCGGTCAATTTTGTGATGGAGATTTAGAAGTTTCTTTTAGGGAGAAAACTTGTTTCATTCGTGATCTACAAGGAAACGATCTTATGTCTGGATAACGCACATCAAAGTCTTTACACAATCTCAATGTAAGACATGATTGCTTCATCTCCCATCTGTCTACTTTCTAAGGCAACATCTACTAAATCCTGGCTATGGCACCGTCATCTCTCACATCTAAACTTTCAAACCATAACCAACCTTGCACGTTTCAAACTTGTTGAAGGTCTCCCAAGATTTCGGTATTCTAAAGATCACCTATGCTCAGCTTGTGAACAAGGGAAAAGCATTCATGCTCACTTTCCTTCAAAGGTGGAACACAGCTCACAGCATGTGCTTCATCTTCTTCATATGGATTTGTGTGGTCAGATGCGTGTGCAGACGATTAACGGAAAACGCTATATCTTGGTAATTTTTGATGACTACTCAAGATGGACTTGGGTTTATTTTCTTCGAAGTAAAGATCAAGCTCCACAGATGATCATCATCTTTCTCACAAAAATTCAAGTTCAGCTCCGGAATACAGTCAGACAAATTAGAACAGATAAAGGGACTAAATTTGTTAATCAAACTCTTCGTGTATACTATGAGAAAGTGGGAATTGAGCATCAAACATCCATTGTACGGACACCAGAACAAAACAGAGTGGTTGAAAGACGAAACCGTACGTTAGTGGAAGCTGCAAGAACGATGTTGATAAATGCAAAACTTCCAGATTACTTGTGGGCTGAAGCCGTGTCAACTGCATGCTACACTCAGAACCGTTCAATGATTACCAAACGCCATAACAAAACACCTTATGAGCTTATCCACAACCGTAAACCGAATCTCAAACACTTTCATGTATTTGGATCCCTTTGTTACCCAAATAATGATCGTAATGACTTTGGTAAAGCTCAAAGCTAAAACTGACATTGGAGTCTTTGTTGGATACTGTGAAAACTCTAAGGGTTACCGGATCTGGAATCGGTGTGCAAGGGAGATTATGGAAACGATTCATGCAAATTTCGATGAGCTTACTGAAATGGCTTCTTAGCAAAACAACTTAGAACCCGGACATAACCGTCTAAACTTCCCCCAAACCCCATCATCAACTGAACCAAGCTTACAGCTTACTCGACGTCAAATGGAACAGCTATTTGCTCCTTTGTTTGGTGATGATATTGATTAACGTGCTCCAGCTGTATCAAATGTTTCTGCTGCTCAACCTGATAATAATCCAATACCTGATACACCTGAAACAACAACAATGTTGGGATTCTTGATTTGATGAGACATAGTAAATATAAGAATGAAATAAAGGGACTTAAAGTGACAAAAAAGAAAGTTACAAAAGATGGAAGGACTTGATTGAAAAAGAATATTTTTTGTTTAGTCATTCGTAGAGATTTGTAAACCCTAATCCTCTAGTATATAAAGAGGACATGGGGTGTAGGTTTTATTAATTAAGTCTTCCATAATGTAGACATCTAGTAAATGTGTGTGTGTCTAGGGCGTATAGTTCATTGTAAATGCCTAGACTAGATTAGTTGGTGTAACGCTCCAAGGTAATCAAGGTTTACCTTGATCCCTGTTAGATTGTAACCATTCTAGAATTGATCATCTAGAATTGGGGCGTGTAGTGAATGTTATGTATTTAAGATGTCTATACGTGAGAATGTGTTTCCCCTAGACGAAGTATGTGTTTGTTAGATAGGGGAAGAATGTGTTTGTTAGATAGGGGAAGTATGTGTTTGTTAGATAGTTCATTGTAAATGCCTAGACTAGATTAGTTGGTGTAACGCTCCAAGGTAATCAAAGTTTACCTTGATCCCTGTTAGATTGTAACCGTTCTAGAATTGACCATCTAGAATTGGGGCGTGTAGTGAATGTTATGTATTTAAGATGTCTATACGTGAGTATGTGTTTGTTAGATAGGGGAAGAATGTGTTTGTTGGATAGGGGAAGAATTCGTACAAGAATGTGTTTGTTTTGTCATCATCAAATAGGGGAAGAATATGTTTGTTAAATTGTATCCCAGTTTCTATATGTGAGAATGTGTTTGTTTTGTCCTCCTTTTGTTTCATTCATGTTGAAAGAAACCTTGTGTCAATAACTTTGATTTGTTTTATTCCGCTGCATACCAAGTTTATTATCATTGTTATTGTCAAACCCTAGAGGCTCAAAACGATCTGATGGAGTCCAACAAACTTAACAAGTGGTATTAGAGCTTGGTGAGCTCATTACCTAGGGATTCACAAGGTTTTCTTGGCGAAGAAGAAAGAAAAATTCGAAGCTGTCAAAAATTCGCAACTTTTCTACAGCACTGTTTTCTAACGTCGATAACTTTTTCGTGAACCGTTGGATCGGGCTACAATTTTTACTGGAGCTTCTCTATATATCCATCTAACGTCTCACTGGAGGGATTGTCGATCTGAGCTCTCAATCAAAAGTTACAGGTTGTCGAAGTTGGCTGCAGAGAGAGGTTTGAAAAAATCGATTTTTTTTTTGGGTTTCTTGAATTTTAGGGTTTATTTATGGTTTGTGATCATTAAATGGCAACATGTGCATGATCTCAGCTCATTAATCGATTTTTCATCATGTGTATAACATCCTTGCTCATGAAACCTCGTATTTATTTAATATCAATGATTGGTTATATTGGATGTTGGCTTGATATTGTTGACTATTCCTTATTCAATGAAGGGTATGTTATTGCTGAGTGTTTTATGATAAGGGTTTAAGGTATCAATCGTGTGACGCACTGAATTTTGAATTACGAGCAAGTTAAGATAAAATTGGAGGTAACATATAATATGGGATGATGGTCATTAAGTAACTTGGTCTACAAATTTCATTCACGTTAAAGGGTTACATTAGTACTATTCGTATTAAGTACTCGATGATAACTACTGCTAAGCTTTCAAAATCTACTGCTAAGCTTTCAAAATCTACTTCTTGTTATGATGCAATATACTGCTGTCTTTTGTTCCTAACTGCTGCTACGGTTTTTAATCTACTGTTGGAACTAAACTGCTACTTGTCGCCTACTGCTGCTTTTGAAAACAGTTTCTACTGCTAGTTCACGAGTTATCACTACTAGTTTAACTGTTACCACTGCTACCTTCCTTGTAACCACTGCTAGTGTTCGGTTTCCACTGCTTGTATTGTTATTACCACTGCTAGCATGTTTCGTCCTTTGGTTTTTGCTATTGTATGATACATGGTTTTGGATTTATGGATGGTTGGCCAAGGTATTACGAGAAGATTTGAATTTTGTACATGTTGCCTACTCCTTCTTGTTGATTTAGTATGATTTGGATTTACATGCTTCAGTAGCATGCTATACGAGGGTTCAAAAGAAGTGGCTACTGCTAGTTGGATTAGTTATTGCAAAGCACTATATTCATGTTTATATTACCATATGGGTTCATAATGCTAAGGGATCAGTGAACAAATTGAAGTCACGATATAGTAAGTTTGCATAGTCACCGACATATTACATTATTGGTCCTTAATGTTACTTTGGATTGAATCAAATAGGTCAGTGGTTTATTGCTTTCTTATAAATCATAACGGGTCGGTGGTTTTGTGAATCATTGATTGGTTGCTTCAAGAAAATCTCGTACACATTGATTCTCTGGTCGGTGGCTGCTGATCATTTAATTGTCCTCGTACCACTTAATTCATTGGTCAGTGTTTGGATTTGAGTGAAAGTAGTTCATGGGTTTATTGGATGGTACATGGTTTTTGGTTTTCGGATGAGAATGGAAGATGATGGTTTACACACACATAAAGTTATTTAGTTCACACACACAAGATTGATATTTGTTCTTAAAAGTTTTAAAAAGGCTCGTATTTGGTTTATTGGATTAGTTGATTACAAAGAAAGTTGATTATCACTAATTTGATGTTGTAGTTGAGTTTCACAGGTTTGTGCTCTTATCATATCTCAAAGTGGTTGTTACACTTTGGAGATAACTTGTTCGTGCTTCAATGATTATGACAACGAATTGACGAATAGTAGATGAAGGTTTTTGTTAAGAGATTGCGGTCTCCCTATACATTGGTTGTATACGTTCGATGTCATCTATAGTGCAAGACATAAGACACAAGTTTGGGTTATTCTACTTCTTTATCAAGTTTGTTATATTTGGTTTTCTTCACACGTGATCATTACAAGGAGCTTACAGATTTGAAGAATCATTTGATGTTCATGCACCACTCAAGGGGAAGTTTTTGATTCTTACTACTATTGATTAGTATTACTACTGATGGTTTAGATTTCTACTGTTTCAAGTTCATTTTTAGTTGTGGAAAAATTCATGGAGGGTAATTTGAGACATTGGAAGGATGAATTGGATGTGCGGTATTGGTTCATAGTAGTCAAGATCAAGTTTGCATATGTTCTCTATTTGTTTATAACAAAAAGGGGAAGAGATGTTTGAGTGGCATGGCATGGATTAAGGGGAAGACAAAGGAAGACAAGATTTGTTTCATTCAGGGAGATGTTTACATTTTAACTTCTGCTACTTCGTCTAGGGATGTTCGTACATGACTTTGTTTGTTTTGTCATCATCAAATAGAGGAATATTGTTGGGATTCTTGATTTGATGAGACAAAGTAAATACAAGAATGAAACAAAGGGACTTAAAGTGATAAGAAAGAAATCTACAAAAAGATGGAAGGACTTGCTTGTAAAAGAAGATTTATTATTTAGTCCTTCGTAGATATTTGTAAACCCTAATCCTCTAGTATATAAAGAGGACATGGGGTGTAGGTTTTAATAATTAAGTCTTCCAATATGTAGACGTCTAGTAAAAGTGTGTGTGTATCTAGGGCGTGTGTTCTTGTAAACGCCTAGACTAGAGTTAGTTTAGTTAACCCCCAAGATAAAAAGAAGTCTTTGATCCCTGTTACATTTAGGTAACACGTTATTGATATAATTGGAGGTGATGTTGAAAGAAACCTTGTGTCAATAACTTTGTTTTGTTTTATTCTGATGCGTACCAAGTTTATTATCATTGTTATTGTCAAACCCTAGAGGCTCAAAACTATCTGATGGAGTCCAACAAACTCAACAAACAACTGTTGAGGAAGCACCTCCAATTGATTCCACAACAACAGTCGAACAAACCGCATCCAATGACGTTGAACCAGCTGATGATCTTCTGAACCATGAAGTACCCCCACCTGCAGATTATGATCCAAATGCGTTCTTCAACCCTTTTGCAAATGAATCTACCACTTCTGATGTTGCGGAATCATCTACAAGCCATTTGAATCCTCCAAATCTGCACAATGTATATCAACATCAACCCTCCACACATCGTTGAACTAGAGACCATCCTCTTGTGAACATTATTGGAAACCCGGATCAACCAGTCGTAACTAGACAACGCCTTCACACCGACGGTGAACATTGCATTTATGAACTCACCATCTGCCAAGCTGAACCCAAAAATATTAAAGAAGCCATGACATATGACAACTGGATTGAATCCATGCAAGAAGAACTTAACCAGTTTAAACGTCTTGAAGTATGGGAATTGGTTGCAAAACCAACAGGGGTCTATGTTATTGGTCTGAAATGGATTTGGAAAAATAAGTTGGATGCTGAAGGTACGGTTATCAGAAATAAGTCACGTCTGGTGTCTAAGGGTTATAGACAAGAAGAAGGGATTGACTACGAAGAATCATTCGCTCCGGTTGCTAGACTTGAGGTTGTTCGGATTTTTCTGGCATTCACGGCTCACATGAACATCACGGTCTTTCAGATGGACGTCAAAACTGCTTTTCTAAATGGTAATCTGAAAGAAACAGTCTATGTTAGTCAGCCAAAAGGATTTGTTGATCCAGAGTACCCCAATCACGTCTACAAACTAAACAAGGCTCTCTACGGTCTCAAACAAGCCCCTCGAGCGTGGTATGATAAGTTGTCATCCTTTCTCATCTCTCATAATTTCGTCAAAGGATCGGTCAACCCAACACTATTCATACAATATCACGGGGAACACATTTTAATCGTTCAAATTTATGTGGATGACATCATTTTTGGGTCAACACATCTAAAGTACTCAAACGCTTTTTCAAAACTTATGAAAAAACATTTTGAAATGTCTATGATGGGTGAACTTACGTTCTTTCTAGGACTACAAGTTCATCAATCACCCCGTGGTATTTTCCTGATTTAGTCCAAATATGCTCTTGAAATTTTAAACAAACATGGAATGCTAAATTGTGATACCTATGCCACACCGATGGCACATACCAAGAAACTGGACGCTGATTTGCATGGAAAATTGGTTGACCCTACCAAATACCGAAGTATTATTGGGTCTCTCATGTATCTAACAGCCAGTAGACCTGACATTGTCTTTGCTGTATATATTTGCTCCCGTTATCAGTCGAGACCAACTGAAACTCACCTCTCTGAGACTAAAAGAATCCTCCGATACATCAAGGGAACCATTAATTTGGGAATATGGTATCCGAAGGATTCTGGTTTTGAACTAATAGCTTTTTTAGACGTTGATCACGCAGGTTGCTTAGATTCACGAAAAAGTACTTCAGGTGCTCTACAATTTCTTGGTGATAAACTGGTGTCATGGCAATCTAAGAAGCAGGATTGTACATCGCTGTCCTCAACCGAATCATAATATGTAGCCATGTCGGCGTGTTTTGCTCAAGTCATTTGGATGAGAACACAACTCAAAGACTATGGTTACGTATTTGACAGAATACCGATGTATTGCGACAATCGAAGTGCTATTGCGATCTCGTGCAACTCAGTCCAACATTTGAAGTCCAAGCACATCGATCTTCGATACCATTTCATAAAGGAGCATGTGGAAAAGGGTACTGTTGAATTATATTTTGTGGGTACTGAATATCAACTGGCAGACCTTCTCACCAAAGCCTTAGCTCCTGCTAGGTTTACTGAGTTGGTCCACCAGATTGGTATGAGGTGTTTGACTCCAGAGGAACTGGACGAACTTTTGACACATTCTTAAAACCAGTCAAACACCAAAACCTCTTTTGTAAATATGTTATCAAAAACAAAATAGAAAAATATAAAACTTCATAAAATTCAAAAATATTCTTCTATCTAAATTTCTTTCAACATCGCAAGTACAAATCTTCCGTCAACACTTTTCTCTTTCAAACAATTCATCATTTTATCGATCAAGTGTTGAGGGGGAGAATGTAAATATTTTTTGTTTCATAAAACCTTGTACTTGCATGTTACCCAATTTTGGTTGTATCTTTGATAATGGTGGATACATCTCTTGCTACTTAACACTCCTCGGACTCAAATTTATAAAATTTCAATATTTTTAAAGTCGAGGAGGAGTGTCGTTAAGTTTCTTTCCAAATATCATGCTTTGCTTAACCAAAATGGAAGTTATGGGTTGTGGATGAAAATGGTTGAGGTGGAGGGACTATTCTTGTCAAAGTTAGAAACTAATTTTTAACAAAAAATCTTCACCTAATTCATTTTCTCATTTATTACACATATTAAAATTTTCAACTACTTCCAGGGCTAACAATCGATTCTCAAATTCGTGCTTTAATCATCAAACTTGTAAGTGTTAAAAGCTTCTTTGATTGATTAAAAACATTGGTTTTAAATCTTATTCAAATCTAAAAATTAGATTTTAAACTAGGGATGATTTTGTGTTCTACGCATAAGTGTATGAACATGAAATCACCATGGGGTGTTTCTGATGAAAAAGGTTGTGTCAAAGTGTTTAAAAACAAGTTTTATGAACATTTTCATCAAAAATATCAACCCAGAAAACGTTTTTGATCATAATCATGACTTAGGGTTTTTGCGTGGATTTGGGTATTTCCTATTGTGGGTGTTTTAGGACTTTTAAATGCTTGAAAGATGTTTGTTTCAACTTAAATTAACCAAATACACCATTGAATCCAACCCAGAAACATCAAAATTGCATAATTAAACTTTAGGGTTTATGAACAAGTTGGTTTGGGTATTTTTGATTTAGGTGGTGTTAGATGTTAAAACTTGCTTCATTCATTTCATATGGGTCCTAATATATCCCAGAAATCATTTAGTTGTGTTTGCAGGGTTAGATTGTTTAGGCGTAGGATTTGAATCCTTAGGGTTTATCTTTACGCTTAAGCAAAATTTACGCGTAACCAGATTCTACTTTAAATGACATGTGATAGTGAAAGGGATTGAATTAAGTGCTAATGAAGATGCTATGATTAATTTATTTTCAGGTTTTACGCGTACAATTTCAGATTCAAGGGTAAAATTGGATTCTACACTTAAGGATTACCTTACGCGTAGATGTTTACACGTAAGAGAAATCTTACGCGTAACTCTTACCCATAAGGGTCTACAAAGGGACTACGTGTATCCTGTGAAGGATATGCGTAAACTTGGAGTCTTACGCATAAGGTTCACTCTTACGAGTAAACCTTGCGCATAAGCTCCCAACATACGCTTACGCGTAAGCTTTATGCCAAGAGTCTATTCCTACGCATATGATGGACTTCTACGCATAAGCTTAAGTCTACGCGTATGGTTACACAATGTTTACGCATAAGCTTACATTCTTACGCTTAAGCCAAAACTTTAACTTTACTTATGAATTGTTACGCGTACAAACTTGTAAATAAATTACTCATAACGTCACAAGACCAAAATGTCACTAATAGGCTATAATTGTTAAAATGTTGTGTGAATGAGTGAAAATTTGGACTTTAAAATTCAAAATTAATACTTACGTAAATTATCACATCAACTTTGGACTATTGGACTCACAAGTGACGTTGGACTCGTAACATTCATTAACATAACATATTCAATAATTGGACAATAAAATTAACTTTTGACAAACGTAATTTCTTTCGATATGTTGGTTCTTTTGGCTCAATATCTTTCAAATCACGATATGGACATCACCATGGAAAATGTTAACGCACCAAACGAGCTCACAATGGAAGACATTTTCCCTACTGGTTACAATATGAAGCTTGGAAAGAACAACCTTAAGGTTGACTTTGAGAACTTCACATGCTCTGAATCCTCTTTCCGAATTGCAGCGGATATTCTTAAGACTCATCCCTACAACAACATGCTCACCAACACAGCAACTGTACCAGAGATTTATATTCATCAGTTCTGGCACACAATGAAGAAAATTGATGGTCAAGATGTTGTTACAGTGACTCTCAATGATAAACAAGTCACCGTCACTGTTGCTGATTTACGAGCAATTCTTCTGCTCCTTGCTATCCAGCTTGCTCAGTATGTGCCAATTCCAACTGAAGAGGCTACACTACAATTTATGGTCGATCTTGGCTATGATGAAGCTGCAGGAATCATTACCAAGCATTCTTCGGTCGACTTAAGAAATATTCCTCAGTCGTGGAGAACTTTATACATCATGATCGCCAAGTCTGTTTCCGGAAGAGACAGCGGTCATGAGCATCCTAAGATAATGGAACTACAAATCTTTTGGGGCATGGTCAACAAAATGCACATTGACTACGCAAGTCTGATATGGGAAGACATGATGTCTCACCTCAAGAAGCTTGGCACAAAGATTCCTTTCATCAGATACACCAAGTTGTTGATCTAGAGGATACTCGGGAATAATCAGGACATTCCCTTGAGACTTGATGACCCCAACCATCATTCTACGTTGTTTGAGGCTACATTAAATGTTGTCAGATTCAAAGACTCTTCAATAAAGAAACAAGGTGTAGTACTGACATACTGCCTTCTCACTGATGATATTAAAAGTCTTCAATCGTATTCACGATATCAAGAAGCAGTGGCATTAGGAAAAGTCGGCTTCATGGATGAAAAGTCTTCAGCCATCCCAGTCAAGAAGACCAGGAGATCAGGTAGTGCAGGAAGTGTAGCAAGCACTGGTAGTGCCCGTAAGTATCCAAAGAGAAATCCTCCCCTCAAAAGGAAAGTTCCATCTAAGGGTGCCATTCCTAATCCTCAGCTGGCACCTAAATTAGAGGATCAAGACTCCGAGGATACTGAGACTGATGAAGAGGTTCACTATTCAGAGTCTGTTATAGATGATACAACAACAGCTGAAAAACCACTTAGTCCCAAAACAGACAAGGGTAAAACTCCAGTTGCAGAGCAGGAAGAAGAAGAGAGTTCAGATGAAGAACCAAAGGATGAGGAGAAAGACTACCACAAGACACTTAAGCATCTAAGGTTACAGCATGCTGCTACAGAATTCAATCGTGAGCAAACGAGAGGCCCTGGAGGTTCCAGTGGTGGTGCACTTACCATACCAATTCGTGATGCGGTTAATCAACCCGATAAGCGAACTGGTGCCACCGCCAAGGAATCCACAGAACAGCAACAGCAATCTTATGAGGTTCCATTCACCTTTGAGGAAGAAGAGGAACATGAACAGGATGAGATGATCACAGATAAATACATTGAGGAAGCTGCTAAAGAAAAAGCTGAAGAGGAAGCTCGAGCTAAAGCAAATGAAGAGGCTAAGGAAAAGGCTGACGCAGAAGCTAGGGCTAATCCTGATCACAACCCTGAAGGGACATCTGAGCCACCAAAAGATCCAGAGCCATCTCATGACTCATCCTCATCATATTCTTCATCCCACTCATTACCACCACCATCCAAAGATGCTACCACTAGATCCACATCCAAAACTATCAAGAAACTGACCAACACTTGGGCATTATGTGCAAAGACCAAAATTGTCAAAGCGTTCAGGAAAGTAAGGAAACGAAACGTGGTCAACAAGAAATTAAATCAGCTGGCCGACAGACTAAATTTACTTCCATATGTGATGAACGAGTTTTCAGAGGAAAGAGAACAGATTCAACAATTTCTCAATCGAGATATCCAAGGGGAAATGGACAAGACGATAAGGGACTACACTCACAAGTTCCTTCTCGACACTGTCCCTGGAGTCACCAGAGAGATGTTCGCCAGACAACTCTATCCATATCTCATGTCACTGGTCAAACAAACAATGGCAACTACCCCTGTTGCTATGGAAATCAAACTAGTCCCATCTCCGGTTGTCTCTGATGCGGAATTGATCTCCAAGCTTGTTATACAAATGTCTCAACGATCTGCAACATTTACTTCTGACGAAGCGAAACTTTTTAAGGCATTATTGGAATATCAACTCAAAACATCGTGTAAAGAGTCAGCTGAATGGGCTAAGCGACCAAGAGACGATGATGATGCAGACAAGGATTCTGAGCCAAAACGCAAAAAGAAAAATAGCGAATCCTCATCTATGCCTCCACCACCCCAAAGGACCACCACCACTAGAAGATCTTCACAACGTCCTCCTGCTAGTGACAAACCTCAGGACTCTAAATCTCCACCACAAACGCAGAAAACTGGTGATCATTTTTAATACACCGGTGGTGATGACGAAGAGATTCCTGAGCCCCAACAACAACCCCTTCTTCTACATCAACTAAGCAACCACCATCATCCTCCAAGCCACAGAAGAAAAGGTCTACTACTGTTGTACCTTGGTTGGATGAAGATGACATTGAAGAATACGAATGGTTCTCCCCCTTGTTGATGCAACCCCTCAATTACCGGAAGGCCAAGAACCAGTAGATGGTCGAACCATGGAGCACGTCAAGATTATTCAAGAAAAGTTTAAGGTGAAGAAGATGACGAAAGCAGAGTTAAAACGAATCAAGAACAAGGCTTTTCAACTGCTTAGGGGTAGCTCCGACAGTGCCATTGAATTCGAATATCATCTCGACAACCTAGCACGAGCCATGTCCAACAATATTGATTAGCTCAACCCTGAATCCAACATCAACTTCACCAGACCTGACAAGGCTACATACTACACCGACTGGACAAAGCCACTACCCACCATTGGTCAACCTGATCAACAACGGATTCCCTACCGGTACTTCTTCAACAATGACCTAGAATTTCTTCAACACGGTAGCGATGTTAACAAGAAATACGCTACCTCACTCACCTTCCCCATCCCGGCAACAGTCTTCTCCAACAATGTGGCCATCGAGGAAGAAGCCACACACATGTTCGTTGATAATCTGGTTAATTATGACCTCGATGCACTGTATGGAATTCATCACTGGCCTGAACGAAGAAGAATCTACTACAGAAGCTGCCAGATACTCAAATCTAACAAAGAGGTGTACAGTGACAAATGGATCATTGCCATATAGCATGTTAGCCTGTCTACTAAGTGGGACTACTCATTCCTGGAAAAAATCATAGTCAAACGCCAAGACGAACAGCAATATGACTTTTCTGAAGCGGATTTTCCGAGATTGTCACTCAATGACATTGAAGACATGTATCTCGCTAAGGTACAAGGCCGAATGCGACACTTCTCCACCAATATATACATGTCCAGTACATCAAGTCATTGCTGATATTCATCAGAAGCATCGTTATCCAGGAACGTGTTGAAGACCTTCAACTTGCCGTGGAATCATACCAAAAATGTATTAATCTCACAAAACCACTGCTAAACATTCCCGATATCAACCACCTGGCTCAGTACACCATTCTTAAGAAACCAAAGTTTGGCGTAGTCTACCGCAATGAACTTCACCATAACTGTTTCATAGCATGTAATGAGCTTCACAAGTTTTGTGATCACACTTTGAAGAAGGTTCAGGAAGGGTTAGCATATCGGTTAAAGGAGATTCATGAAGGCATCGGGTCACAGAAGCGGTGGAATTCGAGGGAAAAGAGGGATGTGAAGAAATTCATCACAAGGATTGATGAAAGGTTGTTTCGTCGCGATCAGATAAGGACTTTGGAGAGCTTCGTGGGTGGACGACCGAGTATCTATCTAATAGGCTATCAACATCCAGAAAGAACTCCCGGCGTTATTGACGGACTGCCTGGTACTCCTTGATTATTTTCTTGATTAATATTTAGATGTGTTGATCTTTATTATTAACTATGGCTTATGCACACATACCAGTGTACAACCCGTACTTGTAATGAAAGGACCATGTGGTACGCATCAGTGCCATAATCCTATAAAAGGAGCGAAAGCTTCTTACTTTTGAGTAAAACTTATCAAAACTTTCACTTTTCAAAGTTTTGCTCAAAAGAACAAGTACTTCCCCTTATGTTTTTCAAAACCTCAAAAGTTAGTATTACTTGTTGAGGGGGAGTACTTGCTTAAAATCTTTGTTCACAAATGATTCTTCGTGGAAATCTTCCCACAAAACTCGAAATGGACATATTCGATATCAAAATTTTGTCAAAAATAACATTTATATGTCATTTTTTAGGGGGAGAAAATTGTGTGATACAAATATGTTGTGAAAATTGTGATTGAATCTTTGTGCTAAAGACTTAACCCATGAATTGACGACATCTGAACTGTCATACTTCGAAAAGATTTCTCTTTCAAGACTTATCCAAGTAGATTGTACCTATTCGAGAATCTCTTGATAGACATGAACTTTGATGGGTTTGAAAACCTTTCGAGGTTTTTCCACACCTTCAATGTAGTTATTAGAGCTAGTTGTCACCTAAAAGCTGACAATGTAATTCTTTAACTATGCAACGTAACCGTGTCTCACAGGGAATTGTCTATCTTGAGTCGATCAATTCAGAAGTGCGCGCTCTTCTCTCACCGTGCAGATTTCTGTCATAACACTTAAGCACGTGTGGAAGGGGAGTATTTCTACAAAATATAAAAACTCTCACAATGGTTCAAAATGTTTTTACTCATAAACACTTTGAGAGATTTTCAAGAAAATGGTTTTATGGCAACATAGGTTAGTCATGGACTTATAAGGTGACTAAGGTTAGGAATAACTGTCCTATGATCCGCTAGAGCCGGAGGGATCTACCCAAGGACACCACCAATAGTTAGAACTTAGAAGTCCTTAGGTATGATTATTAAAAAGGAGAAAATGAGAATCGGAGAAAGAAGGAGTTGAAGAATTAAAAAGAAAAGTAAAGAAAAGGGGTGAAAAGAAATAGCCCTCCAAATTATTCAACTTAGGGCAGACACCGGGTTCAATACATATGCTACTGACTGTCACTAGAGGACACCGGTGTTGAAGATCAAAGTCGTCCTGGACCCAGTGACGCATGCACTAAACCTTCTTAGCCACTCAAGTTTCTCCCAATAGAAGCTTGTTTCTTTCTCACAGGGAACCCTACGTAAATTATCGGCTTTCTCTTAGAGATTGCTGGTATTGAAGAAGAAGACCCTCTCCCTAGTCTCCGCTTAGGAAAACCAAAGCGACTATTGAGTCTAGAGCCACGAGATTCATCAAAAGATCTCTTAGGAACACTTGACATTTCATCACTTGTCGTTCAACAATAGGGATGCAAGTGATACTACTCACGAGTCCTACACAGATCTTAGCAATCTGTCGAGAACATTTATGAGGGGTTCACAATTGTAATCCTCAGTGATTGAATGGAAACTCCTGCCAGGGTCAACATTAAACAGCCCTGACAGCAGGTCACTTCGGTAACTCCTTGTGGGTTACGCTTAGTGTTGTCTCAAACGGTCTAGTCGTGGGGTGATGCTTCGGTGTACTTCAGCGACTCACCTAAACTGTAGGTGTACTTCGATACATCGTGTTATCCTACTTGAGGGACTCCAGTCAAGGAAAAGCCTTTGCTAGAATTAGAGATGTGTTTTCACACTATGTTGTTAACACGCTCCAAGTTCGAACTTGTAAGTGCTGGAAATCCCTCTAAGGAGATTCCTTTCAAGAATCGAGTCCTGAAGATGTGGGTCATTACTTGAACTTGTTCAATGTAATGCCAATTGTCCCTTATGGGATTCGGATGGTTGATTCGCCCGACCAAGGTGAATGGAATCAAGACATTCATCAGAAGAACAATCGTAGTGGTCAACTATTTAAGAAACAACTACAATGATCGATTGGTGTTTATCACTAACCAATTCTTATGTTTTCTTCTTATGGATGCTCCTGGGAGATGATCGTGCAGATTCTCCACATGCTCATACCAACAACAACACAAATTGAAGTTCTCTCGAAAGGCAACACAAAAGTCAAAATGGTTCTTCGCTAAATAATCTTCAAAGTTCAAAGACTAAAGAGAACTACATCAACACTGAAATCCAACGTTAAAGAGTGTGTGAGCATGTTGGAGAAGGACTTGGAGACACCTGAGCAACGAAGCGGACCTGATGCAGATTACCACAACTTAACATCACCATATCCACACCAGAACAAAGAACAAAGATAAATGAAGACATCAAAGCTGAACACTTCAAAGAAAACAAGATCCTTACACTGGGGAGATTGTTAGATTCAAGGGACTTCTTCTCTCAAGAAAGAAGAATGTCAGAAAATGTCAAAGCAACTATTACATCAGCACCAACAACATTTAAAGATTACTATAGTCATTAATTACCAACACTTAGGGGGAGATTGTTGGAATCACTCCTAAACTATATTTCAAGTGTTTGTAATTAACATGTAATAGGTTGCTTAATTAGGCTTTTATGTTTGTATTAAAGGCAAGGCTTATGTAGAAAGCCCATAAGCCTTGGCCCATATCCAATAAGGAAAGGAAGGGAACTTGTGTGTTGCCCTAGTTCCTTTCCCTATATAAAGACTTGTAAACCTTCCTTAGAAGGTTGGTTGTTCACTTCATAATACACTCTACGCATATCCTTTCATCATTATCTTATCGTGTGTGTTTTGTGTGTGTTCATCCGCTCACCTTATCTATATTTCTTACATATTGATGCTTGTGTTACAATATGGTGACCTAACACTACAGCTTACTCGTCGTCAAATGGAACAGCTATTTGCTCCTCTGTTTAGTGATGATATTGCTCAAAGTGCTCCAGATGTATCAAATGTTTCCGTTGCTCAACCTGATAATAATCCAATACCTGATACACCTGAAACAACAACTGTTGAAGAAGCACCTCCAATTGATTCTACAACAACAGCCGAAAAAACCGCATCCAATGACGCTGAACCAGCTGATGATCCTCTGATCCAAGAAGTACCTACACCTGCAGATTATGATCCAAATGCATTCTTCAATCCTTTTGCTAATGAATTTGCCACTTCTGATGTTGCGAAATCATCCACAAACCATTTGAATCCTCCTAATCTGCGCAATGTATATCATCATCAACCCTCCACACAACGTTGGACTAAAGACCATCCTCTAGTGAACATCATTGGAAACCCGAATCAACCAGTCGTAACTAGACAACGCCTTCAGACTGATGGTGAACATTGCATTTATGCACTTACCGTTTGCCAATCTGAACCCAAAAACATTCAAGAAGTAATGACTTATGACAACTGGATTGAATCCATGCAAGAAGAACTTAATCAGTTTAAACATCTTGAAGTATGGGAATTAGTTGAAAAACCAACAGGGTCTATGTTATTGGTCTTAAATGGATTTGGAAAAACAAGTTGGATGCTGAAGGTACAGTTATCAGAAATAAGTCACGTCTGGTGGCTAAGGGTTATAGACAAGAAGAGGGGATTAACTTTGAGGAATCATTCGCACCGGTTGCTAGACTTGAGGCTGTACAGATTTTTCTGGCATTTGCGGCTCACATAAACATCACGGTCTATCAGATGGATGTCAAAACCGCTTTTCTAAATGGTAATCTAAAGGAAACGGTCTGTGTTAGTCAGCCAGAAGGATTTTTTGATCCAGAGTTCCCTAATCACGTTTACAAACTGAACAAGGCTCTCTACGGTCTCAAACAAGCCCCTCGGGCATGGTATGATGTTGTCATCCTTTCTCCTATCTCATAATTTTGTTAAAGGATCGGTCGACCCAACACTGTTCTTACAATATCACGGGGAACACATTTTAATCGTTTAAATCTATGTGGATGACATCATTTTTGAGTCAACACTTAAAAAGTACTCAAACGCTTTTTCAAAACTTATGAAAACACATTTTGAAATGTCAATGATGGGTGAACTTACGTTCTTTCTAGGACTGCAAGTTCATCAATCACCCCGTGGTATTTTCCTAAGTCAGTCCAAATATGCTCTTGAAATTTTAAACAAACATGGAATGCAAAGCTGTGATACCTATGCCACACCAATGGCACATACCAAGAAACTGGACGCTGATTTGCATGGGAAATTGGTTGACCCTACCAAATACCGAAGTATTATTGGGTCTCTCATGTATCTAACAACCAGTAGACCTGACATTGTATTTGCTGTTTATCTTATGCTCTCGTTATCAGTCGCAACCTACTGAGAAACACCTCTCTGAGGCTAAATGAATCCTCCTATACATCAAGAAAACCATTAACTTGGGGATCAGGTATCCGAAGTATTCTGGTTTTGAACTAATAGCTTTTTCAGACACGGATCACGCAGGTTGCTTAGATTCACAAAAAGGTACATCAGGTGCTCTACAATTCCTTGGTGATAAACTGGTGTCATGGCAATCGAAGAAGCAGGATTGTACCTCACTGTCATCAACTGCAGCCGAATATGTAGCCATGTCTGCGTTTTGTGCTCAAGTCATTTGGATGAGAACACAACTCAAAGATTATGGTTATGTATTTGACAGAATTCCTATGTACTGCGACAATAGAAGTGCTATTGCAATCTCGTGCAACTCGGTTCAACACTCGAAGTCTAAGCACATCGATCTTCGATATCATTTCATCAAAGAGCATGTGGAAAAGGGTACCGTTGAATTATATTTTGTAGGTACTGATCACCAACTAGCTGATCTTCTCACCAAAGCCTTGGCTCCTGCTAGGTTTAATGATTTGATCCACCGGATTGGTATGAGGTGTTTGACTCCAGAGGAACTGAGCGAACTTTTAAGACATTCTTGAAAACCAGTCAAACACCAAAACCTCTTTTGTAAATAAATTTTTCAAAAACAAAAATAGAAAAATATAAAATATGATAAACTACAAAAATATTCTTCTATCTAAATTCTTTCAAACATTGCAAGTACAATACTTCCGTCAACACTGTGTTCTATCAAACTTTTCATAATTTTCCCGAACAAGTGTTGAGGGGGAGAAAGTAAATATTTTTCAGATTCATAAAACCTTGTACTTGCATGTTACCAAAAATATGTTGTTTCTTCTAAAATGGTGGATATGTATCTTATCAAATACTCTCCTCGGACTCAAATGCTTTCAAAATTCATTATTTCAAAAGTCGAGGAGGAGTATCGTTAAGTTTCTTGCCTTACAAGTGTTTTGTCTAACCTAAACGGAAGTTAATGGATTTTGGTTGGAACCTCTTTGAGGTTGAGGGACTGAATGTGTCAACTTGGCAAATTAATTTTAACAAAAACATTCACCTAACACATTCAATGCACCACTTCATGTGCATTTACTCCTATACCACTAAGATCAAATGGCCCAAATCAAATCTTCAAAATCCGTTTAAGATGTTCATAATCTCTAAGTTCTAAATTGTTTTGATCAAGATTCTAAACAAGGATTTCATAAATCTTTCAAATCCAACGGTTAAAACTATTTAAAACTGATCTTGAAAAATTGTTCACTCGAACGAATTGGGTGTTTATGCATAAAAGTGTTTGGATTGAAATGAGTTATGTTAAAACCTTTCTTAGTGTCTATTAAACATGTTTCAATCATCTAAAACCATCCTGAATCTTCAAATTCATGAATTTGAATTCCAGGGTTCTTGCGCTCATTTAGGGCTTTTCTATTCTGCGATGTTTTATGGTGATCAAGAAAGTGTTTGAATAAGTTTATATGCATGTTTTAAACCTTTAAATTAGCCCAGAAACATCTAAACTGTAAGAATTTAAGTTTTAGGTTTTTAGGGTTCATCACCCATGAATCTTCTGATTATGTGGTGGAAATGTGTTAAATCTTGTTCCATTGCACTCATATGACATCTAGGACACTCCAGAAACATTCTTGTTTGATTTGTGTGGCTATATCTATTACGTGTAGATTAAGGGTTTAGGGTTTAAGAAATTTTATACCTAAGTCTTTCTGTGTGTATCTGATATGTTCTTGTGCTTGTTTTGTGACCTAAAAAATGTTTGGAATAAACTGTAATCAAGTTTTCATGTTTATATTTAACTGGTTAACTATTCGTAATGTCAGAATCTTTAGGTGTTCAAACTGTTACGCTTAAGGAATACTTTATGCGTAAAGGTTACACCTAAGAGAAATCTTATGCGTAATTATTACGCATAAGAGGTCTACAGTGGATTACGCGTATCTTGGAAAGATATTCGTAAACAAGGCTTGTTACACATAAGCTTTACTCTTACGAGTAAATTGTACGCGTAACATCTAGCTTATTCCTACGCGTAAGCCTAAAGCCTTTGAACTTGTCTTACGCGTAAGAAACTCTTACGCATAAGCTTGGTCTTACGCTTTACCTTACTCCTACGCATAAGCTCCTTTCTTACGCATAAGGATCCTTGTTACACATAACCCACTGTTCACTACATTTTGGCCCATTACGTATATGTTACGCGTTAAATGTTAAGCATAAGTCACAAATACGTGATGTTTCATATAAGCTTACAAAAGTTAATATGTTGTGTGTTAAGTGAAAAATTGGAAATTTCAAAATTAACATGTTCACGTAACTTATCACATCAACTTCAAACAATTGGATAAATGTGACTTAGGACTTGTAACTAACATAAACATGCTACCATCAAACAAGTAAACACATTGTGTTTCCATATGTCTGTCTCTTTGTCTAATGACTTTCAGATCACAAAATGGCTGCAAATCAAGCAAACATCAATGCCCCAACTAAGCTCACGATGGCAAACACATTCCCAGCTGGATACGACAAAAACAATTGGCAAGAATAATCTCCGTGTCGTCTTTAACAACTTCATATGCTCATAATCATCTTGCATAATTGCTGTGGACATCCTTCTGCAACATCCATTCAAATTCATGCTCACAAAGTCGTCCTGATGATGAGTAAGATTCAATGGATGAGGAAATACAATTTCGTAAGACATTAAAGCAGAAAAGGATGGAATACCATGCTTCAACATTTCCGGTTAATCAACCCGGTAAGGATCAGGGTGTCACTGTCACTACAACTGTTGAAATGAAGCAACCACAACAACAACTAATACAACTGCAAGAAGAAAAGCATGATGAAGATGAGGAAATTTATGACAAAGGAGATTACAATCATGATAAGGATGAAAGAGTCACTGATGATGATAATTTGGCGGCTGAAGAGGAAATGATGCGAAAAGAGGCAGAAGAAGCTGCTAGAGCTGAAGAGGAAAAATTAAAGAAGGAATCAGACAACTACTTTGTTGACAATCCAATACACAAACCTCAACAGTCTTCTGAACCACCTCTTGACACTTCCACCAAAACCAAATCATCATCTCAATCATCACCTCCATCAACAAAAGAAACAACTAAGTCAACAACAAAATCTGTTAAGAAGGCATCTCCATCCAATGATTCGACAAATGGTTAAGCAGGTTATCACCACTACACAACAAGCTACAAAGCCACCACCATCTGATCAACCAAGGGATTCAGAAACCACACCACCAATGGAGAAAACCATTGATCACTTTACATATACTGGTGGTGAGGATCATGACATACCTGAGCCCTAACCTGAACCTCAACCGAAATTTAGATCAAGAACATTACTGCACTCCTTATTTTCATACCCATCAAATCAAAGAGCGTGTTTAAGATCTCCACCTCGGGGTCGAATCTTACCAAAATTCTACACTTCAACGAAATCAATCAAGAACCTCAGTACAAAATCGTTCATAAACCAAAGTTTGGGTTTGTCGTGAAAATCATCATACTTGCTTCATGGCTTTCGATGAAATTCACAAAGTTTTATGATGCCACACTAGAGATGGTTCGAGATGTATTGGCATATCGATTGAAGGATATTGAGTTCGGTAAAATCCAGACGAAGAGATGGAATTCAAAGGATCGCAAGGATGTTCGTTGATTTATCACTAGGATTGATGAAAGGTTGATTCATCGGGATCAGATGCAACGGTTGGAGAGCTATGTGGGAGGAAGACCAAACTTTCCGATTCTGACTTACCAACGTCCTCAGAAAGTAGCTGATCATCTGTAATCATTGGGTACTCTCTTAACTCTCTTGATTGTGATTTTGTTTGTTTGATATATTGACTATGGCTGTGCACACATAACAGTGTACAACCCGTACTTGTAATGAAAGGACCCTGTGGTACGCATCAATGCCACAATCCTATAAAAGGAGCGAAAGCTTCTTACTTTTGAGTAAAACTTATCAATACTTTTGTTAGGATTTGGAAAATCCAGGTATTAAAGTGTCGGTCACCTCAAGTATATGTAATCATTAGAAAGCTCATAGTCGTAGTTATTTAATGTTAAGCAGTATTTAGTTAGGTAACACCGTGGAGGACGGACGGGTCTTTACCCACTGTATGCCTGATCCACAGCCCGTCAGGTGGCGTTTTATTGTAAGACTATAAATACTCTCTACCTCCCAAGGTAGAGAGTTGGAGCTCATAATAAGATTTTTCTTTCTCTCACTAAAGTTCCCTAAACCTCTAACTTTCTCTCTCTAGAAATCATCTTGTACGCCTCTTGTGTTAGTGAGCTTATGTGTTTGTGAAATCTAATATGTTACAAATGGTATCAAGAGACATGGTTAGATCATCTCTTACATATCCTTGGATTTCTAGTGGTTTTTAGATGGTTTTTGAGTTTGAAAAAGTTTAGTGGTTTTTGCATCATTTGGTTCATCTCTTGTGTTAAAGTTTGAATTTTGGGTGTACTTTTATGTTTAGGATCATTGTATGTGCTTGGGTTTTGATTTGGTAAGCTTGAATCACTGTGGTTGAGCTTGTTTTGGATTGAAAAGTGTGTTTTTAAAGTTTTTCTTGGTAGCGACTTGGCTCTCGGAGTGAATTTCTTGGTAGCGACTTGCTTCAGTAAAAGGTAGCGAGTTGTAGTGAGTTTTGGTAGTGACTTGGTCATAGCGACTTGCCTTTTGAGACAAGCCGACATACAGTACACTTAGTGGATTCTCCACTACGGGTAGCGACTTGGTAAGGTAGCGACTTGCTTTCAATTTTGATAGCGACTTGTTCTTAAAGTTTCTTAGCGACTTGGTGTTAGCGATTTGGACCTTAGCGAGTTGCTATTTAGCGACTTGTCATCTTAGCGACTTGGTGCATAGCGACTTGCTGTCAAAATTCGTAGCGATTTGGAACTTAGCGACTTGTCTTGTTATTACTTAGCAACTTAGTGCTTAGCGACTTGGCTCAAGGATTATTAGCGACTTGGTTGACTTTTGTGTGTAATACGGTTTTCTCTTGATTTAGTAAAATCCCATGAAAGAATCTATTTCACGGTTTAATCATTGAGTTATAAAATCCCGTGTAATCATTAAACATGTCTACCAACGTACCTACAATCATCTCCACTGTTGCCGAGGATGTTAAAGCAGCTGGTTCAGATACTCGTCCACCCATGCTTGACAGAACTGACTACGACTCTTGGGCTCAAAGAATCAGGTTGTACTGTCTTGGAAAGGAAAATGGGGTCAACATTCTCAAATCGATTGATGAAGGACCTTATCAGATTGAGACTACAAGAGACTTAATTGATACAGCTGTAGATGGATCAATGATCTATGGAATAGACAGACCAAAGACATATGATGAGCTCAATGATAAGGAGAAAAAGAGATTCGATGCTGATATCAGGGCTTCTAACATCATACTTCAAGGTCTTCCAAAGGATATCTACAAGCTTATCAATCACAACACCGAAGCCAAGGCAGTGTGGGATAATGTCAAGATGCTTCTTTCTGGTTCTGAATTAACTATGGAAGACAGAGAATCACAACTCTATGATGAATTTGAGCACTTCAAGATGAAACCAGATGAGAGTGTCTATGAGTATTACGTGAGATTCCACAAGCTTGTTAACAACATTCAGCTAAACTCAAAGTTTGTGAACAACATGAATCCCGAATGGCACAAGTTTGTCACCTCTGTGAAACTAACCAAAGGATTGAAGAATACAAACTATGAGCAACTCTATGCTTTCCTTCTTCAGAATGAGAGACATGCTATGTTTGAAAAAAGGATTCTTGATCAGTTCAAAACCAACCAGGGAGAGACAAGCTCATCAAATGATTCAACTACCTTCTACTCAAACATTGGAATTACAACCAAAGCTTCACAAGTTATACCCATGGGTAATGGTAATCACAAACTCATTCCCGATCCAATGTTCAAACAAGCTGATGCTGATGCACACGTGGGAAACTTCATTAATCAACTGGCTCTCATGATCAGTCAAAACATGAACTCTCTCCCACACACCAACAACAGCCTCAGAACAGCATCTAATCCATACAATCAAGCCACTGTCAGAGATGGGAAGGTTATGGTACAACCAGTTCAAGAAAAGCAGTATGAACAAGGAAGGGTGGAGTTGGTAGAGGATATGTGGCAAATCAGAATAGGGGAAGGAATGGAAATCAAGGACAAGCAAAGCCGATCAAGTGTTACAACTGTGGTGGTGAGGGACATATTGCAAGGAACTGCACATCACCAAAACGCCCTCAGAATGCAGAATACTTCAGGGATAAGATGTTGCTTGTGCAAGCTCAGGATAATGGTGCAGCTTTGGATGAAGAGGAATTGTTGTTTCTTGCTGAGGGAAATGCCAAGACATATGATGCAGATGTGGATGAGCAGCCAATTCAGGAGATAGGCCACAATCATCAGAATGCCTTTCAAGTCGCTGATTTTGATGCATACGACTCTGACGTTGATGATGAACCTACTGCACAAACAATTTTCATGGCTAGCATTTCTCCAATGGTCCTTTCTAAAGTCTCTTCATCACCACAAACTGGTCCATCCAAAGACAAAATCATTTCTGAGGTATTAAAACTATACGATGATGCTGATGTTCAAAAGATGCATGACAAAGTACACTCAACTGAAACTATTGAGTCGGATATTGAAAATATGGGTAATATCAATGTTGTCCCATATGATCAATATGTGAAACAAAGTGAAAGTGAGAGTGTACCAAGTGATGCATCTTCTGCAGTCAATGATGACTATGTTTTTGATGAATACACTGCATGTGCCCCTGATGACTCTGTTATCTCTGAACTTAATGCCTATAAAGAACGAGTTGCCATTTATGAACAACGTGCTAAGTTTTAGTTAACCACCCGTGAGCAGGAAATGGATGACCAAATGTGTACAACTATTAGAAAAAGTAAGTTTAGAGAAGAAGTATTAAAACAAGAGTTAAACTCCTTACAAGAAAAGCTTTCTAAAACTGCTAAGCAAAAACAAGAACTTCAAGAAAATGTTAAAATGCTTAAGCAAGAATTCAGTGCTAAGGAATCAAAACTTTTGAATGATATTTCTAATCTAAAAACCTTGAAAAACAAGCTTGAAAATAAGTTGTACATACAAGGGAATACCATTCAGACTGCTCACATGATCACGAAGCATAGAGTTCTCAGCGATAAGTATAGTATCCCCATTATAAAGGAATCCAACCCTGAGTATGGTAAGACAGCAAAAGCAGCCCAAAGTGTTATCTATGATGGCAATGAGATTCTTAAACCTAGACAGACACCTAGTTGCATTGAGTGCACTGAGGAAGATAGAAAATTAGATGATGCATCTAGGGAGAAAATGAATAAGAAGCTAGAAAATCCTGAATGTAAAAAGAATAACATAACGATCAAACCCCATGATTACAAGAAGGAAAACTGGATTTCCTTGAACAAGTTTAAGCCTCAAACGTTGTTAACTCCCGAACAAGTGTTATGGAAAAAGGATTTAGATAAGCAAAAAGCGGAGAATCTTGTTGTAACAAACCCTCCCCTTAGGAAAATGCCTGCAGCGACTGTGTATCCTCCAAATACACCAATGCATTTAGTTCCTAGAACTATTGCAACTAAGAGCAAGACCTTAATCAGTCAATATGTTATATTTCAATTATTTGTTGACTTTGAGAAAACTTGTAAGAAAAGGATCACCCCTACTGGGATAACTGAAGGGGAAAGGGGTTTTGAGCAAACAAAAGAATGTTACTTAACTGAGGTCATGCCTTTCTTTAAACAACTAAAAGATCAATTTGAGAGTCTTAAAAAGGGGATAGATACAGATATTAAAGGAATGGAAAAGGAATTTGATGCAATGATTGTTGAGGTTAGTGACTATGAGCGAGCATTAAAATATAATGAGATTGAGAGAAAGAACTTGCATACCTTAAATGAGAATCTGATTTCTGAATGTATCTCTCAAGATGTGTTCTATACTGCCACTAATTGTTCTATTACTGCTTCTCAATTTCATGAATTATCTGTTGCTTTGAAAGTCTCCCATGATCGTGTTATTGAGCTTGAAATCAAAAATTCTAAACTAAGTGAGAAATATGAACAGGATGATCACGATAATTTGGTAAAACATTTTTCTAAACTAGAAGTTGAAAATTTTGATTTACAACTAAAATATCAACGTCTCAAAGAAAATTTAAAAACCTCAAACATCAAGATATCCTCAGATGTTCCAGAGTTTGATGCAGTTTTTGAAATAAACAAACGTGATGAACAGATTCAAGCTCACTGTAACACGATCAGAAAGTTGAAAGCCCAAATCTCTCAATTAAAGGGTGAAATGAACAATGTGACTGGCTCCCAAATGCCTCCTCCTTTAGATTCTCGGAATTCTCAAAATTTTCATCTTCAAAACTTGGTTAATGCTTTACAAAAGGAAAATGAGAGTTTTCTAGAAGAAAATGAAAAGGTTAAACATCATTTCAATTAGTTATTTGAGTCAATAAAAGTCACTCGTAACAAAAATAATGAAAAAATAACTTCATTGCAAAAGGAAATTGAGAATCTGAAGAGTCAGGTAAAAGGGAAAATGCCAATGACAAATGGGGAGAATGGTGCTTCAAAGGTGCATGTTTGTAATAAATATGCTTTGTCTGTGAAATATGTTCCTCCTCATCTTAGGAATAACAAACTTGCTGTTCAAACATATTTCTCATACCTTAAGGACAGCCTAGAATGTCTTTGTGAGATTGTAGAAGAGGATAAGGTAGAGAAACCACTTGATAATGCAATTGGCCATGCATGCTTATATGCCAAACGATCTCAAGAACTTCTAGAATGCTTAATTACAATATGCCCTAAAACCTTAGGTGAGCAAGTCAATCCCTTGATACCTTGTTATATGCCTAGTGCCAAGTATACAACTCATTCAATGCCCAATGTTATGAATGTGAACTCTAGCATGCCTTCAAGTAGTTCAGATCCCAGCACATCTAAACAGGAAATGCAAAAAGTAGCAAAACCAACTAATGTTCCCATTCCCTCTACAGGAGTAATCAGTGACATTAAAGCGAGCAGGTCAAAGTCTCAAGGCAATACAAGGAATGATAGGACCTTGCAAGCTAAGAATGTGCATTGGAAAAGAGTAGAAGATCACCCTAGGAACACTATGTTTGAGTTGAATAAAACGAATCGTGTTGATTCTAGTATTAGCTATAAGCGTACTGTAATTAATTCGAATTCTGCTACTACGTGCAAAACATGTAACGAATGCTTGATTTCTGGTACTAATCATGAATGTGTTGTGAATGGGTTGTCTAATGCTATCAGTTGCCCAGTTAAAATAGTTAATGCTAAAAATCATGCTAAGAAGGCTAAAAGGCAAAGACGTAAGAAAGCTAGAAAACAGTGGAAACCCACAGGAAGAACATTTAGAAAGATAGGTTATCAATGGATACCTTTTGGCCATAAGGTTAATCAGACAATGCCCACTAGAAAATGGATGCCTACTGGTAGAACTATTCCCTAAAGAAGTGAACATACTTTGAATAGGTCAAATACGGATACTAGCACTGCATCTATTTCTGATGATTCCATTGCTTCTATTTCTGATATGGGTGTTTCTATTTCTGATGTGGGTGTTCCAATCACTATTACTAACCAAATGGAACCCATTCTTTCATGGGGATCCAAATTATCCAGTTATCCATTCTTGTCTGTGTTCAACTGCAGATCGTTCAAATCGTTCTGTGGTACCTGGACTCAGGCTGTTCCAAGCATATGACTGGAGACCGGTCGCGGCTCATGAACATCGTGAGTAAATTCATCGGGACTGTTAGATTCGGGAACGGCCATTTTGGAGCAATTATGGGTTATGGTGATTATGTAGTCGGGAAAAGTGTAATCTCCAGGGTATATTATGTGGAAGGTCTTGGTCATAATTTGTTCTCTGTTGGTCAATTCTGTGATTCCGATCTAGAGGTGGCCTTTAGAAAACATACTTGCTTCGTTAGAGAACTTGATGGTGTGGAATTATTAAGAGGTACTCGTGGTTCTAACCTATACACCATCTCTATCGAAGACATGATGAAGTCTTTTCCAATCTGCTTGATGTCAAAGGCTTCTAAAACAAAGTCATGGTTATGGCATCGTCGTCTCAATCACTTGAACTTCGGCACCATTAATAACCTTACCAGAAAGGATCTTGTCAGAGGCTTACCCAGATTAAAATATGAAAAAGATCATATTTTTTCAGCTTGCCAATTGGGTAAAAGCACGAAATATGCCCACAAACCAAAACCCACAAGTTCAGTAATGGAAGTTCTTCATACCCTTCATATGGATCTGTGCGGACCAGTGAGAGTGCAAACGATAAATGGGAATAAATACATTCTAGTAGTTGTTGATGACTACTCTCGATTTACTTGGGTAAAGTTTTTGAGGGCAAAGGATTAAACTCCAGATGTCATCATCAAACTAATCAAACAGCTTCAGGTTCGACTCAACAATACAGTCAGAATTTTTTTGAACAGACAATGGCACAGAGTTTGTTAACAAAGACTTAATTCAGCTTTATGAAAGTGTTGGAATCAGTCATCAAAGAAGTGTTCCACGAACTCCTCAACAGAACGGTGTAGTTGAAAGACGAAATCGAACTATTGTGGAAGCCGCAAGAACAATGCTAATTTATTCAAAGGTTCCAATGTTTCTATGGGCTGAAGCCATTGCCATTGCTTGCTACACCCAAAATCGTTCCTTTATACACACCTCTCATGGAAAAACTCCATATGAACTTGTTCATAAACGAAAACCTGATCTCTCCTACCTTCGTGTGTTTGGTGCTTTGTGCTATCCAACGAATGACGGTCAAGACTTAGGAAAATTAAGAGCAAAGGCAGATATTGGAGTTTTTGCTGGTTATGCATCAAACAAGAAGGGTTACAGAATCTACAACAAGAGAACCCGAAATATCATGGAAATAATTCACGTTACGTTCGATGAGCTGACCGGTCAAATGGCTCCAGGACAATCCAGTTCTGGACCCGCATCACAACTCTCATCTAGTAGTCCCATCAGTTCTACTCTGGTGTCTAATCATTCACCTGCAACTCCTTATGTACCTCTCTCTGAAGAAGATTTGAAGAAATTGTTTAATCCTATGTTTGATGAACACTTTGAGCCAAGTGCTATTGATATGTCAATTCCATCAACAGAGGTTGCTTCTATCCCTGTAAATGAAGTCAATCCTTCAGTTTCTATGTCATTAAGTGTCACACCCCCAAAATATCGCAGCGGAACGATAGTGTCATTGGGGTATGACGTCATAGCACAAAGTATGGATACAGAAAACGACCTCTATAATGAGACGTTTTGAAAAGTTTACCATTCGATAAATAAGTTAATGTTTACACCACAAGAAATCACAAGGTTTGATAACACATAAAAAGTTTACAAAACATGTCGAATGGTAATTGCTAAAAGCACAAGACTCCAATGTATGCCATGCGACCCAAAAGCTCCATGAATTGCTATCACCTTAAGACCTGAGATAAACATGCTAAAAAGTGTCAACACAATGGTTGGTGAGTTCATAAGTTTGTGATGAAATGTAAAGCCTTTCAAAAATTGTTTATGCAGCAAAGGCATTGTAAATCCACTCAGTTCCAAGTTCCGCCCATACAAAACTTGCAACCTGTGTGTTTACAACCCATTGCCAAAATATAGAATTGTCAATCTTGTTTGTAAGTAGGACATAGGTGCATACGATATATACATGTACTTAATGCAAAGAATCACAGCCAACTGAACCTCTTGACGAGTCTAACTTGTTTGTTATGTTTCATTGAATAACAGATTATATTCACCCCAGGTCACGTCATCAAGGACCCAAGGGTGGGGGCGTCAGCCCGATAGTACTATCAATACCTCTCCGCCGGCTCCCGCAGGAGTTAACCAGTTGCTAAAGTTTGTATGTTGATGCATAATTGAAAACTAGTTTAGCACATTAAGGCACATATCGCAATAAACCACACATAATGTCCGAAGTGTATAAGAAGTATATTGTAATACAATTGTATAAATGGTTTGAGTATTCGCAAGAGTGAAACAAGTATTTAAGCATGTATCTCCCCCAAATAGTTTGTAAGAATTTAAACGAGTAAAAGTGGGGTATGAACTCACCTGGTATGATGGATATGTTAACAAAATGAAGTGCACGAAAGTGAGACTCGGAAACTATCCGCGACCTAGAATGAATGTTATGATATGTAATGAGTTATGATGTTATGTTATGCATGCATTTCGTATGTTATTTATACCATTTGCGAGTTTTGAAAATAATACTTATCGTCGAAAAATACCCTTTTGACGTCTTGACCATTCTTAAATTACTTTATAAGTATTTACGTCAAAATGTCATCCTACAATGGTTTCGTAATGATTTATAGTGAAATTATCACTTTTCGTCATAAAATAAAGTCGTTGGAAATTTCATGAAAGTGACAAAAATGGCTTTGAAAAACTAGTTGTAAAATGGTGTACGTCGATCGTTAGGAAACGAACTCGACGGTTTTGGAAAGCTTGTATCAACATCTAAAAGTTTCAGTTCATGAGTTTTCGTCATAGAGGTCTCGAATATAAAGATAATAAAGGTTAAAGATGGTGATTTGTCTAAATGTTGTGTAAAAAGTGAGTTTCGGCCAAGTTTAAGCAACCGTAATTAATTTATTAAAACTCCGCTATACAAACGGTTGGTCGTTTTAGAAAATATGCTTGGTGATCTTGATTTTACTAGAAGACATTTCGTTTCAAAAAGTTCTACATCATAGTTAAAAACAGCCGTCAACATGGTCATTTTAGTTACCGTAACACTTATCTCGTAAAAATAATATAGTTTTTCTAAAAATAATGGTTACGGCAAGTTTATGAAAACGTGCATATCTTAGTCGTTTCAAATCCGTTTTTTACGTATTATATGTCCTTAGATTCGTATCAAAGTATTCTAATATATTTTTGATAAGTCGAAATAATTTGTAAAGCTTAAGGCTCGTTTTTGACTCGTACAAGATAAAAATAGTATGCTGAAATTTCTGAAAAATATATATTTCGTCGTCAAACTTTAAAAATTCATAACTTCTTCGTTATAACTCCGTTTTTATCCGTTCAAGCGGCCACGGATTCGTTTTAAAGTATATTTTCTAAATATCAAGGTCAAAAATTTGTGCCTACTGTCGGATTTTCCAGAAAAGCAAAATAAGGACAGAACACTTTATATACTTGTCGAAAATAGTTTTTCTCGTACTAAACCTATTCCAATCCCTTCAAATCAACTCCAAAGCTAATCTAATCCTACCATACACCTTCTTAGGGTGTCATGGGTTCCTAAACATCATCAAGACCAAAGTATACCAAGGGGATAATTATAGGATGACCTTATATATATATATTTCTAAAAATCATGTAAAAATGGTATAAACAACACAAATCATGCATGCTTGCTCCAAAAATGAAGAGATACTTATGAAATGAAAAGGAGATATGAAAAATATAAATGATATGCTTACAAGTTAATATGATGAGGTGCTTAGAACAAGGATTAACCTAAACACCCTAGGTTTTTATTTCAAAACCTTAATAAGAGTGTGATCTAGAGTGTTTTAACTTGAACTTGAAAGATTTTTGATGATCCCTTCTTATCTCCTATGAAGGCCGGTTCTAGAGAGGAAAACAAAGAGGAAGAAAACTTTTTCTACTAACTTGTATTATTTGAATGAATGAAATGAGTAAAGTGTTAGAGTAAGAATCTATACATTCAAGAAATATCACCAACCATTTAATGCTACCCATTTGACAATCCTCCCCCCTTGGCCGGATTTTAGCGGGGGGTGTTTCACAATTATTATTTTTTTTTTCTCTTTTACTTGTATATATATAAATGTATAAAATTGTTACAAAGTGTAAGTGAAATGAATTTAAGTTATGGTAAATGGTAGCTTTTAGGTAAAAGTAACTTTTAATGGATCAAAGTAGGGTATAATGAGATCATAAAAATTGTAAAAATACATCCCTTGTAAAATTCGAGTGATAAAATAATTATCGTGTAGTTTTTAAGAAAAACGTCGTAATAATATAATTATAACGATTTATATACAAAATAAATTTAAAACACTAGGTAAACTCAAAATATAGTTTTTATAAGCTATATGTAAGTATAAAAATATATCGGGATCATTTTTGGAAGTAACGAATTAAATATTCAAAATAATAATTCACGCTATAACGTTTATTTAATATAAAATTTACGCGTTTAATGTGAAATGCAAAAATCATGAATGAACCGCTATGAAATGATGAATATGGAGTATGAGGAATGACCGGAATTTGAGAATTGTGACATTCTTCCCCTGTTAGAGGAATCGCGTCCACGCGATTCAATCGATGATACTTAAAGTTCTACCCTTAGGTTTCGCGAAATCAGGATGTATGGTCAAAGTGCTTATGCCAAAACTTACGCGTCTAGGTTTCTTATCTAATGAGACTCACTGAATCTGAATAATATGGTGGATCACTTAATGGTCTAAGAAAAACGTACCAGTTACGCATTGCGGGCTTCCTCGGTCCCTATATAGAATGCTCGACCTCGGGGAGGACTGATATTGAGTACAGGGTTTGGGTTATTTCCTTCAATTGCCACAGCTAGAGGAGCTTGCATCGGTGGCTTATTCAACTGAGGACAATTATTCCGGAAGTGATTCGGGCTGTTACATTCAAAGCAAGTCCTTTGATTATTCCTTTTACACTGCTCCTTAAAATGGCCGTATCGATTGCAATTTGTACACAAGCGGCAGGGCTTGGTCTTCGGGTGATGATAAGCACATTTAGCACATTTGGGATGTGTACCCGCATACTCTCTTTGTTCAGTACCAGTTGCCACAAAAACTCTTGCCCTTTTGTTGTCTGCTACCACGTCTATCTGCTTATTCGACCCACTTGCTTCCTTCCTCTTATCACTGCTCTTCAAAGTACCATTTCTAACCATCTCGTCTGTCAGGGTTCCGGCCCTCAGTATCGCACTTTGTATTGTAGACGGCTCAGTTGTTTTCACAGTTCCACGGATTTCGGGGACAAGACCATATATGTACCTCGAGATTCTCTTGGATTCAGGGGTAACTAAATGAAGAACTAGTCTGGCTAACTCATGAAATCGGTCAGTGTAGGCTGCGTGACCAGCCCCTATCATAGAGTGGTGATAAAATTCATCTTCCAATTTCTGCATTTCATTGTCCGGGCAGTACTCCTCTTTCAATAACGCTTTAAATTCGTCCCATGTCATACCTATAGCTGCCTCTCTGCCTCTAGCCTGTAGCTGTGTGTTCCACCATGTCAATGCCTTTCCTGATAACAAGCAAGCAGCATACTTCACCCTCTGATGTGTGGCACAATTGCTGATGTCGATCACTGCCTCTGTCTTCTCTACCCATCGGGTATACGCCAAAGCACCTCCTATACCATCAAACTCCACAGGTTTGCATGCCGAAAATTCCTTATATGTGCATCCAATTCTGTTGTTGTTGTTGTTGGTGTTGTTGTTGTTGTTGTTACTACCAGCTACATTGTTGGTGTCGCCAGTACCGTTCCCGTTCCCGTGGTTTCCCGAGTTATTCATATGATTTCCAACTTGTGTGACAATAGTGGGAAGCAAGATTTGAAGTTGTTGAGCGATGATGGCGGCAAAATCAGGGTTTCCGCCAGTGTTGTTGTCATTGTTACCCATGTCGCTACCGTACGTTTGGACACCTCAAACTACCATATCCTCCACGAAACCGCATATGGGCTACCCATCTCTTCTGTCTCCGTCACTAGCTGTAGTCGTTAACACGGTGTGTAGTCTCCCACTTCATACGACGAACGAACAATAGTCCTTTCCGTAACTGTACCACCTTGTGTGTCGATGTCCGATCTCCGTCTCTCCGTCGATATCCATACTGTACCCTGCTTAAATTTCGCAATAACTTTCTCCTCATGACGGGCCTGTTACTTTACGTCTTTAACCTTCTACTTAAAATAGTGGTGAGATACTATCCCCGACCAGTGCGTCGGATGTGACTGGCTAAAGTACTCAATCGGTCTGATCAAGAAGTAAATCAATGGGGACTTAGGTTCTCTTAGAGCTCCATGTATATACCAGAACAGGGGCTTTAGGCACCTTGACACTTTTGTTGACTCGGCAGATGTTATGTTTCACGCTATGACTCCCGGCCTTGGGACTGTCTGCTCTACCAATCTTTACCATGAAACTTCTCGTCACTATTCTCCTTCCTTCGTTCACCCAGCTTATTCGTCTATCTGCACCATCGTCTGTTGTTTTCCCGTTCTCAAAAACACCGTTGACCATGACTTGTTTCTCTCATACGCCCATGTGTAGGGTTTACACGATTTACACGAATAGTAGTGGGCTTCTGGTTCGGGACGGCGAACACATGTTTAACGTTAGCTATGCCGGTAAAATTCCTCGTCACATTTTCCTTATTAGTTTCCTGAACGAAACTTACATTGTCGGGCTTAGTGAAGGCCTTATTAACAGGAGTCAACTTATTCGGTGGCTACGTTCGAGGAGATCGACACCGTTAACTTCCTTTATTGGGTTTGGGACATGAGTTATAGTCAGGAGGGGCTCCAGCTCGTAAGATATATCCCTGGCTCCTTCGGGCGTTACGCATTGACCATGCAAAAAGAATCTGGTAATTCACTAGGTGGTATAATAAGTCTAAGTCACTCAGAGTAATCTATTCTTTGGATCTGCGCATTCAAAACCGTATTCGTGAAACTGGTATGTAGGACTAAAGCGCTTTGGATTCCCATCTTGAAATTCATAGTAGCTAACTTAGCGCACCTGCGCTAAGGAGATTGTCCCCTTCTTACAGTGTTAAGAGTTTAAGGCC